>JAAOMT010000594.1:0-216979 GCA_016748015.1 Geosiphon pyriformis | reverse complement strand
AAAAAAAAAAAAAAAAAAAAAAAAAAAAAAAAAAAAAAAAGTTTCTTTATTTAGATCAGAGAGAAAATTTTTATTTTTTCTCACTCTCAAAAACCAATCAATCAATCAATCAATCAATCAATCAATAGATTGATTCATTCATTCATTCATTCATTCTATTCATTCTTCCCTAGTATCTTTTTGACGTTTACTTAATTTTTTTCGAAATAACAGGGATCTTATTATAATAGGTTCCAGAAAGCAAGCATTAATACTAGAAAGTTTTTAAGATTTCATGCCTTTGGTTACCACTTATGGATTTAACTACAGACGCCACCCATTATTTGGTTTTTTCTTGATCAAAAGGTTAAATAACAACAAAACAAAACAAAACAAAACAAAACAAAACAAACAAAACAAAACAACAACAACAACAACAACAACCACCACTATTACTATTACTATTACTATTACTATTACTACCACCACTACTATTACTACTCGAATTATAATAGTAATAATAATAATAATAATTAAATTTGTTTTCCTATAAATCTCTCTCCATTCTCACTTCGCCTTGTCTGATTTTCTTTTTTCTTTACCCTCCCCCTTTATTCCCTTTCTTTATCAAAAGTTTTCAAGTTTACGTGATTTCCACGTTTTTTTCTGAAAAAATAAAATTTTTTTTTTATCTTCTCGTATTATTTCCATATTTCATAAATAATAATAGACTTTTTTGAACCAAATTTTTTTAACCGACATATTGTCGTCATAGTCACTATCATCATCATATCAGAATTAAAAAAAACTAAAAACCCCTACGCTATTATTACGTATCTTGTCAACATTCCATTTATCAAAAATCCTCTTTTTTTATATATCTTTCACCAAAAAAAAAAATAATAATAATCACTTTCTCGCTTTTTTTTTTTTTTTTTTTTTTTTTTTTTTTTTTTTTTTTTTTTTTTTTTTTTTCACACTATTCGAAGAAGGTGTTTTTCTTTTTTTTGTAAATATTAGAAGAAACTCGTTGCCTTATTTTGTTTCTTGGTTCCAAATATTTTCTCTACCCTCTTCCTCCTTCCTCCCCTCCCCCCTCCCCTCTCCTCTCCCTCCCTTCTTCCTCTCCCGACTCTTTCACGCGCTTAAACCTCTTTTTTGTATAGTCTTTTCCTTTGCACACTTTTCCCCAGTTTAGGAAAATAAAAAATAAAAAAAAAATAAACACACTTTATTATTATCGACGTGTCTCGATAAAAATTTACCAAATAAAGTGACACGTAAAGTTTTGATAAACGTGGTGGTCAAGCCTAAAACGAAACAAGAAACAGGAATATTTCTGATATATTTATTAACTTATATATACACTCTTGCAAACTTCTTTTAAAATACATTATTCACATATATTCCCACCAGGTAGTTAGTCTTTCTTCTTCTTCCTATTACCTTTTGACAAAAACTTTACGATTCAACTTTAAAATCTGGTATAGAATTCCGTGTGACTCAAAACTGCGTCCACGCTAAAAATTTTCAATATATATAAATTTTTTTTCGGTTTATCAGACTACTGTGCCTCAGGAAATTTTCTATATATATATACATATACTTGTTTGCTTCCCAACCTCTCGTCTCCTCTCTTCTCCTTACCTTTGTTTATCTTTTTTTGAAAAACTGTAAATTTTTTTCACGAAATTTATTTCACATTATTATTATGTCAACCTTGGTTCGTAAAGGAGATATTCTTCGTTCGGCGTCGCGCCTCGAAGAATTTCAACAACAACAACAACAACAACGTCGTTGTCTTGTCAACCTCTCGGCAACCAATAAATTTAACTCTTACACATCAATCTCTCAACAAGTTTATGCGCCGGTCGCAAGGTCAATTACCATGAATAATGCGATCCGCAAATTTGAAACTGGTATAGCTTGGGAACCACGTGCTACTGCCATAAAATCTTTGATCGAATTTGGTGGTGCTGATCCTCAGGCTGATTTTTACGCGTCCAACCCTTCAAATGCTTCTATTGGTTCTCTATATTATGATCATTTGGTGAATGGTGGTGGTTCTTTTAATCACCTTCCTCGTCATAATAGGAATCTTGATGAACTTTCAAATCCTGTCGATGGAGAATTGTCTCTCAACGATTCATCAAATAAATTGTATGGTGCTACATTTCCAAAACCTTTAATCACCCCTTCTGCTTGGTCATCTGTCGAGGATTTGACTACTCCTACAACTGTTACCTCAAACTCTACCGCGACCTCAAGATGTTCGACACCTGCAACTGGTTGGTCCTTTAACGAGCAATCCCAGTTTTTTGATGACTCCCCCGAGAAATGTTATGATATTGCGGAGGCCTTGTTGGCGAAACAAAAAGTCTTCATCAACAAATTACGTGCCACTTCACACCAATTCAACAATGTACCGCAAAATCGTGTTTCTTTCCTTGGTAATTCTATCAATCCCGCTATTATAGATCTACAACCCCCTCCTCCGCCTCTTCTTACCGAGGAGATGGTGGGTCAAAGACTCCAAAAGATTCGTCGTGACAGTGATCTCACTACCATGTCCGAATCCCCATCTGATCAATCCGATAAATCTATTACCATAGAAATGGAGAAGGAACAAAAGAAGGCTACCTTGTACAAAACGGAAATGTGTCGTAATTGGGAAGAAAAAGGTTCATGCCGGTATGTGTCGTCTGTTTATAAAACTATTTCCACGTTTTATCGTTATCATTATCCACGTTATTAATACATTCCATTCCTCATTTCAGTTATGGCAATAAATGTCAATTTGCTCATGCCGAAAATGAACTACGCAAAGTCCAACATCATCCAAAGTATAAGACTGAGATCTGTAAAACTTTTTGGCAAAATGGAACTTGTCCCTACGGAAAGCGATGTTGTTTTATCCACAACGACAAAGAACGTCTCCTCATGAATAAGCGTCGAAATAGCGTTGATAGTCCAAAAGATTCCCTAAAAACTCATTCATCTTCTAACCTCAAGGCAAAGGAGTTGAGCAAGTTTAAAAGTGATCCTGGCTTATACGGAACATACAAAAACGATGGCGATTTTGCCTCAAATTCCCCTGTCTCCGCACTATTAGTCCCAGAGTCAAAATCATTGTCGTCGTCGTCGTCGGGTAACAATGAAACCCTTCGAGCCTTTACCGACGCCTATTTCTCTGGTCAAGTTACTTACTCACCTGAAGCGATTTCACCATCCGTCTCTTTTCAAGATGCCATGAACAACACCTGTGCCCTGTCCCCAAGTGTTGGCAGTTTTGTCTCTACCCAAAAGAGA
This sequence comes from Geosiphon pyriformis, assembly GCA_016748015.1. NCBI lineage: Eukaryota > Fungi > Glomeromycota > Glomeromycetes > Archaeosporales > Geosiphonaceae > Geosiphon > Geosiphon pyriformis. The sequence goes on along the minus strand of JAAOMT010000594.1, from coordinate 213,691 downwards.
GATCTGGATGGTGAGCTTGGTGATGACGAATACGATGATAATGATGAGTCTGATGACGATGAGGAAGATGACCAAGATTCTTTTATCATTCAGACCAAACCCGGATACACTCCACCTTTTTTGCATACACTTCTTAATGATGTCGTAGATTCTGATGAGAAAAATCTTCATTCCGAGATTCGGGGCACGTCTTCAGCTTCAATTATTAGTTCCAATGTTACTGCTGACCGAACCTCTAGGAAACGTGCAACATCCGCTACCACACGTCAAATCGAAAAACCCGAACGACCAAATGCTTTGACCGTGAATGGTTTTGATATGCGTGGGCAACGAAATGTTATCATGAATACCGGCTTCACGCCATCCGAGCTAATACCCATCCTTGGTCAAAATCGGGGTAAGAGATTGGCAATATTCAGGAATTTGGGCTAGACTTTTTTAAAAATGAAGGAGACCTTTCATTCCAATCGAATAAACTTTTCATCAGTTTTGTCAATTTCTTGGTTCCCTTTTTCGAATACCACCACCACCACCACCACCATCAACATCACCACCCTACTACAACAACGACGATGACGACACGTCTTCACATTTTAATTATTATTAGCATATATATATCATTATTTTCAGTTTGACGATTAAAAGCACCTCATCCAATCAAAGCATTTCCTTGTGTAACGTATTATTTTTATCTCAGATTTGCCACCTATCCGTTAATGAGCTGTTTCTTTTTTTTTATTCTTGTCCCCTTTTTTATTTTATTTTTATTTACAATGTTTCCCTGAATTTGGTTGAAAAAAGAACAAAGAGGCCAAAAATATAATAAAATTCACTTTTGGCGTCAGCTACGAGAATTAAATGTCCTTTGTTAGATAGACTTAGCTTATGGCTTTTCTCTTTAATTGTTAAAAAACCATAATTCTCGAGTTAAGTTAGAAATGATTATTTCATTCCAAACAGAAAGATAAAGGAGTAGAACTAATCTATTATTTAGGGATATATCTTATTTTCGCAGAAATGACAATGATCACTTATATATATTCACTTTTTATATTTTGATTTTTCGCAATCATTCAATAGGAATTTTTAAATGCGAATGGGTTACTCCTTTGTACATAAAAATTAGAAATAATTTTAAACCAATAAACATTTTTAACGATTTTTATTTTTTTTGTTACAAAAAATAATTATATGTACATAATAATTGTACATGTGCTGATTTAATTGTCGATTTAAATTTAAATGCGTTCCTTTTTAAATTAAAACATTAGTTTTAATGTTTTAAAAATAAATTTTATTTGTTTATCTATTTTTATTAAACATTAATAAAAAAAATAAAAAACTTTTTTACATTTGATAATTAAGATTCTGTTATTTAACTAATAAATATAAATAATAAATTACCAAAAAATTAATTTTATTATTATTTTAAAAGCTATATTTAATTTAAATAAACAATTAAATTATAATAATTGACTTCAAATTTTTAAAAATATTTATATTAATTATTATTATTGCTTTTAAATTATATTAAATTAAATACTTTATTTTACAAAAATAACAATTTTATTTGAAAAATACTTCTTTTTAAATTAATTATTGCTTAATAACTAATTGTTTTAATTATTATAAATTTATTACAAGTTTTAAATTTTATTATATTAATATTTTTTTGTTATTTTTATTTTATTAGTTTTAAATTCTATTCTATTAATATATTTTTTTGTTATTTTATTTTACCAGTTTATTTTTATTAGTTGTTTTAATTATTTTATTTATATATTATTAAAGTTAAAAAAACAAATATTGTAAATAATTAAAATATTTTTTAAGTTATATAAAAACTGTTAATTTATAATACCAACATTTTATTATAAGATTTACAAATTTTAATGTTTTTAAAACTACTTTTTTTAAAAAATTTTGTAATTTAAATATATTGTTTATTTAATTGTAAAACCAAATTAATAATATTATTAAATAAAATAACAAATTTATTATTATTATTTATTTTAAATAATTTATTTAAATTTTTTACTAAATAAAAAAAATACTATACTATTATTTAAATTTTAAATTAATTTATTAAAAAATAAAAAAACAGTATTTTATGACAAGTTATTTTTATTATTCTGTTAATTTACAAGTTGTTATTATTTTTCTCTAAAATTTTAAATCTGTAAAATAAGAAGCCACTTATAATTAAATTATTAATTTTGCTATAAATAAAATAATAAATATTAATACAAAATTAACTCAATTAAATAAAAAAATTTTTATTAATAAAAATGACCAAAAATCTGTATTTGCAAATATTATCATAGAATTATTTATATTATTTAAGATTATTAAATCTAAATTACAAATTAAAAAAATTAATACAATTTAATATAATTACAATAATATTAACTATTTTAATATAATTAACAATATTATTATTATTATTAAATAATATAAAACTTTTATTAATTAATATTTATTTATTTTTAGTTTTAGTATTAAATTTTTTTAAAAATAAATACTAAAATTTCAGATTTTAAGTTATTAATAAATTTAGAAATTAATTTTTATAAACTAATAATTAAATTTAATTTTCATTTTAAAAACCCAAACTATATAAATAATTAAATTTAATTTTCATTTTAAAAACCCAAACTATATAAATTAAAACATTAAATTTTAAATTAATTAATATTTAAATCAATTATATCAAATACTTTTATAAAAAAGTTATAATTAAAAAAATAATTAATTTGTATTATTGATTAATAATATATAAAAATATTATTAAATATGTTAAAAACTATAATTTTTGTTAATGAAAAAAAAATAAAAACAACAAAGTTATTAAAACTAATTTCAATTAAAAATTTATTTAATAAAATTAGAATTAATTTAGTTAAAATTTTTTAATTATTTTTTATGAAAATTAATATATTATTATAGTTATAAATTACTTTATAAAATATTTAAAAATTAAACCAATTTAAATTATCAAATACCAAAACTATAACCAATTTTATATATTAATATTTAATTTGTTAATATAAATATATAAAAAAACTACTATTTAACTAAAAAATTTATTTTGTTAATAATATTTTTTATTAAATTAAGCCAATAATTTAGAATTAAAAAATTATTATGTTTATTATATTATTTATAGACCAATAATATTATTTTTAAAAAAATAGAAAAAATAATTAATAATTAATAATAATAATATATTATATTAATTAATTAAATAATAAAATTAAAAAAATAATGTACCAAAAAATTCAGAAATATTAAAAATTTTAAAGAATGCCAAAAATTTTAAAAATGTTAAAAATAATTAAAAATATATATATACAATAATAGTAATAAAAAATACATTTAAAAATTAAAACAATTTGTTTAACTTAAATTTTAATTACTTAAATAATTAAAAATTTTATTTATATTAATTATTTAATAAAACTGGTTTTTTTTTTTTAATTTTTTAATTACTATCTAAGAACTTAAAATCATACAAAATTCTATATTAAGTATAATTTATGCTTTTTTTATATGTAATTAGCCACTTGGACCAATCAAAATAGCACTATATACCTAAATTACTTACTACAAGAAAGTTACACAAAAAACTGAATTATATATTAGTTAAACAAGAATAAAGACCAAAACAAACATGAATATTCAGATTGATGCCAAAATTGTAAATTATTATATAGAATCATACAGAAACTAATCTAATTATAACAGGAATCATAAATCTATCACATAATAATAAACTATGTTTTTTATAATATACTTTTAATTTAGTTGTAAGTAGTTTTATGGCAGATCTGTGATCTTTAGCAAAATACCAAATTAAATTAATAATAAATGATCTATTACTTAATTCGTTTTTCAATAATTCTGCCATATTAATCACTTAATTTTTTATTACAAAATTTTTAACTAATAATATGTATATACAATTAGAAAATCTAGCCTCATAAAAAAAATAAATTACTACACAATTAACAGCACAGATATTTAGCAAACTAGTTTATTTTTTAATGATATCTGAAATCAAATTATTTTTGACATTATTATTATGTTTTGTTATAAATAATTATTTAAAATATTGGAACAAATAACAAACTCATAACTTGGTACTCAATAGCTGATAATGTTAGTAATTTCTGAAGGTTTTGAAGTCTGAAAATTTTGGTTAAGTTTTTTGTATAATGAACAGAGATTTAATTAATGGTTTCTTTCATGAATTTTTTTCTTTAATATAATGGCCAGTTTATTATAACAGTTATGTCTTTCTGATAAGCTATTCTTATATTTTTACTCTTATTTCCAGGTTTTTTATTAGTGTTATAGTTCAAAAATTTAATAGAAATTATAAATAATATAAATTAGCCAATTATGAAATAGCACAGCAACAATTTATAAAAAAAAATGATTTACAAATAACAGCAAACACTATTTTATAATAGCAGTATTACGAATTAAAGTAACAAGCTAATGAATAGCAAAGGAGAACAAGATTGTAGAGTGATAAAAGGAATCAAAGAGATTTTAACTTCAAAGAGCAAATTAAATAAGTATGGATTCAATATGCAAGATCAGTCTCATAAAATATCTCAGTTGCTATACTTTTTAAGAATAACCAGAGAATTTGAAGATAGAGAAATAGTTCATACTGTCAACAAATAATCACATATTGGTATAATTCTATGCCTCACATCAGCACTTTTAGAATTCAATATCAAGTATCAGATGTACTTTTCAGTTACATTTTATTCAATAATCTTTAAATACTGCAATTACACATTTTAGGAAAAGAGTAAGTAAATGCCAACAAGTAATTTTTTATCCCAAAATGTTCGAATACTTGAAGGTAGGAAAAGGAAATTTAGTGATAAGAGAATGATTGAGATGAAAGTTGTTATTTTATTTATTTTATTTCCTTGATTTCTACATGTTTTTTTATAGCTAAGAGATTTATTGTTTATATAGTGTTACTCATAGAATATAGGAAAATATAGTATTATTAGTCAGTAAATATTAGCCAATTAAAGGTAGATGTAGTAAATGTGGAATTCCAGAATTCCTCTCAGAGGAATTGCAGGATTCCAGAAATTTCAGAATTCCTCTCATTAGGAATCGCAGGATTCTAGGAATTTCAGAATTTCTGTCACAAGGAATTGAGGAATTGAGGAATCTCAAATATGTATATATAGCAATAGTATTAGAAACAGAAAAAACAGAATTGATACCACAGAATTTTTAGCCTAAAAACACAATCATCAAATAAATAATTATTTCATATCTCAATCCACTCTTCACTATCAACACTTCATGTTAATAGGAATTGATACTTAACCACGCTGGAACAATAGCTCTTGATCACAACTATTAACAGGATACTAATCTGCAAATTGCCTTGGCTTATTTCTTTAGATTTCTTTATTTTCTTTATTTTCTGTGATTTTGTTATTGTGCACTAACCAATTGATTAAAAGCGCTGATTACTGACATTAAAAATTGCCTGATAAAAGACCCCTACGAGTGGGTAGAACACGTACAGAAAATACAGATTACTTACCAGAGGATTGCTGGCCACCAAGCCGAGAAAAAAATTGACAGACTTGCGAGTCTGGGAAGCTATGGATAAAACAACTATTGAATCTCTGTTCATTATACAAAAGACTTCATCAAAACCTTCAGATACAATACTTTCAGAACATCATCAATGGAAATAGTTTTTAAGCACCAAGTTATGAGTTTGTTATTTGATTTGAAACCCCAAATAATTTACTATAATATTTGGTGCTCCCTGTGAGGTATAATCCTACAGAGAACCAGTACTGACAACACCAAACCAAAAGTGACAGAATCAGAAAACATAAGAGCAAACCATTTAGGATTCGCAAAATTTTTGTTTCAACAATACAGCCAACAATTAGAATTAAACAATAATCACTACCCAGCCAAATCAGTCTTTAACTTCTATGTCAACGATAAAATTACTGACTGTTTAGGAGGAACAGTAAACATTGAATCAGCCAGAGAAAACTTTTATGTGGAACTGTTTCAACATACCAGCTTACCAAGGAACTATAGTTTTGCACCAATTATCAGAGAGATCAATCAAAGTATTGAAAGATACATACAGCAACAATTCCCTATTACCTACGCTGTTACAGGTGATTATTTCTAGTGGAGAAATAAATAACAAACCCATAACTTGGTGTTCAAAAGCTATTTCTGTTGATGATGTTCTGAAAGTATTGTATCTAAAGGTTTTGATGAAGTCTTTTGTATAATGGACAGAGATTCAATAGTTGTTTTATCCGTAGCTTCCCAGACTCGCAAGTCTGTCAATTTTTTTCTCGGCTTGGTAGCCAGCAATCTTCTGGTAAGTAATCCGTATTTTTTGTACGTGTCCTACCCACTCGCAGGATCTTTTACCAGACAATTCTTGATGTCAGTAATCAGTGCTTTTAATCAATTGGTTAGTGCACAATAACAAAATCACAAAAAATAAAGAAAATAAAAAAATCTAAAGAAATAAGCCAAGGCAATTTGCAGATTGGTATCTTGTTAATAGTTGTAATCAAGAGCTATTGTTCCAGCGTGGTTAAGTATTAATTACTATCAACATGAAGTGTTGATAGTGAAGAGTAGATTGAGATATGAAATAATTATTTATTTGATAATTGTGTTTCTATGCTAAGGATTCTGTGGTATCAATTCTGTCTTTTCTGTTTCTAACACTACTGCTATATATACATATTTGAGATTCCTCAATTCTTCAATTCCTTGTAACAGGAATTCTAGAATCTCTGGAATTCTGCGATTTCTGATGAAAAAAATTCTGGAATTCTGGAATCCTGCAATTCCTCATCAGGAAATCCTGAAATTTCTGGAATCCTGCAATTTCTCTGAGAAGAATCCTGGAATTCCACATTTACTACATCTCCATCTGATTGGCTAATATCTACTGACTAATAATACTATATTTCTTATATTCTATGAGTAACATTATTCCCTCCTTTTAATATTGAGCTCCGTCAAAATCTAATTCCTTTAATTCCCCTTCTTGAATTATTTCTTGAACTTCTTTTTCGAGTATAACTTGTGTTATTTTAGTTTGTAGTTCTTCAAATTGGGCATTGGTCATTTTTCCTAATTGATTATTCATAACTGTATCTATGGCTGTGTTGAGTAAGATTTCTGGTCGGTCTTGAAATTCCATATATAGCTGGTAGATGGCTCAAACTTGTGTGATTAGATTGTTCTTTTCCACAAATTGTTCTAATTGTCTCAGTATTGTTGTGTCAAATAACCATTTTGTTTTGTCAGTATACAAATTCTGGATATTTACATGTTGTTTCAAGTAAAAATGACAATAGTTTTTCAGAAATTGTTGTATCTACCAAGTCCAAGTTTCTCTGATAAGATCTTGGTATAATCTGACTATTTGTTGTTTGTTTATGGCCAATTTTATCTTGGTCATGATCTTGTCAACAACATTTTCAAGTCTTTTCTGTGCTTTGTGTTGTGGTATCTTTGCCATATTTTTGTAACAAATGGTTTGTTGATTGATTGTAATTTCCATTTCTTGGTGTTGAATTAATTTGAAAAAGTTGTTGTGTTAGTGAATGGATGTTGTCAGTTATTTCCATTTTTCTGGTATCTTTTGTTGCGTCAACCATGTCTTTATATACTCTTTTGTTGTTTAATTTTTACGTGTTTGGTCTAATGATTATAATTGGTTCCCAGTCTCATGGAATTTCATCTGGTTGGATTAGTATTCTTTGTACTCCCAGTTGTGAAATGTTATTGGTAGATGCTAATGCTATCTAGTGATATGGTTTCAGTCAATCACCATGTGCTGTTTTGGCTAAGATTTTGTTGTCCAGTCTTAATTTGTAAGCTCCATTCCTAGAATTTTTTCTATGTGAAATGGTCCGTCCCATTTGGGATCAAATTTCCCACTCTATTGTTTTTCTGCTTTAGTACAATGTAAAAGTACTTTGTCTCCAATCTTGACTTCAACTGGTTTGTCTGGGAGTTGGTTATCATGTTTCTCTTTTGTTTTTCTTGTGACTTTTTAATGTTATCAGCTGCTCTTCATCGCTTGTTTTCTAGAGTTTCCATCAAATCATATGTTCTTCTTAGTAATGTTTCCTGAAAATTGTCTACAGTTATTGGTTCTGTTGAATAAGTGTTGATTTCTATCTCAACTGGTAGTGTTGCTGTTCTATCGTATACTAATTCAAATGGTGTTGCTTGTGTAGTGTCTTGTTTCATTGTCTGATAAGCCAATAGTATAGATGGTATAAACAAATCCCATTCATTCTGGTTTTCTTGGCTGAGTTTTGCTATTGCTTCACACAATGTTCTATTAAATCTTTCAACTAATCTGTTGGTTTGTGGATGGTATGGTAATAATAATGGTTTCTTAATTCCGAATTTTTGGCTTAGTTCTGCTAATGTTCTATTCACAAAATGGGTTCTTTGGTCTGATAATAGTTCCTTTGGACATCCATGTCAACAAATTAAATCTTGATGGATGAATTCGGCAATGGATTCTGCATCCGCTCTTTGAATTGCCTTTGCTTTTGACCATTTTGTAAGGTAATCCATGACTACTGCAATATATCTGTTGCCTCTGCTGGTGATTGTCAATGGTCCAACTAAATTGATTCCAATACAGTCGAATGATTGTTCTACTTTGATTGGTCTTAATAATTCACTGGGTCTTGTTCCTCCTCTTTGCTAACAAGCATCACAATTTTGAACATATTGAATGATGTCTGGGTACATTGATGGCCAATAGTATCTCTTTCTGGTTCTTTCCATGGTTGCTTCTTTGTGAAAATGTTTTGCTGTTGGATTTGAGTGCATGTTGAATAATATGGTCTCTTTTTCTGGCTCTGTAATTACTCTGATTGGTTGATCTGGATCCCTTCTATTTTTCCGATAAAGTATATTTTGGTGAGTAATAAAATATTTTAATTGTTGTTTGATACTTTTTCGTTCCATTTGAGATAAATTTTCCTTGAACTATTGAGTGGTTATATAATGTTGAAGTTGTTGATATTTTTGTATGTTCATCTTTTGTTGTATTTTTTGTTGGTATTGTTCTGGTTTTTGTTATATTTTTGGGTTTGAAATGTTTTTAAATTTGTCTTATTCGTGACAAACTGTCAGCATTTCCATTGTCTTTTCCTTTCTTATAGTGTATAGTATAAGTATATTGTAAGAGTGCCATTTTCCATCTGAATTGGTAGCCATCATTACATTCTTGCTTTTGAAGTGATGTTAATCCTTTATGATCTGTGTATATATCAAACTTTTGGCTCAAGTATTTGTTCCACTTTATAACTGCCCAATAGATTGCTAAGTGTTCTTGTTCTGGTGTTCCATAGTTTTTTTCGGCTGGTGTTAGACCTCGGCTGGCATATGCTACTGGATGTTCTCTGCCATCTGGTCCTCTCTGAAATAGTACTGCTCCCAATGCTTGGCCAGATGTATTGGTGGTGATGATGAATGGTTTGCTGTGATCTGAATAGATCAGTACTAAAGCTTGAATGAGCTTTTTTTTCAGAATATCAAAAGCTTCTTGTTGACTTTCTGTCCATTCATATTTTGTATTTTTGTTTTGCAGTTGGTTGAGTGGCTGCACTATCTTGGAGAAGTTCTTGATAAAATTTTGATAATAACTGGCAAATCCCAAGAATGATTTCAGTTCTGTCATATTGGTCAGCACTGGAAAGTTTTTTACTATTTCTATTTTCTCTGGATTCATTTTGATGCTGTCTTTGCTGACTATGTGTCCCAAAAATTTTAGTTCTGTCTTGCCAAAGAAGCACTTTGTTGCATTTAACTTTAGTCTTGCTCTTCTTAGTTTTTTGAATACTTGTTGAAGATGATGAAGATAATCATCAAATGTTTTTGAGAATACATTAGTGTTGTCCAAGTATACAACTACTGATTTTCACAATAAGCCAGTATAAATGATTTCTATTAGCTGTTGGAAAGTGGCTGAAGCATTGGTTAAGCCAAATGACATCACTTCAAATTCGAAATTCCCTTCTCTAGTGGTGAATGCTGTTTTTTCTTTGTCAGCTGGATTCATGGCTACTTGTCAATAACCACTATCCAAGTCTAATGTTGAGAACCATTTGTTTCCACCAAAAGCATCAAATAATTCCTGTATTTGTGGAGTTAGATAGCTGTCTCCATGAGTTACACTGTTGAGTTTCTTGTAGCCCACACAAAATCAGATTTTCTCATTTTTTTTACAGACAAGTACTACTGGTGACAACCATGGGCTCATTGATGATTGAATTAGCCTATTGTCAAGCATTTGGTTTATCTCTTGACAAATGATCTCGTGGCTGACTGGCAGCACTCTGTATGCTCTTTGTTTGATTGGTATTGCATCTCCAGTCTTGATCTGATGCTGAATGATGTCAGTTCGGCCAAACTTATTTTCGCTGGCAAAGATGTCATTAAAATTGTTGAGCAACATCTTGAGCTGTATACATTGGAGTGGATCTAAGTTTTCTATGTTTATTTGTTCCAATTGTTTTGGTTGGAGCAAATAACATTCGTCTTATCCATAGATTGTTTGTGATGTGATGTTGACATATCTACAAAATTGTGGAAAGTCTGGAATGGGGTTTGGTGGTTGGTCTTCTATTTCTGTGGTTAAATATCCAATGGTGGTTCCTTCTGGTATGTTGATAATATTGCCAGTATTGTTGTAGATGGGAATTTTTATGTGGCTATAGCTTTTGGCTGGTATGTGGAGATTGATCAGCCCAATCTTTCCTGATTCACAAAGGTTTACTTTAGCTTCAAAAATCTGTTCTTGCTTCTTTTTCTTCTTTTCTATTGCTAGCATGTACTGGCTATATGGTGGAATAGAAATAGCTTGACCAGTTGAGATAATTTCTCCTTGGCCAACAATTTCTTTCTTTGCCATATTAACTGGTACATCTATTCTATCTGTTGACCCAAATCTCTGTATCTCTTTTGCTGTTATTCCTAACTCTTCCTTATTTTCCACTGGTATTAACTGAGCTATCTTAATCAATGGTAAGAATATTGCCTGTGCTATCTTTTCATTTGGCTCTATTATATAGGCCTTTTCTGAGTCATTTTATAACATAGCAATGATATTTTTTATATATCCCACGTCAATTATTCTTTCTCTTATATTAATCCCTCTTTTTGCTAAACTACTCTGGGATGCTAATTGAACCATTGTTGTTGCTGGGATTTTCAGCACTATTTTCAGATCAATGCAGGTGTGTGAATGTGGTTTTAATTTGATAACATTTTTTCCAGGATATCTTAGATCAAACTCTGCATCAGTATCATGCACTTGTTCTGGCATGATGTCTTTGCCATTGTCACTGTACTATTTCAACTCCTGTTCTTTGGAGAGGTCTGGTAGGGCAATGTATTGTTTGTAGTTAGAATCAGAGTCTGAATCATTGATATTTTCATTGTCACATTGTGCAGAGCTGGAACTGGTGTTTTCATTGTTGTTATTGTCGAAGTTTGAATTGGAATTGTAAACTAATTCCAATTCTGATGTGCAGCTGTTAATTGGTTCCTTTTCATCGGGGATTGTGTAGATCATGCATGGTGGTGGATTGTAGATGAGGTCACACTCATCACAATATTGAAAGTTACATGGAATTAAACAGTGGTTACATAATCTGGTGTTTATTTCTTCCAAGTGTTGCACCTGTTCCTCCCTTGTGGGTGCTAATTCCTAGTAATGTTCATGGAATTGCTTCAGATCTAGAAGATTTATGACTGGTTCTGGGTCCCAGTCAAGTTCTATGGGCTCTGAAGGATTGTTCTTGATTTCTCTAATCTTTTCGGGTGTTGCTTCTTTTATTTTGGCAATTGCCATTCTCCAAATTTTGTCATCATTATGTGGACAACTGTCCAGTTGCTGCATGGTTTTTTTCTAGGCTGCTTCTATTGGGATTTCTTTCCTTATCCAGTCGCTTATTAGAATTGTGTATTGACATGACACGTTGCATGTTCCTCCATGTTCTGGGATGTCGTTCTACATCCCTTCATCTAGCAGGGTCTCCTCACAAGCAAGACAAGGTTGGTTATCCCATTTTCCTTGCCTCTTTGGTCATCCAAAATGTTTGAGTAAGCATAGATGACAGTAAAACTTTGTTGCAGTGTGGTATTTCTTATTGTTATCATAGCATGCGCTCATTGACAACAGTTTCTTGCCGCAATTGACACATACAAGTCTTGGCCATCGATAATTGGATTGTTGTAGAGTGTGGTGGGTGTAGGAATTATAAATAGTGATGGTTGGTGGCATTCCTTCTTCCTTTTATTTTTCTTTTCCCTTATCTTTGTTCCATTCTCAACTTGAGGCTTCTTCTTGTTTATTGTCAGTTCAAGTCAGATTGTCAGTTTCCCAGATAAGTTTGTTTGTTTGTTTTCTTTTTCCGTTGTTATTCCAAGAGAGTATTGGTGGCAGCTCATTGTGCTTTTCATCAGCCCATGACACTTGGTAGGCTTCCCAGGTAGGTTTTGGTTTTTCTTCCTCAAAGTCGATTAGTGGTGCCATGGTATTGGTAGTCTTGAAGTGGCCACACATTGCTGGTACTCACGTGTGTTGCCTGTTCTGGCTGAGTTGAAGCTCTTGTATATTCCAGTCCAGAGTGGCATTCGTCTTGGACAGCCAGTCATTACCAACTAGAGCTTGGTATTGGGTGGCTTCCATGATAAGTACTTTGATTGGTACTATGATGCCATTAATTTCGATTGGTAAGTCATCGATTTTGCAATTGGAATCTTGGTCGCTCCATCAGCTGTGATAATTCTGGTGCTGGCAGCTCAATCAACTCAGTGACCTAATTGATCCATGAGTTGTTGTGTGATGATGCTGTCTACTGAACCACTGTCAAGAATTAGTTTGATGAGATGGCCATCAATTTTCACATCAGTGTACATGGTGGTAATTGGGTTTTCTTCCAGTACGGCTCTACTGAATAATGGCGTGGTTGACGGTTCCTTGAATTTGAATAGAAAAATGGTGTTCAAAGATTTGTCTTCCATGATTGTGGTAGGTGGAATGTTGCTGGTAAGTGTTTGTTCGAGTTCCTGGTTGTTGGGTGTAGTGTTTTCTGGAGTAACCAGGAGACTTAAATAGTTTTGGGAATTCAGGTTTTGGGTGGCACCTGTACCCAAATTCCGAGAATGGGATCTTGAGCTTTGGTGAGAGGAGCTGGGGATCAGTTGATGAACAACTATTGCCAATCTCCAATTTTAAGCAATTTTGGGTCTTGAGTTTCCTAATGTCATCATAGCTGAGTTTTGGAGTGGTGTTTGAATTGATGGTTGAGACTGATAAATTATTTGGGGCTGCAGCTGATAAATTACTGGAGGCTGCTGTTAATAAATTGCTGATGGCTGTGGTTGATAAACTAGAGGTTGATATACTGGCAGTTGATAGATTGGTTGCTGCATCATTGGCAGGTAAGTATTTTGATATTGGTCTTGATCTTGATTTGGATAACAATTTGAAGTTTGGAACTGGTGATTGGGATTTCTGTATTGATTTCCTGATTATTGGTTGCTATAAGTATGGCAATTAACTCGAATATGGTCTTGTTTACTACAGTTGTAACAGACACGCGTTTCTGGCTGCCACGACGAACTAAGTGCTGTCGAGGATGATAGACATAATTGATTTTGGAAACGATTCATGTTTTCTGAATTATTGCATCATTGTGGTGGTTGATATATAGCGCGATTGTCAGCTAAGTATCCTTCTAATTTCTGATTAATTGACTCACTGAATTGCTTTAATTTGGAATCCAATTTAGATGATCCATTCATTACTAGGTTTACTGCTTGGGCGTAATTGGCTTCTAACTCAGCTGCTTCAAAATCTCTGGCATGTGTAACTGTGGTAGGGAGGTCAACTGGATGCATTGGGCATATTCACTGGAGGAAGTTACTATGCAAATCTCTAATAAATTGGTTCAAAATCTGTGGCACTGTAAAATAGTCAGCTTGAATTGCTTGGATCTGATACAGGTTTCTATGGAAGCATCCCAAGTAAATGGTAACTGCTTCAGTATCTCCTTGTTTGATGGTGACAAAGAGGTTGGCCAACTTGTTGATACTATTATTGTTGCTAAAATATCTTACGAATTCTATCTTGAAGTTATTGAAGGTTTGGGGTTTGACTGCTAGACTTTGATATCATACATCTGTGGTGTCTCTTAGAAAGTATAGGATGGCTTGAAGTGCTCAGGTGTCATTCCATCCATTCGCAATGATGGCTTTCTCTACATCATTTAGCCATACTTGCATGTCGTCTTTTTCGCTGGTAAAGTTGTCAAGTTTTGCGATTGGTGTGTAGGCCATTGGATCTAAGTTGGATTGTTGTGGTGGCTGTTGAAGTGGTTGTTGTTCTACTGGTTGTTGGGGTGGTAGTTGAAATGGCTGTTGTATGGGTTCAGCTACTGGATTAATTGGTGGTTGATCGATGACAATTACCAGAGGTAAGTTTTGCTGATTAATTAATTCGGAGTTTAAATTGTTCTGCCTTTGATGATTTGGAGTTTCGATTTTCAAATTTTCTAGATTTAGATTTTGCTGAGCTTGAAGATTCAGGGTTTCAACTTCCGGGTTTTCAGTAATCAGTTGTTGATAAGTGAATTCTTGATCTTTACTTCTTTCTTCTTCTTCTTCTAATAATTCCCATGGAGTAGCAGTTCTGAAATCTGGTTGTAATAGCAGTGATCAAATTCCTGATAGTGTTGGGGATCGTGATTTAAATTTTTCAAAATATGTACTATATGGTCCTAGTAAGTCTTCTTTTTGTTGTTTGCTTTGGAACTGAAATCTTTCAAATGTTGATGTTGCGTTTGATGTGAACACATCCACTAATGAAATGTTGATGGTGCTTCCAGATGTGTAGTGATATGATGGAGCAGTTGGTGATTTTATTCTGTGTTTCTTCCAACTAGGTAACTGTATTCTTTTTGGTATTGCTGCTGGTATTTGTATTCTTCCTTTATCCTTGTTTGCATTGTTACTCATAGAATATAGAAAAATATAGTATTATTAGTCAGTAGATATTAGCCAATCAGAGGTAGACATAATAAATGTGGAATTCCAGGATTTCTCTTAAAAGAATTGCAGGATTCCAGAAATTTCAGAATTTTCCGACAAAAAATTGCAGGATTCCAGAATTCCAGGATTTTTCTCATTAGGAATCACAGGATTTCAGGAATTCCAGGATTCCTGTTGCAAGGAATTGAAGAATTGAGGAATCTCAAATATGTATATATAGCAGTAGTGTTAGAAACAGAAAAGACAGAATTGATACCACAGAATTTTTAGCCTAAAAACACAATCATCAAATAAATAATTATTTCATATCTCAATCCATTCTTCACTATTAACACTTTATGTTGATAGAAATTAATACTTAACCACACTAGAACAATAGCTCTTGATTATGGCTATTGACAGGATACTAATCTGCAAATTGCCTTGGCTTATTTCTTTAGATTTCTTTATTTTCTTTATTTTCTGTAATTTTGTTATTGTGCACTAACCAATTGATTGAAAGTGCTGATTACTAATGTCAAGGATTGCCTGGTAAAAGACTCCTGTAAGAGGGTAGGACATGTACAGAAGATACGGATTACTTACCAGAAGATTGCTGACCACCAAGCTGAGAAAAGAATTGACAGACTTGTGAGTCTGAGAAGCTACGGATAAAACAACTATTGAATCTCTGTCCATTATACAAAAGACTCCATCAAAACCTTCAGATACAACACTTTCAGAACATCATCAACGGAAATAGCTTTTGAGCACCAAGTTACAAGTTTGTTATTTGATTCGAGACCCCAAATAATTCATTGTAACAATAGCTATCAAAAGTAGTCAATAATTAGGTCAACGACTAGATCAATAATCAGATCAATGATCAGGTCAATGATCAGGTCAATGATCACTTTCTAAAAATAGAGTGGCTAATTTATATGACATCAGTGGCTAATACATGTGATAATTAATAAGAAATATAAGTTTTAACCATAATAGCAGCAAGCACTATTGTGCAAAAGCAGTAAGCATTATTTAAAAATAATGGAAATAGAGTATTATAAAACATTATTTTGTAAAAAAATAATTATATATATATACAATAGTTTTTAATGATGAAGAAAAAAACAGCTTCAATTAAAAGCAACAAATATCTAAATAAAATCTTATTCAAAAAAAGAATTAATAAAAATAATAAATTGAATTAACATTACAATTATGAGATTAACAATAGAATTCACATACCTTTTCTAGCAAATAAAACTATTATTTCATCTTTAAACTCTTTGGAAGAATAATCTCTGATCAAAATTATTCACATGGTTACTAATTAAATTGAAAAAGCTTTATTATATACTTAAGAAAATTGCGAAAAGACCAATAATATTCCGTGTTTCTAGATTAGAAAAACACATTAGACAATTGCAAAGATAGTCTCAGAAAAGACCCCAAACAGTGGGTAGATTTCAGATTAGTCTCTGGAAAGGAGTACACAATATACAAAAACAACTAGAATTAAAGAGAAGACTTACATCACAATATCAAGAAAAAACCTTCAGTATATTATCATTAATATCCAACACATAAAATCAAGGAACTTACAAGAGACTGATTGCAATTAAAACAGAATATCAACAATTAAAATATACTAAAAAAACACTCTTATAACATTAGGCTATTTTTAATATCAAATACTTAGTGTTTTAATTTCTTTAATTAATTAGTAATAACAAAGAAACAAATAAAAAAAATAAAAAAAATAAGAAAAAAAATAAAAAATTAGTATTTTGTTAATAGTCATGATTAAGAGCTATTGGTCCAGTGTGATTAAGTCTTGGATTTTATCAATACTCTATATTGATAGTGTAAAATTGATTAATATTTCTTAATTAAATAATGATAACATAGATTTAGGTAATAATTAATATTTTATTGGTATGTGATTTGATTTTATTTCAAGTTGTAGAAAACTATTTTTTAAAGGGAAAAATATTGGATAATTAATGATTTTAACTGATTTCTCTCAATCAATTCTGTTTTTTTGCTTTTAACACTCTTACTATATATACATAATTTTTGTTATATAAGATCTCACATTTTTTTAAACAATATGTCCTATTTTTTTTAACAATATGCTCATTGCTAAGCAATATGTCATAATTTTTTGACAATATGCTTATTGTTGAATAGTATATCATAATTTATTGACAATATGCTTATTGTTGAGCAAAGTATTATAATTTTTTAATATTGTGCTCACTTGTTAAGTTTTATTTTTCTATTGATCTATTTTTCTATTTGTCTTATCTACTTTTTTTCTTGTACTTTTTTATAAGTAATAATGTACATAAGAATATATTGTCTGAATCTTTTATTAGTCTATACTGAATACACAATACATTAAAATAATTTTGATTGTATAATTTTTTTTTTTGGCTATAGACAATTAGCAGTATAAGATCTTTATAAAATGGGAATACAGTATTATAAAAGCAAAGCTTGTAAAATCAGACCAAACTTAACTATTAGGGTGCCATACACTAAAAGTCTAATACACATCAAAAAAGTCGCAAAAAAATCTATCCACAATATTATCTGTATACTTGAATTTCTAATTAACAAAACTGATGGTTTTAAACAAATTCTTAACAAAATAATAAATATTTTCAAAAACAGATTTGCTTTTTACTGTAAAAAAACAGTATAATATCTTAATAGACAGTGTGAAATTGAACATGGTAATAGTATTGGCAAAAAAATCTGCATGTTTATTGCTAACAACTCCAAAATGATTTTTAATCTTGTTTTAGTTGATTAACAAATTATTCAACATAATAATTTGATGAATATACTCTCTTTCTATTCAATATTTATTGTAAAAGTCTGGTTTGATATTTTTTGTAATTAAAGCATATATATTCAATGATACTTGACTATTCATAAACAACACCACTAAATTAAACACAAAAACACAATCCAAAACAAGAGCAATAGTCTACAGTTTCACAAAAGTTGAAGAAAATAAGTCATATACTCTAACTTTAAACTTATTTTAATATTCAAAAAATAAGCAGTAATATTACCATAAATATTTATAGACTCTAAATTCTTAATTGATCTATCTATATAAATTACTATTTGTTTTTTTGGTATATTTAATATTAATAATTTTAATTTAAACTATAATTAATTTTTTATAAATTTATTATTTTTAGTTATATATTTTTTTATTATTAAAGATTTAACAAGTGAAGCCCAACTGCTAATTATATTATTATTTTTTTTTATTAAAGTTTAATGAGTGAAATCCAAACGCCACCTAGTGCTATACATCATACAAATGATCTAAACTAAGTGCGAATTGTGCCTTCACTACATGTGACCAGACACTCAGACTAGTCAGAACAACACTATGTATTTATATGAATAGAAGCCATATCACCAACACTTGCATAAAACAAACAATGCTCACAATACCCAAAACTGATGCCAAGTGCATTAGCAACACCCAACAACCTAATCACCCCAGCCAAAAGCCGTGTAGAAAAACCAGAAACAGCGACAGGAATAGAATCATCACGTGGAATCAGCTTATTTTTCTCCATAATGGCCCGGTGTTTTACATGGACCAGCCAGATATCATCATAAAATGCAAGACAAAACTCACGTACAAAATTCACAACATTTACCACTGCTACCTTAGGATCCTTGTAAACAGACACAGACTTGTGATACCAATCACCAAAAACAAAGCTCTTATATAGAGCTGTACTAACAGTCATATCTGAAAAGCAAGTCGACAACAACTGCAATACACACGAAAAAGAGCGAAACAGACCAGAATACACTTCTCAAGCAGCTGCATAAGTGTCCAACAAACTGGTGTGATTATCAGTGTTAGAAAAACAAAAAAAGACATGGTCTGATATATTATATTGTTAAAATTATAATAAATTTTTTTTTATTTTTTGTTATTATATATAATATACTTTTTTTTAAAAGTTAATTTAAACTTTATTTATTGTTAAAATTTTTTTATAACTATTTTTGTAATTGTTTAAAGTGTTTTTCAATTTAAAAACATAAAATATTAATAATTTTAAGCACTTTTTTTAAATAAAACAATAAAACTTTTTATTAATTAATAATAATATAAGTAATTTTAATTAAAAATTATTTTTTTAATAAATTTAGCTTATAAATAATAGTTTTATTTAAAAAAAATTATAAATAAGTTTTGTAATAAATTTGTAATAATAAATTTTATTTTTTTATTTTTTTAATTACTTAAAGTTTTATTTTATTTTATTATTATTATTATTATTATTATTATTATTATAAAATTATAACTAAATTAAAAACTGTTTTTTAATATTAAAACTATTATATTTATATATGTTTATAATTTTACAAGATAATATATTATAATATTTTATTTTTGATATTTTTAAATAATACTAATTGCTAATATATTATAATATTTGCTAATTAATATTATTTGCATTGCTATTATTAAATTATTATTTTTTTAAGATTATTATTAAGTTGTTTTATAATTAATTGATTTTTTATACTATTTGTAATTTTTGTTAAATTTTGAATTATAATATTATTTATTTTGTTAAATTATTTATTATTATTTTTATTTCATGATTATAATCAGAACAAAAAAAAAAGCTGTAATTTTTTTATTTTTATTATTATTTAAAACAACTGATAGTTTTTTTTACATAACTTTGATCAAGAATTTTGTTTTTAAAAATTGGTTTTTGGTTTTTAATAATATTATTAAAATTAATTTACATGTAATAAATTTAGTTTAAGACTTTATTATATATTTTAAGTTAAATTTTTGGTTATTAAATCTAAATTTTTAATAATAAATTAATTATAATTAATATGATTGGTTTTTTTGTACTTAGTTTAATAATTTAAATTATAATAAAAGTTTTATTAAAAATATTATATTAGTTTTAATAATTTAAATTATAATAAAAGTTTTATTAAAAATATTATATTAATTTTAATTATATTACTAATTTGCAGTTATTTTTTAAAAAAATTTATAAATTTTTTGATGTTTTCAATGATTATAATTATATAGTATTGTTTTAATTAGCTTAAATAATTAGTTATATATAAAAAAAGCATAAGCTGTATTTATTTTAGAATTTTTTAGTAAGTTTTTTATAATAAGTAATTATTAAATTATACTTATTAAATAAAGAAATAAAAATATATTATATAAAAACTTTATTTATTAAGTTATTTTAAAGTTTAAATATATTTTTAATATTTGCAATTTTAAAATAAAAAAATCAAGTTAATTTTAACAACTTTTTATATTAAGTAAATTAATATATTGCACAATCTAATTATAATACTAATTATATTTGTGTATTTTACAAATTAGATTGTTAATAAAGTAAAAATTATAAATATTCTAAATAATTAATAAATTAAGTAATTAATGCTAATTGTAAAACAATAATGTATGTTAAGTTAAATAATAAGAAATTTAAAAAATTTACAAATGATTCAAATATATTTTATTTATCAAGTTTTATTTTAATATATTATTATCCTTTTTGGCTATATAGATTTTATTATATATTGGCATCAGAATTTGGAACACTAGTTAATAATAATCTACTGCCATTAACATCGAGTCCTAAATCGAATATCTTCAAGCCCAGACTCGATTTATTTCTTTTCAGGCCAACTTGATCCGAGATCCTGCTATTGAAAACCGACTTTTGTTGGTCGTTTTTAGAGCATTGTCCATTGACAAATGGCCATTTGCTCATACAGTACTGTGGAATCCTTAGAAAATGGCTCTTATTTCGTATTGGCTCACAACCAAGGTCCTTTTAGAGTTGACGCTTTACATTGAGAGATCAAATACAGCGCGAATATAAGGATGAATGCATAAGTGGCTTGGTTTGGCTGAACGACATCGCAAATTAGTAAGATACCTGTATCCGAAAGATAGTATAGCCATTCTCTAAGCTGGAATTTATCCATGATATTTTATATAAAGTATCGCAAAAGTCATTGGCTACGTGACTGTTGATATTGTTGTAAGAGTGTAGAAAAATTTGGTCGAGATTGCAAGTCAATATTTGAGACCATTATTTCAGAATCAAAATCTTTGGATACATCTCGTTTAAATGGGGTTGTATTTCTTGCTTCCTCGGCTGAAAGCTTGCGCTTTTTCTTCTTGGCAGATTTCTTGGCTTTAGTTTTGGATTTGATTTCTGCATTTGTGTTGTTCAAATTAGCTCGAGGAATATGAGGATATGGGCACTTTTGGGCATAAGAAGAGCTGATATATGAGGTTGTTTTAACAATATGTAAACGATTTTAAATTTTCTTACAGATGATTTAAGGCAATATCCTTTATCTGAGAAAGAATAACAGAACAGAGGGCGTGGAGGGAAAGTATGGGGAACTTGTTCGACTGGACCCTCCCATTTCAATTGGACAAATGGGACAGTGTCAAAATCTATTTCAGAGACTTGCGAATAAGCAGCGTGAAGATCATAAAGATCCATAGATGTCAAATTGCTCTGAACTTTTTCGGCTGCCACATTCTTGAGGACCGATATGTGTAAATCTTTTTTCTTATGGGATAAAAGATAATTTCCTGGAGGCAAGCTGAGGTAATAAGGGTCCGGTAAGTTATATCGTATATAGAATAGTTTAGTTATATTACAGACTACGAACCTTGAATGCAATCTCTTCAAAACATTTTGAACTAATTTACTATGAGGTTTGGGCCTAAGGATTCAAAAATAGTGGGTGAAAAGAGAAAAGATATTCACTTCAAAGTTATGGTATTCGATAGAATCTAAACTTGAAAAACTTGCCAGTCTTTATTGGGAATTATTTGCGTCATTGGTCTCTGTTCGACCCCGAATAATTCGTTGTTTAGCACATCAATTCGGCCAAGCAATAAATAAGCATCGCCACGAATAAAAGTATGAATCCACCAGCGTGCTCGTTCGACGTTTGTAATCTCTTCCACGCCTATGTCCCGCTGATATTCCAATTTAGTTTTCATGCCAACGATTCGAGGCTGACAGCGAAAAATAGAAGCAATTTAATTGTCAAAACGAAAATATTTTCAATGTATATAATTCTGAATAATTTTCAAACACTTACTTTAGGATGCTTGCCATCACGGTCATAAATGAAGCCATGAGCCTTACACCTGATTAAGAGTGATAAATCCCCAAAACTCCATAGGGTATATATTAAGTTTCCGGATTTCATTTGTAAGTTTGATAATCCGTACTCGCCATCTTTTTCAATGGTTTCCTTGAAGTTTTCAGGTGATTTATCTTGCATCGAGGATTTCAGGTTTTCTGCCAGGCCTTTTTCCGGAGTTCTTCCATGTAAATTACTTTTGGTATTGATATCAAGAGATTCTCTGGCTTCGAACAGAATGGGCCGGAGTGGTTCTAAAATATTTGGCGCTTCAGTGGCAATAGGCGTTTGTGAGGTAGGTGATAGAAGTTGACCTTTATAAAGATTTTGGTCAGATTTTCCTAATATATATAGAATTTTCAGAAAATTTTTTTGCTTGTGCTGTGAAACTGAATGCTGACCTTGCGAGTCTTTTAATTTACTTGAAGCCAACTTAACAATATCTTCAATATTAACTGGTAGATTTGAAGCAACGCTTTTAAATGCAACGTCGTAAAAATGTTGATTGTACTCCCTAGGGCTAAGATGATGATTGACTAGAGGTTTATCAATATATACCGTCTTGTGAAGAGATCCGTCCCCTAGTGTAAAGAAAGAAAGTTTATCTTATCTTTCAATATTATTTTTGGAATAAAGATTTAGTAAAATAATACCATCGATATGCTCCCGAACTACAACAGGCATCTCAAATTCGACATCCGATGATGCATGAAGGCCAACTAATGTACATAGTCCACTTGATGAAATGACAATATCAACATTACGGTCGGCAATTATTTTGGGAATCAAAGGATCGTTACTAACAACAGGCATCGACTATAAGGCCAAAAAAAATGAGTAAAGACTCGAGGCTAAAGAAAATCAAATGAAATCGACCAACAGTTTTTTGCCAGTGACCATCGTCGAACGGTGTAGAACTTTCTACGATATTCGAATTTGGGGATAGAAATGCCATGGAGGTATTATTTTCCTCATCTAAAAGCTGATTGCTTTTTGAAGTTGATCCATTTTTTTTTTGATCTTGATCAGTCGAAGATGCTAATGTTGGGACGATGATTTTTGTCCAATAATTTCGATCAAGATTTAAATGCAATGGTTTTGTCATCTCTGGAATGAAAAATTCATAACATGTTCCCTGATTCAAAATAGAAAATAAGGTTCTCTGAATTTGGTAGCCCGAAATGTGAAAAAGGGATAAAATCGTACTTACTATTCGATGAACCAATTCCTTGTACTTCAAGATAGGTTCCCCTGGACCGGGGGCAGCCAAAGAGATGTTGATAGTAAAAATTACCTCATAATACCGCTTAAGTTAAAATTAATATTAGTTAGGAAATTGAAGAAAAGTTGCTATAAAACCATGACCCAAAAAATTCATGCTACTCACAGGATATTGATTTCTTGCCCACATTCTTTTAATAGAACAGCGATCCTGTTAGTGTAATCGTTCATGTGAGAAGCTGAATACTCTAGAGCTATAAGAGATCATGGAAGCTTACTATGATAGTTTTCTTGATTTGATTATTAAGGTATTGAAATCGACCTTTTCCCCTCTCATATGTCCATTGAATGTATTTTTGAGTTTCCTCTTGTAACCGTAGACTCAAATTCTTATAGCGCAAAAGTTCTTGTTCATCAACAAGGTGGGGCTAAATGTAATTGATATGTTGAAGCTTGATAATATATTTGGGTACTGTAATTCATAGGTTTCAAGGAAATAGACATACGCTTTGATTAACAAGTAAACTCATCTGTAAAAATTCCTTGTGGTCTTCTTTTGTTAAAGAAGAATATGGGATCAAGTTTGAAGATTGGGATTCCACGTTTAAGAGCCCTCCGTGAGATTGTTTCAAAGAAGCAGATGCGGTTAAAATATCTCGAGGAACGGGAAGAGAAAGATTACTATTTAAGGATTCGTTGGAGTTATTAGCAGGAAGGCTAGCTAATTCCTTCTTGCGAGCATCGAGCATATCTAAAAGGGGTCCAAGTAGATCTTCAGTGGATCCAGTTGAGGATGAATTGTTTTGGGTTTCTTTGGAGATTTGAGGGGTGATTGGGTTAGATTGCGCGGCTAAAGATGAATTACTCAGAGAATTTTCGAATATTTGGGCAACTTTTGGTTTATTTGATGTCTCAATTATCATATCTCTTTCTTGTTCAGTTATTTGTGTTTTGTGTATTGGCTTAGGGGAAAATTCCGTGGGTTCAATTTGATGACGTGATGTTGAGCTAATATTTTTATCTATAAAAGGGTGAGCCTCCAAAATTGTCGTGCGGACATTCCCTGTGCTGTTCTTGGCTTGTACCTGAATAATTTTTGGTATCGTCAAATTCTTTTCGGGGAGAGATTTGGTCAAGTTTTGATTTTGTGGGGCTTCCTCGATATCATCATCCATAATTAAACCTATAATTCATTAGACGCGATTAAATATAAAAAGCGTCAAACAGAATTGATAACGACAAAATATTAGACGTACCATCATCATCAGATTCGATAGTTTTTTGTGGGGTTGGATGTGGAAGAAATTGCGGGTTGCTCATGGATATTTCAATATTCGTTTTCTCAATTTTATGAGATTTTTCAGAAGGCACATGCAGGGAATTTGATACATCTTCCTTTGCTGGACCTTGGAATTTGGATAACGGCAAGGAGGGGGACTTTAATTGGGTATCGATAAAATCTTGGCCAAGAATTTTTTTTTGTTTTCTTTCGATCAGAGCTCGTACATTCTCTTTGTATAATCTCTCAGGCGTGGCTACACTATATCTGGAAAATGCTTCTTCCGTAAAGAACAATGAATGGTCGGTCAGAGGTTTTATGTCATTAGGATATTGCTGCCTAAGGTTAAAAAGAAAGATAAGAGCAAAATTAAAAAAGAGCCGTAAAGTTTAGTCTAATTCTGCTTACTTGAATGTGGAGCCTGAAGAATTGCCATGATCTAGAGATTCATTGAGATAATCATTAGCTTCTTCATTTTCCATGTCCATTTCTTCGCTATCATCCAAACGGCCAATGTTTAGTTGTGAAAGAGTTGGAAGAGAAGGAGATAAGGGGGATTCTAATTCCTTACAAAGCATGAGAAAACAGGGTGGAAAATCTAGGGTTTCTGTTGCTGAGACTTGAATATTGGTTTGACTGTCACAATTAACAAGCATATTAACATCATCCCCTTGTTGATATCGCTCAATCAATGAATCTCGAATGAAATCTTTATTGATATCTACTATTGTAACAGCTGATTGATGCAATGGTGTAGTAGAGGCAGATGAAGTGGGTGGTAAGGCATCGCTTTGTACAACTTCCACGGGATGAACAGAGGTGGCGTCAAAGTTTTCGTTATTTGAATCAGTGTCAGCGTTGGTGATTTGAAAAGTCGAAGCTATAGCAAGATGAAGAGTTGAATTAGAGAGTTTCTTGCTTTCTGTTGATTTGATAGCGCTTCGCTCACTTCTTATTTTTGGAGAAATTTTTTCAGAACTGTTACTTTGGCTTAGCAATTTTTGCTTTTCTGCTGATGCTTTAACACGAGCACTTCTTCGAGGAAAAGTGTTCATTTTGTCTTGAGTCTTTTTTTTAAGACCAGTGATAATTTATTGTGATTCTGCTATCTGATAGGTCACTTTCAAACACATTATAAAATCTGATTTAAAAGCTCAGCTAGAAAAAAAATTGACTTGTTGAATTAAAATTAGGTTTTATGACTACATTTTAGCGCGTTGTATTATGAACAAAAAGTATTGAAAACAAAAATATTTATTATCGATCAAGAGTATCCTAGCCTGTTAAAAACAAATTTTGCAATCACAATATTGTCCGTTTATCCATCCATAATTTAAGCTTAACCCACAAGGAATAATTAGTGGTAAACTCAGCAGCAAATTGAGTTCAAAGGCTCGGAAAATCAAATGGCAGCCATCAGAGTAATAGAGTTATTGGGAGATCTTCCAAGGCGACAGAAAACCCAAAGAGGATACCCAAGAGGGGTTGGCTATTTCAGGGGTTTCTTTAACATTGGTAATTTTGCTCTTATATCCATCATCGGCTAAATTGATTTTGCCCTCAGAGTGACTTGATGTGTGTGTGGGTTGTACAAGAGTTCGAAAATTGGGAGAAGATTGCCGACGTATAATTCGACCTTTTGGAGATAGACGATGGTTCCGTACAGAAATTCCAGCAGATTGAAAATTTCCATCTAAGATTTCTTTTTTGCCATCTGGTGAAACAACTTGCAAGTCTATACGGCTAGAGGCCACCATTGGTAAAATCCTCTTGTATTTTCTCAAGTTTATTGAACGGTGAACATTCCCAAAGAGTAATTCTTTGAGTTCATATAAAAGTTTTATAGTAGGTGATGATTTTGTTGCATATTCTTCCTCCTCCTCTTCCTCCTCCTCTCCCATAATAATACTCCCCGAAGCTGTATATGATGAAGGCCCTTCTTGAATTGGCAACAGCAATCCTAATCCTTTCCTTTCAGAAACTGACGGTGTTGTTGGAAACTCATAAATTATATTGGCATTGCTTTGTTTAGCAAATACCAAAAGTTCATCAATTACAGCTCGAACCCTTTCTTCATTGAGGCATAGTGCTTCACTAGCACTTTCATGTTTCAGCTTACTGAGATGATTTGTGTCTAATGATTCCAGATTTGCCTCCTCTTTTTCCGAAGATCTTGATTGATTGGATAGGGTAATCATTTCACCATTTGAACTTTTAGTCTTCTCCTTTTTCGATAATAAATTGTCTCTTATTTGTATTGATCCGTTTTGATTTGCGGATAGTTTGAAAATATCCAATTCTTCATCCGAGTCAAGCCCATTTTGAGAAACACTCTCAATATTGTTATAAGGACAGTCCATGATCTCGGGATATATCCCTTTTGGTATTGGAGGTTCTTCTAGGGTTATTATTAGGAAAAATTAAAAATTAAATAAGACTGAGCAAAAAATTATAAAACTATATGAATATTTACCTAATTGAATACTATTCAATACTCGACTACCATTAATTTTGGGAGTATATTCAATGGCTGTTTTACCATCACGAATCATTTCATCTATTACTAGTAGTATTTGACGAAATCTGGTGTCATTGTCTCTTTCCTGCTCTAAGAATTCCATCTAGTTCGTGCGGTTTGATTGTATCACCATAAACCAACAAATAGGTAGTTGCAGTGATTATTGAGTATTAGCCTAGTTCAAGTTGTTCCTTCAATTTTCTTAAGGCTAAAAGATATGGAGAGCATTATGTAAACTTACATCTGACAAGGGTGTTGACGTGTTGGTATCTTCATTTTCTATGTTTAATGAAGATATTCCTGACATGAAAGTGTCATTTCTATAATAAAAATATGCTTTAATTTAATATTTTTTCCAAAAAAGTGATACCCTCATTGATACCTTTGAAGCCTTTTTTTCAAATCTTGAATTTCCGCAGCTTGTTTTTTGTTGACAGCATCTAATTCAGCATTTATATTCATTAATGAGTTAATGGAGATTTCCAAGTCTTGAATCTATGATTGAGAAAAGACATGCAGGTTGGAAAGCATCAAACTAAGTGGTTAAATAATAATATTTGAGATAAATAATTTTAATTCAAATTTCAAATGAAAGGAGATGTCCAAAAAACTTTAATTTCGTTTAGAAAATTCAAATTATAGGGGGCTATCGTAGGTTTTACATTAATTCTTACCTTTCTCTCTTGTCTAGCTTCAGCCGCTTTGTTTTCAGTCTGGTATTGTCGACTATCTGTCAAAGAGTCAAGATTAAAACTATCTTGCTTCGGAGTTTCCGAAAAATTGCTCAAAGAAGAAGGGCGCACACGTGCAACAGGCTCAAGCTTTGTGAAGGAAGAAGTTCTATTAAGATGACTTTGACTACTTTGTACACTTTTGTTGGAATGAATACTATCTTTATCGGAGTCTGAATGGAACCCATCATCAGATCTCGATCTCCCTTTTTGCTGTATTTGGTTAAGGCTCTTACTCCGAAAAGCCGGAGCCCTAAGAAGGCCAGGGTTTAGAGGTAGAGTATCACTCTTTGAGACCTGTGGCTTTATTTGTGAGAGATCGAGTTTGGCTGAATTGGCAACCCTTGGTTTACGGTGGCTTGGAAGGCGTTGAATTTTAGGTCGAGAAGGGTTCGATGTTCCATAATCCCCGTTCATCATCCAGGAAAATTATTTAAACTTGTTTTCTCAAAGCTGGATGAGAGGATTCACTTGAAAAGGTACCTGAATAAGGCTTGCTCAGCATAGAATGGGACTTGCTACAGCTCTCTAGGGATTATACCACAATCAAAAATCAAAGGTTTTTTACACTGATCCACTATTACTAACTCGTATAGTACACTTTTAGTTGTTGAGAATTTAAATAAGGATAAATTTCACTTTTAAATAAGAAAAAATTGATTAAACGCGAGCCTTTTTTCTTTTATCGTGTAGAACCAAGTTGTGAAACTTTTGGTACGAGATTCTCATCATCATGGGTGTAGTGTGACACAAGAACAAAGGATTTTTCAAAAATCAATTTTAAAGATATTTTTATATATCATTTTTTTAAATAATAAAATTAAAATAAAAACCAATTTATAATAATTTTAGAAAAAAAGTTTGTTTTAATTAAGTTAACTAAAAATGTAACGTTGTTGTTTTTTTTTAATTTAAAAAACTATGAAATTATTTGACTTTTAAAATTATAAACTAAAAAAAAGTGAACAAAAAATTGATAAATAAATAATTTTAACTAAATCAACAATAACAAATATCGAATCTAATTTTTAAATAGTTACCATTTCGGGCAAAGAATTACCGGGTTTTTTTGAAGGCATTTCATTCTCGTTCATGTAACTCGTAGTTATATTTTAAGCCGCGAATGATCAATAGAGTTTCTGAGTTCACCCTCAAGAAAAGGGAAGTCATCACTAATAATACTTGCTTAAGCTAAGACGTTGAAGATGTCCAGCCTATTGCGACGGTCCTCAAAAAATGCACATTTTGGCTTGCATTTATATTATTTAAATCATAAGATACCATCCCCTTTCTGGCTTTCTTTGCGCCAAAAATCTGCCAGAGATTTTTCAAAATTTGGTATGGAGTATTGAGCTTGACTTAAATCTTTCTAGTATCTCTTATTCTTTTACTTATCTACTTTAGAACGTAAGCCGCTTTTTGATAAAATCTTGATAGCCAATCGGTAAAGAAAATTTAGCATTTTTGATAAATTTTGGTTCAGCTTATACAGGATTATTCCTCTTGCATTTAGAGGGGAAATTGCCTGTCGTGTTATACGTACAGCAAAATCTTTAGGAATAAAATCCGTCGCCGTTTACAGTGAGGCTGACAAAAATGCCCTTCATGTTAAAATGGTAAATTTAATGTTCGATTAAGAGCGGCTTTCCCATTTTGTAGATAGCTGATATTTCATTTTATATAGGCGGATGAAGCCTTTCTAATAGGGCCTGCACCTTCTGCAGAAAGCTATTTGAACATTGAAAAGATTATATCAGTGGCTAAACTTAGTGGTTCACAGGTATTATTCCAATTATTGGATATTACAAAGTTGGTGCGAGTTTTTTCCACTCTGTTTATTTTTAAAAGCTAAATCCTTATTAAATAGGCTATCCATCCCGGCTATGGGTTCCTTTCGGAAAATTCAATGTTTGCCCAACGTTTGTCGGAAGAAAATATCACCTTCATCGGTCCACCGACATCAGCGATTATCGCTATGGGCTCAAAGAGGTTGAGAACTTATTTTTTTTACTTTTATTTAATTATTGATGCGTATAAATTAATAATTGGTATAAATAGTGAATCCAAAGAAATCATGATTGATGCACAAGTTCCTGTTATACCCGGTTACCATGGAAAAAACCAAGAAATCACATTCCTTAAACAAAAAGCTTTGGAGATTGGATATCCTGTTCTAATTAAAGCAGTTAGAGGAGGTGGTGGAAAGGGTATGCGTATCGTGAACGAACCTTCTGAATTTGAATTTCAACTCGAATCGTCGAAGCGCGAAGCTATTAAATCATTTGGAGATGATCAAGTTCTTATTGAGAAATATTTGCCGACATCTCGTCATATTGAAGTGCAGATATTTACTGATACTCACGGAAATGCCGTATATTTATTTGAAAGAGATTGTTCAATTCAAAGGAGACATCAGAAAGTTCTTGAAGAGGCACCTGCCCCCGGGTTAAGTGAAACCTTGAGATCTGAGTTAGGAGAAAAAGCAGTGGCGGCGGCTAAAGCCGTAAATTATATTGGGGCTGGAACAGTAGAATTTATCTTTGACAATCAAACTCAGAAATTCTATTTTATGGAGATGAACACCCGTCTTCAAGTAGAACATCCGGTCACTGAAATGATAACACATACCGATTTAGTTCATTGGCAATTGGAGGTTAGTGATATAACGTTTAATCTATATTTTTGGCCAATTCAGTATTTCGGTAAAGAATGTGTTCACGGTGAGCCTAGGTTGCTGCTGGGAATGAATTGCCACTTAGTCAAGAAGAATTGCACATTGATGGTCACTCTTTTGAAGCGCGTATATATGCAGAAAATCCTGAAAAGTAGGGATTATACAAAAATACCATTTTGGTCTTTTACTTGCTTGAAATTAATTATTTTTCATATCTTTTACCAGCGATTTCCTACCAGATACGGGACTACTATATCATATACGCACACCTCCTACCTCCTCTAATGTTCGTTTGGAGACTGGTTTTGAACAAGGGGACCAAATTAGCATCTATTATGATCCTATGATTTCTAAATTAGTAGTCAAGGGAGCAAATCGCCATGACGCATTGAGAGTACTGGGAAGGGCACTAAATGAATATGAGGTCACTGAATTATGTTTTTTTTATACATAAAATCAAAATTCTTTTTAAAAAATAAATATGAACAATCAACTCACTACTTTTAGGTTGTTGGCTTGAATACCAACATAGATTTCCTGAAAAATTTGGTTTCTCATCGTGCTTTAATAGATGGAAAACTGGAAACTGGATTCATCGAGGTTTGAACGTCAAACCAAAATTTGTTCGGCAAAATGACTCGTACTTAAAGGCTAATTTTGAAATACGCAGAAATACAAAGGGGATTTGATTCCATCTAAAACCGAACCTCCTGCTCAAGTTTTTGTTCAGGCTGCTTTATTCTTTTTACTAAAAGAAATAAAGAACGAAGAAAGCAAAGCCCGTAGCACCCTGGGTTAGTGATTAAACTTCTTTTCTGATGCTGTTTTTCTTCACCCCATTATTTTATATCCGCGATTACCAAATTAGATCCATACTCACCATGGTACACGCTTACTGCCACCAGATTAAACACTCAAGACACTCGTTTTATTTCTTTTATCGACTCGGGAGATAACATGGTAGATGTTGGTATAAAATACAACAAGGATGGCACATTTGATATAAGAGTCGGGAAGCCTGGAGGCAACTCGAATTTATTTTCGAGTGTAAATGCCGAATGGGATATCATGGAGAAAAAGATTAATGCTCAGATTGGCGACCAAAGCTTTTCCACTCGAATCATAGAGTATGATAATAAAAGGGTGTTTATGATTGGTCAGGTGAGTTGGATTTGAACGAGTTGGATTTTTTTTTGACAAACTACTTAAATTATTAAATTCCAGCGCGACACAACCGTTTTGAGGATCCCTGATCCTGTTTATCTTTACACTAGTGCCTCAGAAGTAGCAGGGTCCGTGAAAACTCCAATGCCTTGTAAAATATCTCGGGTATTCTTATTTCTCAATTTCAAAATTCTTTCCATTACCGTGTCATGTCCTAAGTATAAAAACTAAATTTCTTATGAAAACAGATATTGGTAGCACCTGGGCAAGTGGTAGAGAAAGGAACACCTCTCATGGTTTTAGAGGCAATGAAGATGGAGGTAAAAATATTGTTCATTTTTGTTTTGACTCCTATTTAGCGAAAAATAATTAACATTCAATCAAAAAACTATAGCACCTTGTAAAGTCACCCTTTCCTGGGATAATTGATAAAATATATTATAAAGTTGGAGATTTAGTAAAAGAACAGCAAAATCTTGTCAGTTTTAGAGAAGAGCCTTAATAGAATACAATGCACGGAATCATAAATTGGTTTGGAACGAAGAATATCATAAAGCAAATAATTTCTAATATAATTCCAACTTACACCAAAATTCCTTGATTATGTTATCAATATATCAGGATTCGTACCCAAGAACAAATCGTGTATTCTCTTTGAAAGAGGCTTGTTTATGTAACGATTACGGTGACCCAATCCAGTACCCGTGATCTACAACGCCTCAATATTTAGAGTTGGATCAAATCCATGGAGAAAAGACAAATTACTTCATACCTCCACATGAGCCAATAAGGACTCCGCCTCTTCGAGGCTGCGACAATTTTCATAAGCGCAATATAACACTTTTAGGGTCGGGTATTCGCGCACGATGGCTTTGGCAACGGGTTGAGTAACCAGTTGAATTTCTTGAAGCATTCGAAACCACGTATCACTAGCATTAGCACCTGCGCGTATCTGGTTTTCAATACAAAAGTTCAATTCTGTGCTGCGATTCCTGATGAAAAGCAGATAAAAGATTATTATGTTATTAAACCTAAAGAAATTCAACCTATCAACCCACTTATAAGGGATCCTTGCAATATCAGTAGTGAGGATGCCGATCATCTCGGCGGATTCCTGCAGATTATTAGTATGTACAATAAAACAATTGGCGACCACCTGTAACCAGATTAGAGACTCTTCAATTTTTTCTTGATCTGGGCCTTGATCATTGTTATTTCTCTTTTTTGGTTTTCTCACGTTTTCAGGTGATTCTCCTATGGCAGACCGCACGGCATTGTTAAATATACGGTTTTTTTGCGCTTTTTTCCGTCGAAAATATTCTTGAAGCCCTTCAATCAGATAGATGATTTTTTTTTCGACAAATATTGTTTGTAAATTATTATGAAAAGTTTGCAACGATTCATTTGTAATTAATTCCCTGAGTTCATCCATCTGTAAATAAGCTAAAATATGATTTTCCTCTTGAATTCTTTCCTCAACGGGTATGAAGCCGCCTATTTCTTCACTCCAATCCGTGGTCACCTTACGCCGCCAACTAAATATTTGTGGTATATCGTGACTTACAGAATTGATGGTGACCAGTTTGGCTTCAAACTTTTCTCGCAATAAGGCGCCTAATGGTTGTACCATTAATTCCTTGTCCACCTCAATTATCATTTCCTTTGTCATATCCAATTTGTCAATTCTGATTTTATTTGCTTGATTTAATTCTTTAATTCGTTGCTTTTCTGCTTGATTTAATTCTTTAATTCGTTGTTTTTCTGCTTTTAGTTCTTCCTAAGGTGAGAAATAAAAATAAACGCGTCGTTTAAATAAATATTCAATTCCAGATTATCGTAATCTTTCCTAAAAAGATTGCTAACCTTTTCCTGTTGACGTTGCAGATTCTGTTTTGCCTTTTGACGTTGCTATAAAAGCTAAATTGTGTGAGGTAGGTTTTAAAATGATAAAGAATTGCTTTGGAAATCTCACCTTCTCTAATTTCTCGGCTTCTTTGGCCCTTTTGGCGGCATCTTTTCCTCCTGGTTCCTTTGGATTTAAAGCTAATGGTGCAGACATTTCTCAAGCAGAGAGTAGCTATATCTACAGCAAGCGTCACGTCTTTAGGTCATTTTTGACGTAGACGTGAAAAGTGACGTATAACGTTTGTGATGACGTATAGTGTATATCAATTTCGGAAATATCATTGGGTATTATGACCAATAAGTCAGAGTAACCCGTGACATGTGATCCGACCAAATTACTTTGTACTTAATCCGAATACTGGAAAAAATACCACTATTTCCAAGCAAAAATAAAAATCTAAATGTCAATCAAAAACATCTAATGGAGAATTCAGTCTGAAAAAACCTCACAATATTCTAAATGGAAAAATATTGAAAGATAATAAAGAAAAAGAATAAGAAATAAAAAAGATAGTAAAAAAAAAAAAAATATATATTGAAAAAAAAAATATTGGAAAAATAATAAAAAGGAATATTAAAAAAAAATATTGAAAAGTAATAAAAAAAGAAATTAAAAGAATGATATAATATATTAATAAATAAATATAACAAAAAATAAGCAATTTTTAAATATTTTTAACAATTAGATAAATATAATTATGGCAAAGTAAACATTAATTTAAAAATTACAACAATAATATTTATTAATAGTAAAATTTAATATATATATCAAATTAAATATTTGACAAATTATTAAATAGATAATAATATGTTGTTAATATTATATAAAAAAAATAATAATAATAATTAAAATTTAAAATTTTCATTTTTTTTTATATTTACAATTCTTTAAAAAAAGTTTTTGTTTTTTTTTATTTTCTAATATTTTGCAAAATATTAATTTTTTATGTAAAAATTAATAACTATAATATAACCAAAAAATTTTTTAAAAGAAGTTAATCATTGTTTTATTAATAATAATTTTGAACTTTTAAACAAATACTTTAAAAATAAATATTGATAAAATAATAATTTTACTATTAAAATAAATTTTTATTATATATAAGTTAAATTGGTTTGTTTTTATATTTATTAAAAAGAAATTAAAAGTTATTATGCTTTAAATATTAATTTATTAATTATTAAAAAAAACTATATAAAAAAAGTATGAATAATTAAAAAAATGCTTTTATTAGTAAATAGTTTTAAAAACTTTTATTTTTTCAAAATTTTAAAAAATTATCAAATTTATATTTATTTTTAAGTCTAGTTTAATTAATATTATAATGTTATAAATAGATTTAATATGTTAAATTTAATAATTTAATGTTGTAATTTTTAATATAAACTAAAAATTTTGGTAAATTTAAAAGTTTTTAACGAAAATTTTTTGTATAAAAAATAAAAAATAGAAAATTTAATGATATTTAATACTTAATGTTTTGTTTTTTTAATATTAATTTATTTTAATGTTTTTGTTTTTTTAATAAGTAGTTAATTTTTAATATATTTTAGTTTTGTTATTTTAATTGTTATTATTAATAATATTTTGTTTTTTAAATTATATCTTACAAAAAACATTAAATATTATAAATAATTTTTTTAAATAATTTTTATAATTTGTTGTTTTTATAATTAATTAATTTAAAAATTTTCTAAATTTTAAGATTTTAATAAAATTTTTTGTATAAAAAACAAAAATTTAATAATTTAATAGTTTTTAATACTTAGTTTCTAATTTTTTTTGTTTTTTAGCAGATTTACTTTAGTGTTTTTTATTTTTATACTAAATTATTTAATTTTAATAATTTTAGTTTTATAATATTATATTTTTAATGTTATATTTTTTAATTAATTAATTTAATAATATTTTACAACAAAAAAATATAAAATAGAAAAAAATTAATTTTATTAATAACTATAATTAAAAGTTATTAGTAAGCATAATAATTATGTTTTTAATATTTATTAATATAATTATTTAATAATAAATTAAGTAATAATAACAATAACTTAAATTTATATATCTTAAAATAATTATTAATATAAAAATAAAAATAGTTTTAATTCTTTGATTATTTAATTATTTAAAATAATACAATATATTTTAAAATATTCAATTATTTTTTAGTTATTTTTTTTATTATGTTTTAAAAAATATAATTTAATTACTATATTTGAATTAGTTTATGGCTATTTATTAGATATTAATATTGGTAGTCTGTTTGTCTATATGGATAAGTCTTTAAAAGACTTGAAAACAACTCACATAAGGACTGATACAGCAGTTTTTTTTAAGGACATAAATTTGGATTTGGGTGTTAAAGTTTCTGGTTTGATATCTTCTATATTAGCAGAGTTACAAGCTATTGCTTTGGCTTTCGAGTGTATTCCTTCTTACAGATCAGTTTAATTATTTATGGACAGTTAAACAGTTTTGGTTGTATACAAATTTAAGTTGAATTTGGTATATCCAGATTTTCAGAATCAGTATTAAATTGAACAGTGGCATATCATGAACATTGTTTATGACAAAAATTTGAATGTTAGCTAGCACAAAGTGAGGGATTATTTGGGTATTTTGGATAATAAATGTGTTGATACATTTGCTAATACTGTATTTTTTTTTAAGTGGAATTTTTTTCTTTCAGTTAAAAGAACATTATATTAAAGTAGATAGTCGTGTTGTTTTTAGTAATTCTAGATATTTTGTTTATGAAATTTTTCAGTTTGTTTATTATATATTCTGAAAAGTTGATTTTGGTTCTAAGATTCTAACTGATTGTTTGCTTTTGGATATTGATTGGCTGAGTTTATTTTTGGTGTAACATTCAGATTTGCATATGACTGCTGATTTTATTGGCAGATTTACTGCTAATGTTTATACTTATTTTATAAAAGCTTTGCATTATTGGCTACCTATTGTTGTTCAAAAGTACCTGTATGACAAGTGCTACCCCAGTATAATATGTTTGTATTGTGATAATATTGAGGTCTCAGACCATGTTTTTTCTTGCATATTTAACAATTCTGTTCACTATTATTTGTTAAATGTCTATGCAGATGCTTAAAGAGTACTATCTAGTCTTTTTCATTGTTTTTATGTGTATTTTAGCCAATGCTCTTCTGTGTTTCTGATGTTGTGATGTAGATGGCTTTCTATAAGAGCTTTGTTTTTAATGATTAGTGTCAAGAGACTGTTTCTGTTTTCAGTAATTCTAAAGTTGCAGATCTGAAAATTGTAAACTTTGTGCATGAATTTTGTTTTGCTTTTAGGGAGGAGGTTTGATTGGTTTGTGCTAAATATTATGTCTTTATGAAAAAAAATAGGCTGATTTCTCATGATAGTTCAGCTTTTGTTTCTGTTTTTGGGCTGTTTTTAGTGCTTTTTGCTGGTGTGGTTAGATTGCTTAGCATTACTAAGACATTTAGTGTTAGTTTTGGTTTGCACAAGTTTTGCCTGTTTTTTTTTGGCATTGGAAACTTAGTTTTAGTTTGTGTAGATGCATAGTATTGTTCTAATTGGTCCGAATGACTGGTTATATCTAGAAAAAGCATGATTTATATCTAGTTTAGATTACTTATATGATGTATTGTACTAAGTAATGTTTAGATCTTACTTGTTAAAAAAAAAATTACTATTTA
The DNA here is from genome assembly GCA_016748015.1 of Geosiphon pyriformis. Taxonomy (NCBI): domain Eukaryota; kingdom Fungi; phylum Glomeromycota; class Glomeromycetes; order Archaeosporales; family Geosiphonaceae; genus Geosiphon; species Geosiphon pyriformis. The sequence goes on along the minus strand of JAAOMT010000594.1, from coordinate 176,201 downwards.
ATAAAATATAACTTATTAAAAATCTTAAATTAAATATAAATCATGTATTTTTTATATATAATTAACTATTTAAATTAATTAAAACATAAATTAAGTAAAAATAAAAAAAAACTAAAAATAAACTTAACTTATTAAGTTTATTATAAAGCTATTTAAATTTTAATTATTAAAAACAAACTTATTTAAAAACAATCTGGTTTTATTAATACTATATTTAATATTAAAATTATATATTTATTATAGTACTATTAAATATTCAATAATTAAGTTATTTAAAAAAACATTTTAATATTATTTAAATTATTATTATTTATGTTAATAAATTTATTTTAACTTTAAATTAGCAAAGTTTTTAAATAAACAAGCCAAAAAAATAGTAAAATTCTTAATAACTAATTTTTTTTTATTTTAAGATTTTTATATATATTTTTAGCCAAAAAAAAATAACCAAAATACCAAAAAACCATTTAATTTAATAATAAACTTAATTAATACAGCCAAATTAAAGATTTAAAATTCCAAAAAATTCAATTTAAAATTAATTACAAAATTAATAACAAAAACAGCCAAAAATAATAATAATAAAAATTAAAAAGTTAAAAGCTTTAACATAAAACTTTGTAACAACAAAAAACAAATTAAAAAACTTGAAATCACCAATAAATTTAATAAAAAACTTAGAAAATAAAAATAAAAACATTTTATAATTTAAAACCAAATAATTTAAATCTTGAAATTGTAATAATAATAATATTTAAAAGTTTTTACTAAATAAAATACTTATATAAAATACCAATTTTCAAAATAATAAGATTTATAATATTCAAAGACTTAAAAATTACAATAAAAAGTATTAACAATAAAAATTTAAAATAAAACATATATAATTACTAACTTAAAAAATTAAATTACTGATTTTAAAAACTATACAACCAAAAAAAGATTGATTAATTTGGTTTTAAAACTGTTTTTTAAAGTAAATTTTTTTTTAATTAAATAAAAATTTTTTTAATATTGTTTGTTTATTAATACAGATTAACAAGTAAAAACAACAACAAAAAAAATTTTCTTAAATTAAATAACAACATATTATTATAAACTTACAAATTTTAATTAATATTACCAAAAATATTTAAGATATTTTTAATGTTATTAAAAAATATACCAAAAAAAACATTATAAAATACAATAGAAAAAAACAAAAGTTACTACAAAAAACTTTATAATTTTAAATATAATTAAAAACACAAAATTATCAATAAAAATTTTAATAATAATAATTAAAAAAACTTTAAAAACAAAATTTACATAAAACAACTTAATATTATTATTTAAAATAAATTTGAATTTAAAAAAACCAGACAATAAATAAAACAAAAAATTAACAAAAGCCAATTTAATTTTAAATATATAATTAAACATTAAAATAAAAACTATCTATTCAAAAATTTTTGATAATTAGTAATTATTTTCTAAGCATTATTAAAAATTGTACCAAAAAATAAAAAAATATTAATTCAGTTTTTATTTAATCAGTTCAATTCTTAAAATCAAATAATTTAATAAATTAATTAAGTAAAAATAGTATTTAAAAACATGTTTTGTTTTATTTTTAAAAAATACTACTTTTAGTAAAATAGCTAATAATTAATATTGGGCTTTATTCATAAAACTGGTAATAAAAAAATAATAATAATTAAATTTAATTTATTATAAAAGATATATTATTATTGTTATTGTTTATATTAAAAAAAACTAATTATTATTACAAAAATTTTATTTTAAAATTTTATCTAAAATTACAAAAATATTTAATATAATAATAGTAAACAAAAATAACTATTATTGTTTTTCGAATTTTTTGGTCTTTTAATTATTTGTAAAATAATTGTAATAGTAATAATAAGAATAATTGGCTTATTATTAAAAACTTTAAAATTTTTAAAGAAAGTAAAAAATACTAAAATTAATTTAAATATATATATAAAAAAAATAAACTATTAAATAAAGAAAAAAAATGCTTTAAAATTATTAACAAAAACTTCTTTCTCTTTTTCATTCAAAATTCCCAAAAAAAGAGTCAAAAGTTTTCTCAAAAGAAGTTTTTTATCATTCAGTATGATAAATCAAAACTGTTCTTCAATTACAAGGCCACTGTTGGCTCTGTTATTGCTGTTATGAAAAAGACTACTAAAGTCTCTGGTTCTGAGAGTGGTTTTAAGGTGGTTGTGTCGAAGAAGAAGAGGAAGGGAGGGGTATTGGCAGAAGGTATTAATAATAGAGGGGTTGCTGCTGAAGCTCCTGGTGCTTGTTCATGAGGTTCTGAGACAGATGACACTACTGAGTCAGAGAGTATTGACATGGAGAAGAAGTACTTGGTTGAGAAAACCAGTGTTGACTATGGTGAAAGTGGTGCTTTCACAGAAGGGGATCCTAATCAAACGCCAAAGGGTTTGCGTGTAAAAACCAAAAAGGTATTAGAAAAGCCTCTGGGTGTGATTGATTATGGTACTGTCAATACAGATAATGATGTGTTGGACAATTCCTTTCTTCTTCTGCCTCCTCTACTTGTCAAGTTGTTCGTTCAAGTGCCTGTTCGCAAATCCTTTGCATTAGATATTGATCTTGTGGTCGTTGCTGGGAAATCTTCTCAGGAAAAATTGAGTTTTATCAGAAAAATTTTTTCAAGTGTGAATGATTTTGGGGGGGCTTCTACTTCCTCAAAATTTGGTGGAATTATTCATGTGACTTTTACTTCGGAAAAGGCAATGATGGCTACTGGAAAGTTGGCAAATAATTGTGGTGTTGTGGTAAACACCAATCTCAAATGACCTGGCAACATTCATACAAATTGGAATATTGTGTTAAAAGAGATTTTTGTGAGAACATTAATGAAAGCTGTGCATGCAGCTGTATCCGAATTTGGGATTATTAAGAAGATCAGAATGCAGTTGGTGGGATTGTGACAGAAAGCGATTGTCGAGATGGAAGATCAAAATCAGGCTGATCTCTTGGCAAACAAATGATCTATTCTTATTAGAAAAAATGCAGTTTGTGTAGCCAAAGCTGACGTGGATAAACAAACATGGGATTCTAGAGACAGATTCAGGGCATTGCTTTACACTCTTCCCATAGGAACAAACACTTATGATCTGTGGGATTTTCTGGATTTGGTGGGTGGAAAAACTTGCGTCATTGATTGCAATCCTGTTGACTACACTCATGCACACTGCACTTCTGTGGGTTTTGAGTCTGAGGATGTCCTATTGTGGGCTATGGTTAACATGCCTGTTATAAAAGATATATGTCTCTGCTGGTCGCATTTATCTACTGCCTTGTGTTCCTCTTGCAATTCTCTTGGTTATACGTCTTTGGTTTGTAAGTCAGATGATGTATCTTTGGGTTCTAAGAGCAAGAGAGCTCCTCTCTCGGCTCAGGATTGGTTTAGATTGGCAAAGATTTATGAGAGAAAGTCTGCTCCCATTTTCCGTCCTCTGGCTTTTGGTGGTAAGACTTGGGCTTCAGTAGTAGGCTTTCCTCCTTCAAGCACGTTTCATGGATATGACTCTCAGCTTGGTTCCATTAGAAATGGTAAACCTCTCCCTCCAGTAGTGAATAATTTGGAAAAACATTTGGTTAGCATTAAAAGCAGTCTTGTCAGCCTCATAGAACAAATTGGTGAGTTGGCTAAGAGGTTGGAATCATTTGTGCCAGCAGTTTCCCAGCCTAGCCCTGGATGTCAGCTGCTGGTGACTCTCCTATTGCAGAATCAAGAGGAGAATATAGTGATGGAAGTGGGTTCAAGTGATGCCACTAGTGACAAGACTGCTGCTGTTTCAGGCTCAACTGCCTTACCTAAGGTTGTGAAATTGGAAAACATGTTAGAAGATCTCTCTGCTTTGGTCATGAGCCTATCAGTGTGCTTGAATGGTTTGGCTTTGGCAGGTGGTGCTCCTCCTCTACCTCTTTTTCAATGAGTAGTCTGGTATAGAAAATTGCTATGTGTAATGTTTGTGGATTAAACAATCCTGCAAAACAAAATGATGTCATTCATTGGCACAAGGATATGAACAATTTGGTTTCTATTTTTATGGAGTCAAAGCTTAAAGAAAAAGTTCACTCATGGTTGGCTGACAAATTTGATGGTATTCGGGTTTTTACTTCTGGTCTGGATTCTGGTTTTTTGGGTGCTGGGGTGTTAATTGTCGTGAATTCTTCTTTAGCGAAACATGTCTGCAAGGTCTCTAAAGTGCCTGGTTGGCTCCTTTCCATCAAGTTGCTTTTCAAAAATAAACTTTCAGTGTCTATTTTGGGGCTCTATGCTGGTGCTTCATCAGTGGTTCAGTTTTCTTAGACTGGTGAAATCAACTTTCTCATTGCTAGAGCCATTAATGAGTCTTCTTTTGTTATTCTTGGTGGTAATTTTAATGAAGATGGTTCACACAAATGTGCCAGTTTCAAAAAATGTTTTGATTTGGGTTTGATTAACTCTATGAAAGGGAGTTCTTTTGTGAAGTCACCTACTTGGTACAATTTTCATGGTATCACTAAGACACTTAACTACATGTTTATTTCTTCTAATTTGGTTGGTGTGGTAGTGAATTGTGGTGTGGATGGCATTGAGGACTATTTTGATACCAATCACAGGACTGTTTATGTTTCTGTGAGACTGGGTGGTCTGCTCGATGTCCAGTTGAACTCTCTGTGCAAACAGGCAAATAGAAATCACTGAAAGTATGATATCAAAAATACCAGTGTGATTAAGTAGTCAGAATTCAGAAATGTTATGGCCACTAATGCTGTTATGTTCTAGGATGAGTTTGTTGCAGCTAAGCAGTTTTCTGATCTGGATGCAATGTGGGACATTGTTCGTAAGGTTATGGTTCTTTCGGCTGGTAGAGCATTTAGGAAAAAGTGGTTTAAGGGTTTTGATTGTGTTTTTAATAAGGTGTCTTTCCAGTTTCATAAACTGGAGCTACTTGTGTCTAAACTGGTGAAGGCTTCTTGGTTGGTTTCTGGTGGGGATTTTGCCTCATTGCTAGATACTTGGTACAGGCTTGATTCTGTGGGTGCTTTGCCAATAAAATTTCTGTTTCTCTCTGGCACCAGTTTTGATGCAATCCGTTTTGGGCTGGCTAAAGCAAGGAAGTCCTACTGCTCTTCTAAGTCATTGGAATCCAAGCACGCTGAAGAATCTTGTATAAGACAGGCTATTGAGAGGAGAATGGAGAGTTTTGAGGTGGATAAGAGTTACATCATTAGAAGTGTTTTGGAGCATTCTTTTTGTAAAGTGGTGTTGGATCATTTGGTGGATGGTGGGGAGTTGGTCTTGGAGCCTGAGTTAGTTAAATTTAAGGTGGATGGAATCATGGAGAGTTGGACTAGAAAATGTGTGGTGGCTTCTGATATCTCTAGTGATTGGGCAAGGCAATTTCAGTCTTTGAATCATGTTTTTGATGGTGCCTTCTCTGATGTAATGCATTCAATTGGTTTTGATAAGATGTTTGGTGTTATTTCAAATTTGCCCGATAGGAAAGCAGCTGGTTTTTCTGGTATCACTAATGAACTTTGAAAACACTGTGACAAGTCGATCTTGGATATGCTTTTGGTGCTCTTAAATTTTTGTTTGAATTGTGAGTCAGTGCCTGAACCTTGGAGAGAAGCCTGAGTCTCAATGATTCCTAAACCTTACGAGTGGAAAGGGATTCTTACAAATACCCACCCCATTGCTTTGGTTGAGACAGCTCGCAAGGTCCTTTCCAAGATTCTTTCAGATTGGATCTCTCTGGCTTGTAGCACTTTTGATGTACTCCATGGGAACAATTTCTTTGTCTTGAAAGGTATGTCTACTCAATTGCCTATTTTCGCTATTGGTTCGGTGGTTGAAGATGCTTTGGAAAAGAACTGAGAGTTGTGGCTGGTTTTACAGAATATGTGCAAAGCTTATGATTCTGTTGGTTAGGAGCATCTCAAAAGGAGTTTGGTTAGAATCAAAATGTGTAACAAATTTATCAGATTTTTTGGTAGCATTCATAATGGTTACACTAACAGAGTGATGACAGATTTTGGTTTGACTGATAGATATTATGTTCATAATGGATTGGATCAGAGGGAGGTTTTTTCACCACTTTTCTGGTGCATATTTTATGACTTGCTTTTGTATAAGGTTAAGAGACAGAAGAGCATTTGTGGTTACAGGTTGATTTTTCATTTCATTTCTAAGACTGGCTGGGTGGAATCTCAGGCTGGGCTGACATTGTTTCTGGCTGCTAGTGCTTTTGTTGATGATACTATCTGGGTTGGTAGCAGCCAGGCTGCTACACAATACATCCTCAATGTTGCTAGTGATTTCTTTTGTTTAAATAACATTTCGATAAACAATAACAAGACTGGTCATTTCTATTAACTGTCAGGTCACTGCTCCTTATCTAACTATCAGTGGTATGCCAATTTCCATCACTAAAAGGGATGAACCTCATTGTTATCTGGGGATTTTTTTATCTTCTGAATGTCTTTTGAAGTCCAGCTTGGTTAAAACGCATTTGGATGTTTGGTTTTTTGTCAATCGCATTCTAAGAAAAGTTATATCAGATAAACAGTTTGCTTATTTGGTGTTTTCAGTTCTCCTTCCTATTGTCAGCTACAGAACTCAGTTCAGTTTTATTCCTTTCAGTATGTGTAATAAGTGGGATGCTTTAATTTGCAAGGGCTTGAAATCCAAATCTGGGCTGTCTCTGGACTTTTCCAATGATGCACTTTATTATCCTTCCTTGTACAATTTAAAAACTTTTGAGCAAATTTAGGCTGAGAACAAGTCAGCTTCTGTCATTGCTTTTGTGAATTCAGTTGGTATTTTGGGTCGCTTGTTTTCTTATAAGTCTTATGATCTGCAAGTTCTTAGCTGGCATTTTTGTCACTCTTTGTTGTTTCCTGCTTGTGTTAAAGTCAGCCCTTCAAACAACTTTTTGGCAGGTGTGGTTTGTGTTTTTTCTGGGTGTGATTTGTCTTTGGGTGGCTCTCTGGCTGGTGCTTTTTGTCTTCGGAGTGATACTTCTATGTCTCTAGTTCTAGGCGAGACAATTTTCTTCAAATGTGTCTCTTCCTTAGGTGTTATGGTATTGTTTTTGTAAAACAGCTTTGTGACTGGAATGGCATTGTTTTTGATTGGAAGACTTTCAAGCATTGGAAAAAACTGGACTTCCATGGCCTGGTCTCCTTCTGGTTTGATCTCTCTGTTCATTTTCTTGGTGGTGTAGCTTCTCTTTCTGGTTGTTCTCCTTATAAGGGTGTTTGTGACTCTTCTGACATCTGTCAGTCTCTTGGTTTTGGTGTTATTTGTAATGATCTGTTGAATGTTGGTGCCGCCCACTTCTCTGTATACACAGATGGATCTCTGAGTAACTTGAGCACTGTTGACATGTTGGCTGGTGCTGTAGTTTTCTTTGAAGACATTAATTTGGGTCTGGGTGTGGGAGTTTCTGGTTTGGTTTTTTTTACTTTGGTGGAGTTGCAAGCCATTGCTTTAGCTCTTGAGTCTGTTCCTTCTTTTCATTCAGTTGACTTGTTCTCAGACAGCCAGGCAGCTATAGATGCTTGCAGGTTTGAGTCTTTATCAGTTGGCCCTGATTTCAGGAATTGTTGTTGGATTGAGTATTATTACATTGCCAATGTCATTTATTGCAAAAATTTGGATGTTAATTGGATTAAGATTAAGGGCCATTCGGGTGTTTTAGATAATGAGCGTGCTAATGCGCTGGCTAAGAATGCTGCCTTTTCTGCCTGGCACCTGTCCCACTTGGTCAATAAAAGGTTTTTGAAGGCTGGTGTTGGTACGGTTTCTGGTAATTCAAGGCATTTTGTTCATGACATATTCAAGTCAATCTATTGCGCACATTGGGAGGTTGGTTCTGGTTCCCGGTTTGTTCCTGGTTGTTTGCATGCTAATATTGACTGGTTGAGGTCTTCTTTGGTGTGGCACCTAGATTCTCACATGGTGACTGGTTTTATTAGTATTCAGATGGCTGGCTTTCGTACATACTTTATGAAAGCCCTTCATCATCACCTTTCTGTTGCTGTGTGAAAGCATCTGTATAATAGAGACTATCCCAGTATAGTTTGTTTATTCTGTAGTAAGGTTGAAATCTCAGACCATGTCTTTTCTTGCTCTTCTGATGCTGATAATTGCACCAGTTTGTTGGACACTTATGCAGCTGTCTAGGAGGTGTATTCTGGTCTGTTTTACTCTTCTTTGTGCATATTGGAGTTGTTGTCAACTTGCATTTCAGATGTGACTGTTAGTACGGCTCTGTGTAAGGGCTTTGTTTTTGGCAATTGGTATCATGAGTCTGTGTCTGTTTACAAGAATCCTAAGGTGACAGTGGTTAATATTGTGAATTTTGTATGTGAGTTTTGTCTTGTATTTTGTGATGATATCTGGCTGGTCCATGTGAAACACCAGACCATTATGGAGAAGAATAAGCTGATTCCACATGATGGTTCTATTCCTGTCACTGTTTCTGGTTTTTCTATGTGGCTTTTGGCTGGGGTGATTAGGTTTGGGTATTATGAGCATTGTTTGTTTTATGCAGATGTTGGTAACATGACTTCTGTTCATATAAGTGCATAGTATTGTTCTGATTAGTCTAAGTGTCTGGTCACGTGTAGTGAAGACATAATTCACGCTTAGTTTAGATCATTTGTATGATATATAGCACTAAGTGGCATTTGGATTTCACTCATTAAACTTTAATAAAAAAAAAATTATTAAAAAAAGTATTATCAGTAAAAATTTACCAAAAAACTCAACACAACAGTCTAAACAAATTTTTATCAACACAAATTTTCTTGATTACTTAGTAAAAAATCAGAGTAATAATTTCAACAACATAAGCAATGATGAAAACATTTCTGAATTTACTAAAAAAAAACTACTAAAAATAAAAACATAAAAAAAATAGCAACAACTTATATTGTAAAGATTACAGAATTTACAAAGAAAATATCAACACTAGCTTTTAAAAATGTCTTAACAAAGTATTAAAAACAAGAAATACAAATAGATAAAAGCAATAAAAATACTAAAAGCAATTTTCTACTTTCTTTAAAAACAGCAAAAAAATAGTTCAAAAAATTAGATAAACTATTTGAAAATTGGCAAGCATTTAAAAATGCTTTTTTAAAATAGTTTACAAACAATAATATATTTTTTTTTATTTGCTTTACGAGTGAAGTTCAAATACTACCTAGTACTATACATCAAAAAAATGATTTAAACTAGGCATGAATCATGCACTTTCTACATGTGACCAGCCACTTGGGCTGATCAGAACAACACTATACAGCTATGTGAACTAAAACTGAGTCATTTACACCTGAAAAAAATAAACAAGATTTGTAAAAGCCAAAACAAACACCAAAAGCATCAGTTATGCTAAGCAATTTAACCATTCCAGCTAATAAACCTGAAACCAAACCAAAAACCGAGATAAGAACCAAGCCATCAAGTGGAATCAACCCATATTTTTCTATATAAGCATGATGTTTAGTATGAACTGACCAGATATCACTTCTAAAAGCAAGGCTAAGAGAGCACACAAATTTGACAATCTCCAAGCCAGCAACTTTGGGATTATGAAAGACAGCAACTGCTTCACAAAACCAAACATCAAAAACAAAACCCTTATAAAGAGCCATAGACAAAGATAAGTCAGAAGCACAAAACAACAACAATTGCAATATGCTTGAAGAAGAATGAGTGAAACCAGAAACTATCTTCTAGAATTCCAGCAATTGACATCGAATGAAATCATCAATTCTGCAAGAAAACACATGATCTGATGCTTCTACATCACTGCAATATAAGCACAACACACTTGAATATAGTTTATTATAAAGGTGCTTCTGAATGGCAACCAGCAGCCAGTAGTACAAAGCTTTCATAAAATAAGTACGTGCATTAGCCAAGAAGTTGCTGGTAAAACCAGTGGTTATATGCAAGTCAGAGTGCCATATCAAAGATAAATGAAGCCAATCAACCTCAGAAAGCAAACTGCCCACCAAAAACTTGAAACCAGAGCCAATCTTCCAACACGCATGACAAACTGAGTGATAAATATCACAAAAAAAATGTCTGGAATTGCCAGAAACAATACTACCATCAGCTGACATAAAGCATTTACCCAAACAAGAAAGAAAATACTAACTAGAGAGAGAAGCTTCACCAGCTATCACATTTGCACACTCATTTTTTAAAACACTAGAGTGACCTTTAACTTTATGCCAACTAACTCTTAAATTCTTACTGTGAATAATATTGACAATATGATGACATTCAATCCAACACTGATTACAAAAGTCAGAACATGTCAGACCCAACTTTGACCTATAAACATCCAGAGCAGATTGATTATCCAAAAACAATTTAACAGAGCTCAGTAAGGGAACACACTTCAAAGCCAGTACAATAGCCTACAACTTTACCAAAGTTGATGACATCAAACCCGATACACCAATAGCCAAAATCACATTAATATCTTCAAAAAAGATGGCAGCACCAGCTCTACATCCAACTGTTTCCAAATTACTAAGAGACCCATCAGTATACACTGACAGATTGTCAGCACACACTTACAAGAAACAATCACAGACAGAAACAAAATCACGAGATTCAAGAATGTTCAAAGAACCAACACTGGTCAAAACTGAGGGATGAGTAAAAGAGGAACCTCCAACATTGAAAAACACCACAGAAAGCTTGAACCACTCAAGAACAGGGCCACGGGAGTCTAATCTCTTCCAATACTTAAAAGTGTGCCAATTAAAGACAGAACCATGATGATCACAAAGTTGATTTACAAAGACAATATTATACTACTAGAGAGAAGGAGAGAACTTGAGAAATTGGGATTCACTCAGAACATCTAACATAGAAACTCCACCACGAAACCAAAAGGAATTGGCCAAAGAGCCATCCAGGAACAAATTACAATCAAGAAGAATATGAACCATACCTGCCAGAAAATTATTGGAAGCACTAACACAAATATAAACAGGTGAGCTTAATGAATGAATAGAGTGCCAGCACTGAACTTGCAAGTCATAAGATCTGTAAGAGAATAGACAATCCAAGATACTATCAGAGTTTGCAAAACTAACTAAAAAGGCCACCTTGCCCTCAGACTGGACTTGAAAGAAAGTCTTCAAATCATAAAAGAAAGAGTAATGAATCATATTACTAGGAAAGTCAAGTGGTAAGCCAGATTTAAGCTTCAAGCCCTTTCGAATTATAGCATCCCACTTGTTGTACACACCAACAAAAACAAAACTGAATTGTGTCCTATAACTGACTATAGAATGAAGAACCACTGAAACTAAATACAGGAGCTGCTTATCCAAAATAGTCTTTCTTAGAACCAAATTGGTAAAAAAATGAACATCCAAATTCACCTTAGCCAAACTAGGCTTTGAGAGACCCTCAGTTGAGAGAAAAATACCCAAATACTGATGAAATTCACTCTTTTTTGCAATGGAGATCAGTGATCTTCTAATGAAAAGAGAAGGATCATTGGCTCTGCTGTTAATGGGAATTGTCATTGTCTTGTCATTATTAATAGAAATGTCATTAATTTAAAAGAATTTGCCAGCAACATTAAGAATGTATTGAGTAGCCCTTTGACTGCTACCAACCTAAATTGTAGTATCAACAAAAGCACCAGCAGCAAAAAAAGAAAAAAGTCCAGTCTGAAACTCAGCACAACCACTTTTGGAAATAAAATGAAAATTCAATCTATACCTACATATACTCTTTTAATGCTTAACTTCACACAATAAAGGGTCATAAAATATGCGTCACAGAAGGGGAGAAAACATCTCTTCTTGGTCTAAACCATCATGTACACAATAGCCATCTGTTAAACTAAAATCTGTCATAATCCTGTTGGTGTGATCTCTATGAATACCACCAAAGAAATGAATGAACTTGCTGCACATTTTGATCCTGACCAAACTTTTTTCTAGATGTTCCCAGCCAACCAAATTGTATGTCTTCCGCATGTTTTGCAAAACCAGCCAAAGCTTCTGGTCTTTTTCCAAAGCATTCTCAATAACCAAACCAATAACAAAAATGGGACTAAGTTGACATACCCTTCAAAACCAAAAAATTGTCTTTACGAAGAACATCAAAAGTGCTGCAAGCCAAAAAAATTCTGTCAGATAATATCTTGGAAAAAATTTTACAAGCTGTCTTGATCAAAGCAATAGGATGAGTATTTGTTAGAACACCCCTTCCACTCATATGGTTTGATAATCATTGAGACTCAAGTCTTCTTCCAAGGGCTGGACACAGATTCATTAGACAAACAGGAGTTTAAAAGCACCAAAAGCATATCTAAAACTGACTTATCACAGTGTTTCCAAAGCTTATTTGACACACCTGAGAGACCAGCAGCTTTGCCATTAGGTAGATCAAAAACCACATTAACCAACTTATCAAATTTAATTAAACACATAACTTCAGAAAAAGCCTGATCAAAAACATACTCTAATGGTTGATATTGATGGTGCCATTTACCAGAGATATCATCCACCACTTCACACTTTCTAGTCCAATTCTCCATGATCACATCCACTTTAGTCTTAACCAAATCAGATTCCAAAATCAAATTGTTATCAACCACTAGATGATTAAGTGTCACTTTGTGAAAAGGATATTCTAGCACACTTCTGATTGTACGACCTTTATCAACTTTGAAGCTTTCCATTCTTCTATCAATAGCTGATCTAATGTGCGCCTCCTTAGCTCTCAGAGATTTAACAAGCTTGGCAGCACAATAAGACTTTCTAGCACCAAAGAGAGCAGAATGAACACGATTAACTCCAGCACCAGAGTTTACAATATCCTGAATAACTGAAGCCTTAACATTGTCCAAAGAAATCCAACATCTTATAAAAGAATTAAAATTCACAATACTTCCTTCATAAGAGGCCCTGACAATCTTAGAAACCAAAAGCTCCAACCTGTAAAATCTCGAAGATTCTTTGGTAAAAACATCATCAAAGCCTCTGAACTATTTTTTTTAAACACCTTATTAGCCAACAGAACCATTATTTTGCGAATGGTATTCCATATTGCATTCAAATTTGAAAATCTAGCAAAGATGGGAAACACATTTGAGAACATTGCAGCATTGGCTAATGTAGCACCTTTGAAATTGTTCCATTTATCCTTATTAGCACCTTTGAACTCAAACTTCCATTGATCTCTATTTACTTGCTTGTGAAGAAAATTCAACTGCTTGTCCAAAAGTCCACCCAAACCCACAAACATAAAAACAGCCTAATGATTAGTATTAAAAAATTCACCAACATTAGACACCTCATGATCCACTACAGCATTGACCAAGTTTGAAAAAATGAACAAAAAATCAATAGTCTTAGCCATACTCCAAGAGTTAGCCCATGTAAACTTTTTAACACAAGAACTTCCACTCAAAGAATTAACCAAACCAAGATCTAGACATTTTTTGAAACTAACACACCTTCAGGAGTCATCTTTATTGAAGTTGCCACCCAAAACCACAAAAGAAGATTCATTGACCACCTTAGCTATTATAGAATTGATATTATTAGACTGAGAGAAACAAACAGCCAGAGACACCCCAGCATAAAGCCCCAAAATTGACACAGAAAGTTTATTTTTGAATAACAGCTTAACTAAAAAGAGCCAACCAGGCACTTCAAAAATCTTACTAACATGACGAGCTAGAAAAATGTTCATAATAATTGTGACCCCAGCACCAAGAAAGTCCTTGTCCAATCCAGATGAAAAAACTCTGACATCACTGAACTTATCTTTAATCCAAAGCCTGTTGCTAGACTTCAGCTTAGTTTCTGTAATTATCAAAACCAAATTTCCAGAATCTTTATGCCAACAGATAATATTCTTCTGCTTGGCAGAGACATTGATACCACAAATATTACATGTCACAAATTTCCACATGAATTCACTTATTGGGAAGCAAGAAAAATTGATGAATCCAAGCCTGAGCACAAATGATCCAATTTTTCCAAAACAGATTCAACTGACACCTTCAAAGCCACTATCTTGGACTCTAATCCACCCACCTTGGTGGTCAAAACTTTAGAACTACTTGAACTTAAGTCAACAACTAAATCAGCAACAACTGAAAGAGGAAGAAAATGAGATACCATTGTATTATTAAGAGCCATATCTGAATTCATATTAGCTGTAACAGACACAACAACAACCAGAGAAAATACTTGAGAACTGGATGCCAAAGGCACCAATTTCACAAAACTCAATTTAATCAAAATATCCGAAACCTGGTTTGCTAAAAGCTCCAAAGAGTGCTCTAGAGAAGCCAATCGATCAACCAAACAGGAATTATCAAGAAAGTTAGAAACCAACAGAACAGGTTTTGCACCTGAAGATGAGCCAACACCAGAAAAATTTAATAAAACCACCTGAAAAGAAGAATCACTAGCCACCTGAGCCCAAGTTTTTCCACTGAAAAAAACTGGGCAAACAATTGGTGCTTGCTTCTTTTTATATATGTTTGCCAAATAGACCCAATCTTAAGGAGTTACCACCCGCTTACTACAAGCACCAGAATTTCTACTCAATGAACACCTTATAGAGATATGACCAAACTGTTTGCAATGAGCACAATGGGCCAAAGAAAGGCCAGCCCAGCACAAATTCACACCTTTAAACACTAGAATAGAACCAATAGCAACCAATTTGGAAGTCTTATCAACAAAGCACACAATCGCATATTTATCATGTACATATAAGCTGGGATTATGGCCAATGAAGCGTGTCTTTCCACCATATAATTCCAACAAATCAGAAAGATCATAAGCCATCATACTAACAAAAAGAATATAAAGCAATGCCCAATGACAATTTCTCACTACCCACAATTTTTTGTCATTCACTGCCAATACAACACGAACAGAATTTTTACCTACAAGAACCAACTATTTAGAAGCAACCAAGCTAGCCACATCTGATGACTCAAATTCCACTAAAGCTTTTTGCCAAAGCCCAATCAGTTACATTTTAATTGAAATCATCTGACCAAATTTAAAGAACACTGACTCAATCACCAATCTGAGAAGATTTATTGGGATTTCCTTAACAATTACCTTCCAATTTAAACAGCTGTTTATCTTTTTAGATCATTATTGACAATAATTTTCTTACAGATTGCCAATTCCTTTGCCTTTTTCATATTAAACTCAGATGTAAACAAAGCTCTGATGATCTCTGGAAATTTTGAGGGAGTTGACACTCCTTCAAAACTATCAATTCAATAGAAAATTTTTTTGATTGCAATTAACTTATCACTATTTGTTTTTCCAGACACAGCAAATAACTCAACATTCAATGCAAACAATTTTACTAGCTTAAAGCTTCTTTTTTCCAAAACACATGACACAACAAGTGACAGCTGATTGGACCCAACAAATTTAGCCTCAGGAAGCACTATTTCAGCATTGTTATCACTCAAATTTCTGAAAAATAGTGCTTTTGGCAGCTATTCTAAGATATAGGTTCTTATATGCATTTTTCTAGGAATCGCATTGTCCACTATGTTATCAGTCTCAGAGGCATTGGAGTCCATGTAACTCGTCTCTTTGGCCACCATGTTGTTCATGTTCTCAATGTCAAATACCCCACTGATGCTAACATCTTCACTCTTCACCTTACTATCCCAAGACACTTTATGTTCATCACAATCACTCTGTAAAACGTGGCCAGAAAAAGATCCAGCCAATGAATCTATCACCACACTAGTAACATCAGGTTTTTTTGATTTTTTGTAAGAGAGATTCTGAGAGTATACACTTTCAACACATGCTTTCTTTTTAGCAACAGCCTGGAATTCCAACTTAGCCGAGCCAGAACCAGAACCATCAGCAAAAGAGCCCACTGGATCTATCATAACAAAATTGGGTATGTAGAAAGAAATAATTAAAGGTAACAAAGGGAAAGGAAAAAAGAAAAGCTATAACTTCGGCAGTATAAAAACTCTTGTCGTGATCAGGGGATCGACAAGAAAAAAATTTGTTTTAATTTTATTATATAATATTTTTATTACTTTTCAAAATTAATTCTAAAACATTAAACAAAAATTTTCTAAATCTGTCATAATTTATTTTGGAAAATTCAACAAATTTTTTTAACAAATTTGTCAATTGAAAACCAATAATTATTATTCTAATGCTTAAATCTTAGACCAATTTATTATTGAATTCAAGAATAAATTAATTAAAAAAGTTTGTCTATATGTTGTTATCAGTAGAATTTTAGCTATTAATTAGCATAAAATTACTCTTATAATTTTTATTATTAATTAGCATATATTATTATTATTTTGATTATCACTTATTATTAATCAAATTATCAAATATTATTTTAATAATCCAATTTGTACTATAGAAATTAAGATGATCAAATTACACAATACTCTGAACCATTTAACATAGTCAAAATTCGTCAAAATTAATGAAAATTGGTCGAAATAATCAATAGTTCAGTGAAATAACTTGTAGTTTGCCGAAATGTATCTTTAGTTCACCCAAATTGTAGCAAAAAGAAAAGTGCAAGTTCAAAGACTAGTACTACAACAAGTTGTATAAAAAAAAAGCTTTTTTTTTCAAGAAAATGCATTTTCTCATAGTATTTTATCATAGTATTTTACTTTAAACATCTTAATTAGAACAAATCACTTTTAAAAACATCTCAAATAAAAATTAAATATTCGAAAAACAAAATCCTTTGATTATTACATTTGAAATTCCCTCAATACAACTAACATTTCGAAATTGATTAGCTACTAATTTCAGTAATTTGTTAGTGACTCCAGGCCTGGATAGAAAACGTTTTCCTTGACAATTCTATTTTCTTTTACATTTCTTTATTTTTCTTTTACTTTTTCTTATCATAATCATTAAGGTAGCCTACAAACAAGATTCCTGTAGAAGAGTTGACTTTTACAGCAAAGTAACTACACATTTTTAGTAAGCTTCCAGATGAGCAATTCCTGGGAAAAAGTTGATGTTTACTACAACGTAACTACATAAAGCAACTGGCACAGAATTGGCCATTTTACTTATAAGCCCAGCAGTTCAAATTATAGGAGATAATTTGAAGATAAATTTGGTTATTGGAGATTCAATTGCTTCCAAAAAACGTGAAATTAGCAATAGACAAATAGTAACAACATTCAAGAAAAGAGACCAAAAACCTCTGGTAACAATGTTTAAAAAGATCTAGTTACAATTATTCAATATGCTAAGACCTATAAAATAGTAATTAAAAAAGCCAACTGTACCAAACTTGTTAACTTAGTTATTAAAAAAACCAACTTAATAGCTGAAAAAAAAATTGATTAACTAACCAAAAAAATTGAAACCTATTTTACCAATTAATAACAATAGTAATAACAAAAATATCAACTACAATAATAAAACCAAAATAATTTTTTATTATCATTTAACAACCAATCTTAAAATTGTTACTATTATAAGATTTTAAGATATTGAAAATAAGTTTGTAAGAAAATACAAAGAAACTAACAACAAAAAAATAATTAATATTATTCCCAATTGCAGCAATCTTATTATCTACTTTTACTACTAGTTATTATTCTCCAAGATACTAATACTAATACAATTACTATAAATCTGTTATACAATTAATTCAATAACAGTTTCAATAATTATTATCTATTCAATAATACCAAGTACTTACAAGAAAATTGGTTTAGCAAAACCAATTTTTATTGTAAAACTATTTTGTAATTAATAGCAATAAAATTAATACCAATAACTAATTAATTCCTTAAAACAATTTACAACAAAAACTCATATATTATCACATTTAATTTAGTTATCTAACAATATTAAAAAAATTGAATTTTTAATAAATTATTTTTTAAAGATAAAGTTGTAGCACTTAAACAAAATTTTTCTAATAACTTTCAAACTATTTTACCAGTTTAAATTGCCAAAAATATTAATCTTTAAGATATCTTTCTATTTAAATTTAAAGCAAATAAATTATCATTTTTGCTTAAAAATACAGCTATTATAAAACAAAAAACAATTACTGTAATATATATTAAAGTTAAAATAAAGAAAAAACCAAACTATTTAATTTTAAACAATAAATTAGCCAAAAGCATTATTATTTATTAATTAATATAACAGTTTAAACAAACTATTAACAGACCAACCTAAACAGTCATTGTTATTGCTAATAATATAAAAAAATTTTAGTATAAAAAATTGACAATTTCTTCTTTATAATTAATAAAATTACTATTTTAGTTAAAATTTTAATTATAAATGTATTTCAATATTAAGCTCTAGTCAGAAATAATTGGTTTTTCAAAACCAATACAAATTTAGACTGGAAAATACATAAACTTAAAATTTTATACCAAAAACAATACATTAAAATATCTGTTACTTATGTTATTTTCAACAAATAATCAAAAAAATCTTTGTATTTAAATTTAAAAAGGAAAAAAAAAACCAATTACTGAATTTTACATGGCTTTTGAATTAACATCTAATTGGGCTGAAAAAACTGAGCAGCTATTCAAGACATTTATATTACAACTAATATTATTATAATTTGAAAAAACTAACCAACAATTTATCTTTACAATTAAATTAGTTAATAATTAATATGTTCTATATTTAAAACTAAAACCAAAAAAGCAATTGTTCTATATTCTATTTAAATACAAAGACTACAATAAAAACTTTCATCTATAAGAGCTTACATATTATCAGAAAAAAAATATAAAATTCACATTTATTATTACTGTAAAGTTTATTACCAGAAATAATTTGGCAGTTCAAAACAAAATAAAAAATAAGACAATATACTTTGTTTTACATATGAAAAATTACTGTTAAAATAAATATAACTAGATCAATATTGTAATAAAAAGTAGAGTATATAATCAAATTTACTAATATGTTTTATCAATTACCAAAAATATTAAGAAAGAAATTTTATTTAATATAATATATAACAGTGTTTTTAACAAACTATATTATTATCTTTATAATACTAAAATAATCTATAAACTAACAATAATTTTAATTAATAAAAAAATTCAAGAAAATGTCTGACAAATAAAAGAAGCTAAATATATTAAGTATATTTTTGAAATTGTTAAATATAACTATAAAGATAAAGTAGAAAAGTACTACCTAATTATCAGTTATATTTATCTTTTTAAAAAAACCCAAATTTAACAGTTAGAACAGATAAATATTCAATTGTGTAAAAAATATAATATGTTATGTTATGTAATAATTAATAGTATCCAGAATATTATGCTTTTAATATACTATTACTTATTGAAGATAATGAAAATAAAATCGAATTTGGTAAAACAAAACTAAAAAAAAAGTTACCAATTATTCTAGTTTACTTTATTAAAAATCAATCTGTTATACAACTTAAGTACTTCAATAATAATAGTCAAAAAATCAAACCAGAAAAAGTTCACAAAATTAATACAAATATGATCTACAATATTTTGACAAAAATATTTTGGTTTTTTAACCAAAGTTTTTAACAAAAATTAATCTTAAAATAGCTTTTGAAATTTTACCAAAAGCAATAATTTAAATTGCTTCTTAATTATCTTTAATTAGTAAAAAAATCAATGTTAAAATAAAAGTTATAGATACAAAATATATAAAAAATATCAAATTATGTTACAAAACAAAATCAAAAAACTATTCAAAATTAAACATGGTAAAAAAATTGTTTAAGCTATTTACTTATTCTTAATTTCTATTTTGGATTTGTAATCAATTAATCAAAAAAAACAATTAGGCAAAAATAACAAAAAAATTCAAGATTTTGGTTTAATTAGATAATTTATGATTCTAGTAAACATAGTTTTTAATATACAAAAAAATCTTACCAGATTTTTTAACTTTCTTAACAAATTACTATCTAATCTTTTAAAAAACATCAAAAAATCTATATTTGTTCCAAATCTATTATTATACAACAAATTTTCAAATTTAATAAACAAATTTACAGAAAACATAATATTTCTATATTAAACATTTATATATCCAAGAAAACAAAAAAGTTTTAAGTTATATTTTATAATTTTTACAATTACTTCATTATTTAATTAAATAAACTAGAAATCAGAATTATACATAGTAATATTTTCTAAAAAAAATCTTACAAACTGTCTTTAATTTTACTAAGATTGTAAGACATATTTTATTTTTCAATTTTAATATTACTACCAATATTGAAAATTATTACATCACAGAAAAAATTATTGCAAATTAACATGAATTTTTTGAAATCTTAACAGCAAAGACTACTTAAAAAGCTTATTACAGAATATGCTAATATATTTGCTAAAAACAATAATAATCTAAAAAAAACTGATATTATTTAGCACCAGATTTATACTAAAAATGCTTTATTAAAATCCCAATAAGCATATTAAGTTTTACTTGCAAATTTATTAAGAAAAAAAGTTAACAAATACTCAAAAATAGTCTTATCTAATTATTAAAAAGCTTTTGAACTTTACTAGTTGTTTTGGTCAAAAAAAATGTCAAAATTATATTTTGTGTTAATTATTGTCAATTGAATAGTATTATAATTAAAAATACTTATTCTTTATTAAAAATTAACAATATATTAGATGTTCTAAGAAAAGCCAAGTTTTTTTTAACTTTAGACTTAAAAAACAAATACTAATAAGTTAAAATAAATCTAAAAAACTGCCTAAAAACAGTCTTTACTATTCAAAAAAAATTATAAGTTTAATATTATGTTTTTTAAATTTTATAATATATTAACAATATTTTAACATTTTATAAATATTGTATATAAAATATTACTATAATAATTAGTAATTGTTTATCTCAACAACATTAATGTTTACTTTCTAACTTTTAAAGCTTATTTTATTTATTTACAAGAAATTTTTTAACAATTATAAAAAATAGGATTAAAATTAAATATTGCAAAATATTACTTTGAAAAAATAAGTTTGGTTTTCTTAAATTATATAGTCAACAAAGATAAAATCAAGCCAAATTCAGAAAAGATCAATATTATACAAAACTTTAAAGTTTTTTAAAACATTATTGAATTGAGAAAATTTAATAAATTAGTCTTATACTATAAAAAGTTTATTAAAAAATATTGTGAAATTGCAAAGTTTCTTAACTATTTAATCAATAAAAATATAAAATATTAATAAACTTTAGCACAACAAAATTTTTTTAATATCTTTAAGAAAAAGTTAACAACAGTTCTAATTTTTATCTATCTAAACTTTAATAAACAGTTTTAATTAGTCATAAATACTTTATATATAGTCTTTAATATTATTTTATTACAATTAAATAATAATAATAATAAGCAAATAATTATTTATACTAATAGAATACTTAACCCAACAAAATTCAAATATGGTTTCACAAAATTGAAAACAATAGTTATTATTTGGACTCTTAAATACTTTTAACAGTATCTATAAGAAAAAAAACTTTTGATATTATTATTAACAATATTGGCTTCAAATGACTTAATAAAAAGAATTCAAAACTTAGTATCAAACAATTTTAATAAACTAATTTTTTAATTAACTATAAATATATTGTTTACTACAAACCAAAAAAATTACATATCAATGTAGATAGTTTTTTAAAAATAAGATAAGATTAAAATTAATACCAACAACTTACTAACTCAATAACAACAATTAATAAAAAATATATTCTGAAAATTAAAACAATATTAAAACTATTTAAAGACTCTTATCATGTCAAAAAATTGGTTTTTAGTTAAAAAACACCAATTATAACACTAAGCAAAACAATATTTTCTATATTACAACAAAATTTATTATTAAAATTGCCAAAACTCAAACAATTTATTTAGTTTAATACAATAAATCAAAAAAAAACCAATTTTATATAATATATATATTAATTTTTTATTATCATATTTATGAAAAAATAGTATTATTTAAAAAACACTTGAACATTATTTTTAGTTATACTTGTAAAAAATATTTGACAATATGTAAAATATTATAATAATTATTAAAGAAAAAAGGAATTTTTCTTACTAAATCTTTAAATTTAATCAAAGTTAAACAGTCTTTTAATAGAGTTAGTATTAATTTAGTTAAATTATTACTTATTACAATTTAAAAAAACTGTTACTTCTTAACTTATCTATAACAATTAATAAAAGTCAAATTAATTACATTTAGAAAAAAACTACAATTTTAATAATAAATAATTTTTAGAATTACTATTCTTATAGAAAAAAAACAAGAAGTTTTTTTGGAATTTATTTACCAAAACTTTTGAAACAAGCTTTAAAAAAAAACTTATTGTTTATTCTTATAAACATTTCTTTAAATGTTACAATATAACAAAAACTTCAACTGTGTTTTAATAAAAACAGTAAATATACTCCTATTTATCAATATTTTCAAATTAAAAAAACATTATATTAATAGAAATTAGAACTTAAAGCAGCCAATTTTATTTCTAAAGCTATACAAAAAAAAATACATCACAAATTTTAAATAACAACTGAACCAACAAATATACAATACAAACTTAAAGCAGCTTTTAAACTTTATAACTTATTTAATATTTGTAAAAACGTTTTACAAAATCTAATATTTTAACCAATAAAGATTCAATATATTAACAAATTTACAAAACTAAAATTTTAACAATTTTTAGACCAAATTATTTTAATAATACTGAATTACTATTTAGATATTATAGATAGTATTTGGACTTTAATAAGACTTAATTTTAATATGTTACTAATAGAATTTAATCAATAATTAACATAAAATTACTCTTATAATTTTGTATTTTTAATTAACATATTATTATTATTTCAATTATTACTTATTATTTAATTAATCACCTAATTTGTATAATACACAAATATAATAATCAGATTATATAATACCCTAAACTTTATAACATTTAAAAATTTGTCAAAATTTGTAGAATTTCATAAAATAATTTAATAGTTTACTAAAATAGTTAATAGTTTATAAAAACAATTTATAATTTATTAAAATGTATTTTTAATTTGTCAAAATAATAGCAAAAAAAAAAGTGCAAGTTTAAAAACTAGTATTACAACAAATTGTATAAAAAAAGAGCTTTTTTCTTTGAAAAAATGTATTTTATCAGAGAATTGCAATTTTTTTTTATATACGTTTATTAAGTGAAGTCCAAACACAACCTAAAACTATACATCAAAAAATTGATCTAAATTAGGCATAAATCATGCACTTTCTACACGTGACTAGCCACTCAGGCCAATCAGAACAACACTATGCACCTATATAAACAGAAACCACATCTAAAGTGCCTGAAACAAACAAACTAAATTTGCACAAACCAAACCTAATGCCCAATGCATTATCAATACCCAACAATCTGACAACTCCAACTGAATACAGGGAAGACAGACCAGAAATAGAAACTGGCACAGAACCGTTTCGAGGAATTAATCCATGCTTTTCCATAAAGGCACAATGTTTAACATGGACCAATCAAACCTCATCTCTAAAAGCTAGACAAAAATCACAGATAAAGTCCACAATTTTTGCACCAGCAAGTTTCAGGTCACCAAAAACAGAATCCGCCTCAAAAAACCAATCATTAAAAACAAAGCCTTTGCATAGAGCAACACAGACTAAGGTGTCAAAAATACATAAAGAAAGAGTTCGCAGCATGTGAAAAGAAGGGCCATGAAGGCCAGAAATGCCCTCCTATTTAACTGCAAAATCACCAAACAGCCGATTATGATTAGCAAAGTCAGAATCACAAGAAAAAACATGGTCCGAGACCTCCACACTTCCACAAAACAAGCAAACCACACTAGGGTAACTCCTATCATAAAGGCGTTTGCGAACAGTCACAGGAAGCCTATGATGCAGAGCTTTCATAAAATACATGCACAAGCCAGCAGTCTGAATACTGGTGAAGCCAACAGCCATGTGTGAATTGGGATGCCAAACAGAAGAGGACCTGCGGCAATTGATATCTGTGAGCAATTTGCCAGCGACAACCCTATTACCCGAACTGAAACCCCAACATGAACGATGAATGGATCGATAAATGTCATGCACAAAATGCCTAGAATTACCCAAAACCAGATTACTACCAGCCAGGATAAACTGCTCATCCAGCCAGGGGGGAAGAACAAAATCAGAAAGAGCCGCATAGCCAGCCAGATCATCAGCCTGGTCATTACCTACAACACCAGAATGTCTTTTAACCTTACACCAGCTGACATCCAATCTCTTAGCACAAACAAGACCAGCAATATGATAGCGCTCCACCCAACAACTATTCTGAAAATCCAGATGCACAAAACCCAATTCCGATCTGCAAGCGTCCAATGTGGCCTGACTATCTGAAAATAAGCTAACTT
The DNA here is from genome assembly GCA_016748015.1 of Geosiphon pyriformis. Classification (NCBI taxonomy): domain Eukaryota; kingdom Fungi; phylum Glomeromycota; class Glomeromycetes; order Archaeosporales; family Geosiphonaceae; genus Geosiphon; species Geosiphon pyriformis. Next base: position 151,690 of record JAAOMT010000594.1, on the reverse strand, counting down.
TGCTAACTGCAGAAACACACTCGAGAGCAAGTGCAATAGCTTGCAATTCTGCCAAAGTAGATGACAACAAACCTGAGACCTTAACACCTAAACCCATATTAATATCATCAAAAAAAACCACCACACCTGATTTAACACTGACAGTGCCCAAACCAGCCAAGGATCCATCGGTATAGACCAAAAGACTATCAGCACCCAATCCCAATAAACGATTACAAACCAAATCAAAATCAGTGGATTCCAAGACACTAAGAACAGAAGAAATGCTTACCGAACAGCCATGAACAGAAAAAAATGAACTCACACCACCAAGATAACCAACAGAAACACCAAACCAATCAGGAATGGGGCCACGTGAATCCAGCCTTTTCCAACACTTGAAAGTTTTCCAGTCAAAAACACCACCATTGCATTGACACAATTGTTCTATAAAAGCAATTCCATACCGCCGAAGTGAGGAGAAACACCTAGAAAATTTCACCTCCCCAAGAACCAAAGACATAGGAGTTTCATGAGAGAATCAGAATGCACTGGGGCCAGGACTACTAAAGGATAAGCTGCAGTTGGCAAAAATATGAACCACACCCACCAGAAAATTGTTTGAGGAATTTAATTTTAAATGAACCGGAGAGACCAAAAGGTGTACAGGATGCCAGCTTAAAGTCTGTAAGTCATGAAACCTATGGAAAAACAACCAACCCAGGATTCCAACAGCATTGGCAAAACACACTATGGATGTTAACTTACTCTCAGTCTGAATCTGCTTAAAAGTCTTTAAGCTGTAAAGGGATGGATGATGAAGAGCATCATTGGGAAAGTCCAAAGGAAGATCCACCTTGGATTTGAAGCCTTTACAAATCAGAGCATCCCATTTACAGCAAACACTAAGTGGAACAAAACTAAACTGCGTTCTATAACTGACAATGGGGTGCAGAACCACTGAAACCAAATACAAGAACTGCTTATCAGAGATGGCTTTTTTCAGGATGAGATTGGTAAAAAACTGAACATCCGAATACGCCTTGGCCAAACTGGGTTTTAACAAACCATCTATAGACAGAAAGATGCCCAAATACTGGTGAGGTTCCTCTTTCTTAACAATAAAAATTGGTGAACCACTGATTGTCAGAAAGGGGCTCACAACCCTACAGTTAATGGGAATTGCCACCATTTTGTCATTGTTAATTGAAATATCATTAATTCTAAAAAATTCACTAGCAACATTGAGAATGTGTTGTGTTGCAGTCTGACTGCTGCCAACCCAAATTGTATCATTCACAAAAGCACCAGCTGCAAAGAAAGAAGAAAAACCAGCTTGAGGTTCAACACGGCCAGTCTTAGCAATGAAATAAGAATTCAACCTATATCCACAAAATTCTTCTTGCCTTTTGACTTCACACAAAAGAGAATCATAAAATATATGCCAGAGAAAAGGTAAGAACACTTCCCCTTGATCAAGACTATTATGGACTTGATAATCATTAGTTAAGCCAAAGTCAGTCATTACTCGGTTGACTCAGTTATTGTGAATGCTACCAAAAAATCAAATGAACCTGCCACACATCTTAATCCTAATTAGACTCCTCTTCAAATGCTCCCAGCCAACAGAATCATAGGCCTTCTCCATGTTCTGCAATACCAGCCAAAGCTCACAGTTTTTTTCCAAAGCATTCTCAACCACAGAGCCGACAGCAAAGATAAGAGACTGTGTTGTTGTGCCCTTCAAAACAAAAAAATTGTCCTTACGGAGAACATTGTGAGTACTACATGCCAAAGAAATCCTGTCTGAGAAGATCTTTGAAAGGATCTTACAAGCAGTTTTAATCAAAGCAATGGGTTGGGTGTTCATAAGAACTCCCTTCCACTCATAAGATTTGGGGATTATAGACATCCAAGCTTTCTTCCAAGGGCCAGGAACTGACTCATGGAGCAAACAAGAGTTCAAGAGCACCAACAACATATTCAGAACTGATTCGTCACAATGCTTTCAAAGCTTGTTTGAAATACCAGACAAACCAGCAGCTTTATCATTAGGCAAGTCTGACACAATACCAAGCAACTCAACAGAACTAATAAGGTCCATTATTCTCAAAAATGCCTCATCAAATACATACTCCAAGGGTTGGTACTGGCGACACCCATCAGCAGAGACATCAGCAACCAACTCGCATTTTCTGGTCCAGCCTTCCATGATAACATCCACCTTAGATTTAACCAAACTAGGATCCAAAACCAGTTCATCATCAACAACCAAATGATCCATTACCACCTTGTGAAAGGGGCACTCTAGCACATTCTTAATTGTATAACCCTTATCCATTTCAAAACTTTCCATCCTCTTACTAACTGCTGATTTGATACGAGATTCTTCAGCACGCTTTGACTTGGACAATTTAGAGGAATAATACAACTTTCTGACTCTGAACAAGACAGATCTTATGATCTCAAAACGTGACTTGAAAGAAAAAGAGACTCCACCACAGAAGCATTTGTAGCATTCAACAAATTCCACGTACTCAGTAGTGCAACAAATTCTTCAGAAGAAACCAAACATGATGCTTTAACTAGTTTTGACACCAAAAGTTCTAGCTTGTGAAACTTAGAAAATTCCTTAGTAAACACATTATCATAACCCTTGAACCATTTTTTTTTGAAAATATCATTTGCTAATAAGCACACAATTTTGTGAACGATGTCCCACATAGCATCCAGATCTAGAAACAATAGAACAGCATCAAACTTACACTTAAACATTACTGTGGTGGCAGCAGAAGATTCCTTGAATGCAGCCCATTTGGCAGCCGTAGCATTCTTAAAATTGAACTTCCATCAATCCTTATTCGCCTGCTTGCGAAAGGACATCAAATTAATGTCCAAAAGACCACTCAGGCCCATGGAAACAGCAACAGCCCTATGATCAGTATCAAAATATTCATCAACTCCAGCTACACTTCAATCTAAAATTGCATTAACCAAGCTCGATAACACGAACATGTAATCAATAACTTTGGCCACCTCTTGAGAATTGGTCCAAGTCACATTCCTCCCAAACGAACTTCCTCCCAAGGTATTGACCAAACCCAAATCAAAACATTTCCTGAAACTAGCACACCTGTGAGAGCCATCTTCATTGAAATCACTGCCCAATATCACAAAAGATGACTTATTAACAGCTTTAGCAATCAAAGAGTTTATCTCATCCACTTGTGAGAAGTGCGCAGACACTGAAGCACCCACATACAAACCCAGAATTGACACCGAGAGCTTATTTCTAAAGAGCAACTTGACAGACAAAAGTCGTCCAGGAACCTCAACAACTTTATATACATGTTTCACCAGAGTGTTGTTCATAATGATTGTCACATCAGAACCAAAGTAACCAGAATCCAAACCAGAAATGAAGACCCGAACACCATCAAATTTATTAGCAATCTAAGGCCGAACTCTATCTTTTAACTTTGTCTCAATAACAATTGAAACCAAATTGTTTATATTTCTGTGCCAATGAATGACATCATCTTGCTTCGCAGGATTGTTCAACCCACAAACATTACACATAGCAATTTTCCATACCAGACTACTCATTGAAAATAAGATAAAGGAAAAGCACTACCAGCCAAAGCCAAACCATTCAAGCATGCCGATAGGCTCATAACTGAAGCAGAGAGACTTTCCAACATGTTTTCCAATTTCACAACCTCAGGTGAGACAGTTGAACCAAGAATGGCAGCAGTCTTGTCACTAGTGGCATCACTTGAACCCACTCCCATCACTATATCTTCCCTTTGATTCTGCGATAGGAGGGTCACTGGCAGCTGACATCCAGGGCTAGACTGGGAAACTGCCGGCATGAATAAGTCTAACCTTTTAGCCAACTCACCAATTTGTCCTGCAAGGCTGACAAGACTGCTCTCAATATTCTTCAAATGGTCTTCCAATTCACCACTAACAGTTGGGAGAGGTTTACCATAAGATACGGAACCAGATTGAGCTGAACCATTAAATGACACTAACGGGAGTGGTTTATCAACCACAGAGGCCCAAGTTTTTCCACTGAAAGCCAAAGGACAGAAAACAGAGGCAGATTTTTTTTCATATATCTTAGCCAGATGGAGCTGATCCTGAGCTGAGAAAAGAACTCTCTTGCTCCTAGGTTTTAAGGACACACTAGCAGTATGACAAGCAAGAGAAGTATGACTGAAATTTCTGCAAATTGAGCACAGTGCAGCGGTTAAATGAGACCATTGGAGACCAACGCCTTTTATAACAGGAGTGTTTGCCATTGTCTGAATAAGGCTACCCTTAGAATCAAAGCACACAGTGGCACAGCGTGCTCAGACATAACTGACAAAACTGCATTCAATAACACATGTTTTCCCACCAACTGAACCAATAAAGTCCCAAAGATCATGACTGGTGGTGTCCATAGGGAGAGTGTAAAGCAAAGCCCTAAACTTATCTCTGGCATCCCATGTCTGTTTGTCAACATCGGCCCAGGCCACATGCATTGCATCTTTTTCAATAAGGATGAACCACTTAGCTGCCAAGAGATCAGCCTGAATTTGATCCTCCAATTTAATGATTGCCTTTTGCCATAGACCCACCAACTGCATTTTGATCGACTTAATAAGCCCAAATTCAAAAATGGCTGCACGCACTGCCTCGATGGAAGTTTCCACAGGAATTTCTTTTAACACAATTGCCCAATTCATACGATTGTTGATGAGGTGCTTAAGATCAGTGTTTACTATAACACCATAATCATTTGCCAATTGAGCAGCCATCATCATCACTTTTTTGGAAGTAAAAGATGCCCGGATGATTCCACCAAATTTTGAGGGAGTAAAGGCCCCCCCAAAACCATTCACATCTGAAAAATTTTTTTTGACAAAGTTCAATTTCTCCTGAGATGATTTCCCAGCAACAGCCACAAGATCAATATCCAAAGCAAAGGATTTGCGAACAGACACTTGAATGAACAGTTTGATAGGTAAAGGGGGTGGAAGAAGGAAGAAACTGTCTAACATGTCATCTTCTGCATTGACAGTACCATAATCAATCACACCCAGAGGCTTCTCTAACACTTTCTTGGTCTTTACACACAAACTTTTAGGCATTTGATTAGGATCCCCTCCTGTGAAAGCACCATTCTCATCATAGTCAACACTGGTTTCCTCAACCAAGCACTCCTCCTCCATGTCAATACTCTCAGATTCAGTAGTGTCACCCACCTCAGAACCCCATAAATGACTACCAAGAGCTTTATTAGCAACCTCTTTATTATCAACACTCTCTGCCAATACATCACCTTTTCTCTTCTTCCTCGATACAACCGTCTTAAAACCATCCTCAGAACCAGAAACTTTGACAGCCTTCTTCATAACAGCAATAACAGAGCCAACAGTGGCCTTGTAATCGAAAAATGGTTTTGATTTATCATACTGAATGGTAAAAAAACTTCTTTCGAAAAAACTTTTGACTCTTTTTTGGGAATTTTGGATGAAGAAGAGAAAGAAGTTTTTTTATTTTATTTTAATTGCAATTTTAATTAAAATAATTTTCACTAAAAATATCTTTTTTAGTATCTATACAAATTATTTCTTAAAAACTATATTGAAAACAACAAAATTTATAAGTATTTTACTTGAAATTTCCCAAATTTTAACTAATATTTTGAAATTAATTAGCTATTAATTTTAGTAAATTATTAGTAATTTTAAGTTTGAACAAAAGACAATTTCCTTAATAAAATTTTTTTTTGTTTATATTTCTTTTGTTTTTCTCTTTTTTATTATTATATATATTAAAATAGTTTATAGACAAAATTTCTGTAAAAAAGTTGACTTTTATAATAAAGTAACTACATATTTTTATAAGCTTTTAGATAAGTATTTCTTAAAAAAAATTAACTTTTACTATAAAATAACTATATAAGTAATTGGTACAGAATTGGCCATTTCATTCATAAACTTAGTAATTCAAATTATAAGAAATAATTTGAAGATAAATTCAGTTATCAGAGATTCAATCACTTTTAGTAATTATAAATTAATAGAAAAACAATATCTATAATATTCAAAAAAAAAGACCCAAAAATTTTCAGTAATAATATTTATCTCTTAATTATTTTTTTAATATTTATTACTGTAATTTAGTTAATAGTAGAATAAGTAATAACAATAATTTAAATTTATATGTTTTAACAATAATATTTATTTTTAAAATAATTGTTAATTTAAAAATAGTTTTTTTTAATTTTTAATTTTTTTTAATTAATACTATTTATATATTTATTTATTTTTAATAATATAGATATTTTAGTATTTTAACTATTTTTTAATTATTTTGCAGTTACTTTTAATATTTTTAATATTTTTAGAATTTTTGTTTTTTTAGAATTTTTTTGGTATTTTTAAAATTTTTGTTATTATATTATTTATAGTAATATTATTTGTTTTTTGCTATTTTTTAAAGCAATAAAAAAAATGTTGATAATTTCTATAATTTTTTATATTAACTATAAAGTTAAGCCTTTTTTTTTTAACAAAGGAAAAAAAATAAAAAACAATCCTGGAATTTTATTTAAAATCGGAATTTCTAATGGGTGAAACACCGATATTTGCTATGGTGAGCAGGTGATTTTATTTTTCAATTCAAATGTTGGACGATAAAAGAAATATGAGACGCTTATTATAAATCGCTTTTTTCATATTTCAAAAGATAAATTACAAACGATAGACTATTTTATCAGGTTGGATTAGTAGCTCAAATTTAAGCTAAAATATTTGCATCTTGCCTGCATTTGCAAATGAAGGATCTCTTGACGAACTCTAACATTACAAAGAGAGTATATTACAAAGGGATTACAAATAATTGGAACGGGAGCCAAACCAAAATGGTGTCGGTGTAAGGAAGAGATGATTTAGATTTGATGCCGTTTCATATATAAAATTACCATCGATATTCATGATCTGATGTAGGATAAAAAAGTGTATTATTTGAAGAACTAGAGGGATTGTTGATTGTGGATGAAATAGTAGTAGCATTGAGGGGAGGAGTTTTCAAAATTCCCAAGATATTTGTAGATGTAACACTTGGTGATGGCGCAATCGGGATGTAGTGTCGCGTTGAGGAGTTGGAACCAGAATGAGATTGTGAAAGTGATGGAGACTTATTTGGAATGATATGTGATTGTATTGGTGAAGAAATGGAAGAGATATTGGTAGGTGGTCGAGGAATTGTTGACGTCCCAGCTAAAAAAAATTGATTATTTTGATAAGGTGCAAAAGAGGAATTTGTGAAGGACGATGCGTGATGAAATGTTGAGGACGAGGTTGAAGGATCTAATATGGCACCATTCAGAAGGGGGCTGGTGGTTCGCGGCATTATTGGTGGACTACTTGTTAAATCGAGCAATCCTTGAATACTGGGTAAATGTATCCGCGAACCTTCCATGTTTATTGGAGTATTTTCATTGGAAGGTACAGGAGGGGACAAGCCGGCCGGCAAGCTTTCGGGACTATTCAGCATTGATCGGTATCCCGTGGCTATAATGGTAGGTGAAACATATGAATGAGCACTAGATGATGGTCGGAGTTGGTTGTCAGGCTGAGGTGGGAGAATATGTGAGGTGTTCAATGAGCGGCTTGATATTATCGTTAGCGGTGTAGACTCGGAGGATGTGCTCAAATTATTTATTTTAGATTTTGAGGGAGAATCTTCTATGACTTCAGTATCTTGATCTGGGATAACTGGTTCTATCACATTGAAATTGTGCATTTTCAAAGCGGAGATCAAACGGAAGAAATCCTGATTAATTGAACTTTTAAATAATATTATATTTTTCATTAAGAGAACCTTTTAACCTACGCTTCTTTGATATTAATGGTTGATCTTCAGCCATCGTCTTTAAATCGGTATTTGGCCGGTCAAAAGGTTCAAATTCCATCATTGATTCAGTAGAATTTCCACAATTTCTTAATCCCTCAACTTGAATATTGTCTAATTCAGTACAACTATTTTGGGATTTATAAGGTAGGGAAGAGACTTTGAAATTTTTCGCGGTTGGAGATTCCTTCTTGGCTGCAGTACCTTTAGATTCAGACATCGAATCAATCGATGTATTAATAAATGCAACAGGAGATTCCAATAATGGTGGGAGCATTTTTATTGGATATTGTGCAGAATATGCGTTTCGGAGAAATTCCTTATTTTGGTGAGACATATTCTCATTTCCCCATTGAATTACTTCGTGTTTGAAGAAATCAATTTCATGTTTATCAATACTCTGTGCAAGCAACTTTCAAACATTTAAATATTTATAATTTGATCTTAAGTTATTATTTTAGGCCTTGAAATAGCGCAAATGATAAAATTTAAGGGGAATTACCTTTTCTACCAAGTCTTTTAGCCGTCGGCGTCTCTCAAAGACTTCATTTTCATCGACAAGGCTGTATTTCTGCCATGCTGTTAAAATTTCATTAAACCGGTTTGCAATGAGTGTCTTAGTATGGTGTTTCGCCATGGCAAGGATTCGAAAATCTTGGTCTATTGATTTATCAAACTGTGAAAAAAAGTGAACACTAGTTTTAATACCGGATTTATTTGCAAAAATGATTTGATCAAATATTTAGTCACCTGTAGAACACTTTTTTTGAGGAAGTTCATTAAGAAAGATTCATACTCGGAGTCGACAAATATCCTTTGCCCCCTTCTATTTTGGCAATCTATTACTTGCCCAGAATAGGCTTCTTTTGTTTCACGTAAAATTGCCTAATTTTGTTGAAAATATTAAGATATCCTTTGATGTAAGTCAAAATGAAAATAAGAACGAGTGAGCGAGCTTGAGCTTTGTGGATAAACGGTCTCAAATACCAAAAGAGCACAAGTGAGTTGCTGGATGACTTTTGGGCAAATGTACAATCTATATTGTATACTGAAAGCCACTTTGTGATAGTTTGGGGTCTCTTTCCCCTTTCCTTTCCATATTTTTGGATTTCCAACCTCAACAGGCTGCGGCAGAGGTAGTTTATCAAGTGAACCCGAATTAGGGGACGATGTCGTCCGAAAAACAAAAATTTCGTTCATCGCATCATTAGTGTTTCGAGTCCTCAATCCAATGATCGGACGAGAGGCCGTAGTTACGGAGATAATTATGCCGGTACTATTTGGAAACTAAAACCATTACTCATTAAGTGAATAACATAATAAAAGGACTCAAAGTTCACCAAAATTTTAATCGTTTACTTTTGACTGAAATTCTCTTTGCCTCGTTATATCAGAACCATTTGGAGCTGATATAAAATTTGATGAAGGATGGCTGTACAAAAAATGATATAAAATGAAGCTTCAGAGACTTTGAAACAGTATTTACTTCTGCCATAGATTTACTTCGACTCTACCTTCGATACCAGCCAACTAACTCACAACCAAAATCAGTGAATGTTTGAACTGCGACTGATAGAGCTGTATCGATTTCGCGTACTATATCGGTTAACAGCGAAGGTATTGCTCTATAAGAAAATTCTCTTTGATTAGTTACTGCAGCGAACAATTAAGCGTATATTAACTAATTCATTCTTGGTATCTTCACCACATACCTTTGAGATGAGACAAATTGAGTAATATGACAAACCATAGCATCCTTCGCCACAACATCCGTTTTATAAATTCCACCCAAGTATCCCAAAACTTGGTGATTTGAATCTGAATAAGCACATTCCATGATGGCCAATACTATGGATTCGTCAATAAGGACGCGGATATCCCGGCTGCGATGATGGCCATAAATAAGGTTGAAATGTTTAGCTTTAGACTTTTTGGTAAATTTGAAAATAAAGGTTCATAGAAAGCAAAAGAAACTGGTCATATTAAATAGGTTAGCTTTACTACAGGCCACTCACAATGGAATTGGGAAGTTCTTGCTTACCCAACAGGGCTATCGGCTTTGTTGAAAGTGTCGGTTCTCGACCTTTTATTACTATTCCTGCGAGCTGTAGTCTGAGTGTTAACAAAAGCACGATCTGAAGCTAAAGTAGCCCGAGGTCGTAGAAGCGAAGGGCTGACCAGCGGTTTCAGATGCGTTTGCAAAGCTGACGAAAACGTCGTCGAAGGGGCCATATTTCCTGTGAAAAGAGGCTTTTTCGCATGTGGGCCGTTTCCTGGCTCGAAGCAGTTGCCAGTTTCAGAAGGTTTTTGCTGCATCAGTGAGTGATGCAAAGGAGATCCCAAGTAAACTTAAGGACTTGTGAAATAACACTTGGTGTTTTTTACGATGTAATTTGGAAGGCTGAAGTCTGAGTGTTAAAACTTGTGATGTTGAGGTTTAAGACAATGTTGTGATGGAACTTAGTATGCCAGGAATACCAGAAATGGGTAATTGAGAAAATCTGTTGCCGATTTTCATGATAACAGATTTTTGTGCAACGTGGGAATCAATTACCTGGTATCATAAAGTTGGGTTCCTGATGATTCTTTACGTATCATGGTATTAGCTTTTAACGGAGATGAGTGACAGGTTGGAGGCAAGAGTAAATTTTCTCGGCATAATTAATGATCAAGGAAATAAAGTAAACCAAAATCATGATAATATATTTCCTGTCTTAGTATTATTGTGAATAGTACAGTTACTGTGATTTATATTTTTCGAGTTGCAGATGAGAAAGGCAAAGTATAATATAATTCATTTGAGACCTTATCTATTCGAAGAAGTTTTAAAAGCAGAAAAATAATTGTCCCATTGAAAATTTAGGGAATTGATAAATTGTTCTTTGGAAAGACTTCCCTCTCAGCATAGCTTTTTCTTTAACTAGACCCAAGACTTGGAAAATCACTAACATCGTCGAGATTGACGGCATTACGGCCGCCACCACCACGACGATTATCGGCATTCCAACCTTCACGTCTATCTTCACGTCTTTCGTCACGTCGTTCACGGAAGTGATCACCACCTCCTCCTTCACGGCTATCACGACCACCACCTCGACCACCTCTGCCACCACGACCACGCCCACGGCCACGTTGAAATCCTCCACCAGGTCTCTCGACAAAAGTTTGATCAATATCAAGCAAAGTCTTAGCTTTCAAAGATCTTTTAGCTTTGAGTTTAATTGATTGCTCCTAGATATCAAAAGTGCCAGCTTAACAATCACAATGAATTTTTAAAATTTAATTTAAAAGTTAATTATATAAATACCTTTCCGGTAAAAAGATAATCTTCGTCATCTTCTTTTTGAAGTGGAACTGCATCCTTCCACTGCTCATTTTCAATGCCTTCGTTTGGCTTTCTAATTTCAGGAAGAGAAATGTTGAGAGCTTTTTGTGCTTTTTCGGCAAGGTACTCTTCCAAGGTTTTTTGTTGTTCCTCTTCGTTAATTGGAGGTACAGATTCAGCAGTAACAGATTCTTTTGGTGCCTCTTCATCGATTTTGGGCTCATTCCATTTAGCAGGCTCTTCTTCAGAGGGATCATCAGTTTTCCAATTAGAGCTGGGTTCCGCAGCATCGGGAGCAATTTCATCGGTCGATCCCCAGCTAGTTGCATTTGCCGTATCAGCTACTATTTCTCCGCTACCCTTGACAGTAGCGCTGGTATTAGTATCACCAGTTTGCCAAGACGACGAATTTCCATCGGTATTTTCTTCATTAGTCCAATTTTCAGGTTCATTTTTTTCATTGTAAGAGTTAGTTGCATCCCCCCAGCCTCGAGTTTCTTTCTTCTCACTATCACTTTAAAAATTATTTGTGGAAAATAAAGATTTAATATATCGAAAATTGCAGAATCAAATTTGAGATTTAAAAACAAGTTCTTTGTGGATCATCTATCAATTAAAATTATAAGCAAGATACATACTTCCTACCGGTTCCGCTGTGACGGTCAAATTCATGTCCACGCCGATTTCCTCGTAAACTTCCGCGAGAGCGTTCTCCTGCGCGTGCACCACGTGGAGTTCTTGCTGGAAATTCATTAGCACCACCTTCTTCACCGCGATCACGACGAACTGAAAGTCGAGGACCAACATTACGATCACGAGGTACTGAGATTCATTCATAAATCGAAAATTTTTGAAGTATCAGGATAGTTCAAACAATGTAAAGCCTTAATAAAGTTTAACCTCGGTGGAACCTTATGTTAGAGGGCAGGTTTTGAATAAAGGCCCAGTGTCGTTGCAAATAAGGTTTTGAAATATAAATTCAAACTAAATCCAAGCAGTTTAAGCTCACTCACGAATGGATATATGAATTGAAGTTTAGTTATCGTTTTTTGGATCAACGCCCTCAAAAGCATTGCCGGATAGTGATGTCAAATGTTGAAAAAATCTGGTTTACTACGGTACTTGTGTCTGAAAGAGCTCGAGAGAAACATACCAGATCTTGCCTCCTGATCAGTCCTGGTAGAATGAGCAGCATTAGGACCAATAGTAGCTTTAAAGCCTCCGCGTTGAGGATATTCATGCCGAATTCTGGCCTCAGTGCGGCTAGCACGAGACCTATCCACCTTTGGCTTTGCAGCAATTGTCTCATTCGTTTCTTGCTTGTCCTCGACAATAATATCGACATCCTCGGCCTCATCGTCGAGGAGGTCGAAGAGGTTACGAGAGGCAACAGAAGTCATGGAGTGGATGGATGGATGTCAGCGCTTCTTTTAAGCTGACTAGTTTTTAAATCTATTCGAAAGATGGGTTCAATTGAGATATGCTGGGGTAAAAAATTGCTCATTTTTCATTGGTGAATATGATGGGAGTTTTTTACGTCTGATTTACATTTTGATTACCATTCCCATAAAAGTAAAAATTGGAGCGCTTACTCCAAAACAAACTTGAAATTTTTTTTTTAATTTTTAAAATTATTATTATATATTATTTTCTATTTTCTATTTTAATCAACCAAACTAAATTTTTTGAATTTTTTGAATTTAAAAATAAATATTATTGTAAAAGTATTTCAATACTTGAAATTTTTTAATAACATATATTTGTAAAAATATTTATTTATAATTTTAAAAATTATTTATAATAATCAAATACTTTATAATTTTTAAATTTATATATATATTATATTTAAATATTTAACAAGCAAAAACAATAAAGTTTTATTGAAAATATTAAATGTAATAAACAACTTTAAATATATATATTCAAAATTTAGTAATTAAATATAAATTATAATGTAATTTGTATTATTTTTAAACTTTTTTAATTATATTTAAGCATTAAAATTCAGCATGTTTTTTACTTTTTTTTATGAATAAAATATTTGTTTTTTTTCTAATTTTGTTTTCGTTTGAAAATTTTATTATTTTTGCCACTCATTTTAATAATCTTTTTTTGGTGTCAAAACATGCAAACAATTTTTCTTTCATCCTTCATACAGATAATCTTCTATCATTGAAACACTGTAATGACTTCTGAAAGAGTCTTTGCTATCCAAAAGATCGTTTCCTCGTCATTTGGTTTTCAGAAAGGATAAATCGGTTTGCACACCCTCCATCACACAACTTCCGACTATAATCCTTCGGTTTGGCCTTTTAGTTATTCTGGACGTCCTCGAGTCTGTGATGGTCCATGACTCCGACTGAGCGCGTAGGGTGTTGAGAGAGCTCAATGGTATCGCCTCCCTAATCAAAGCCTCGAGGATTTGCTTCGATTGTAACAAGAGCGCCTGAAAAAGTGAAAGGGATGAAATTTAAACAAGTGGATATAAGTGATCGAAAATAGTTTTACTATTAACCCCACCTTTATACGCAAGATCAAATGAAAGATATCAAGAACGTCATGAATCCTATCCAAGAATTTCAGGAGCAGAACACATCCAGTTTCATATACAGCAAAACGTTGACACCAAGAAAATTTAAAACGTTTGCTCAAACTTGATGAACGAAAATATTGAGAGCGACAGCGAAAAATTGCCTTGCTCCGCCTATGAAAACATTCGGTGGTTGCTCAGAATTGTATTTGTTCTTTATAATCTTGATAGCTTGTACAAATCAGTGAGTCCATACGCATTTCTGCGTTAATCCCTGTAAAACAGTGACTATGAATAAAAAAGAACTGCGGTCAGCCAACGATGCTGCAAGATCTTAGATGAACTGAAAAAAGAAGCAGTAAAATTCCCAGAAAACAACAATTAACACGCAATTCGTAACTCAGGCAGCACAAAAGTGCCCTCGCTTCACAAAATGGGCTATATGTGACCGCTTGAGGTTTTTCTCACCACGAAGAGCACGCAGAATTAAAAGAAAAAACAGACCTCAAAAGACCAAAGAAGGATCGGTACCCATATCGTCGAAGTTGAGCTTGCGCTTAACTAGGGAGGATCCATAATGCTTGCCCCAGGCGTTAATAACAGAAATATTCACCTCTCACAGTAAGCGATTTGCATTGAATGTATTCTCTAACTGATCTTTAAAAAGGGGCGCAGCATGTAAATCATGCAAACAATCAGGCGATCCTGATCACCAAACTTTTTTTTACCGCCTAAAATGTTATACTTTTCATAATAAATGTAATGTTGCTTCAAAGAAGTATATTTTTTGTTCGGAGGCACACCTCTTGTGAATCTTATGGACTGAAAATCAAGACAATAAACTTTTCTACCAGAAGAGTCTCAAATTTGGAAGTACCACTCACATATCTCCCATACGCCTATCAGAGAAGCTGTATGCATAATCTTTAAATGATGCTTTGTATCAGAGGAATCTTAATCCTGATAATTTTTTTTTCCAAGAACAGCAGCCGGATCTTTAAAAGAAATTAAATCAATTGTAATCCCAAGACCAGCAACCACTAATTGGGGAAAGCCATTTCCTCCAAGACGTAATTATCTTCATAATCTATATTATGCCGAATTACATTGCAACCGGCTTGTCCTTATACTTCAGCACAATAACCTCACAGTAGCCGAACAAGTCGAACTTCGTAATGCTTTAGGGAGGCTGGAAGCAAAACTTCTTTACATTCGCCTCGGAATATTCCGAGCAATATTAAAACTTTCCGTCACCTTCATTAATTTAAAGCCTTTGATTACGGGGCCGACTTGCATTATCACCTGTAGTACAATTGATGAAAACCCTACGTTGCTTGCAGATTTGCTATCCGTAATTAACAAGAACAAAAAATTATTACTTCTTGGCGGAAAGTTGGATTCAAATTTGTTAAATTTTGAAGGTATTGAACGGGCATCAAGGTTGCCAGCGCTTCATCACTTGCAAAAGGAATTGGTAGGAGTCATGAGTTCTCCCGCCATGAAGATGGTGAGATTGCTTTCCCAAAATCCACAAAATTTATTAAAAGCTTTGGAAACGCATAAAAACAATCTCGATAATAAATCAAAATGAGAAATCAAGCTCTTCTGGGTGTCTATTTGGTGTCATTCTTCAAACTTTCATTCCCAATTTCTTGTCAATGGTGCCAGACTTGTTTATATGTTGTGCTTTTAGCAGACCCAAAAATTTCGTTTGGATGTTTCGTTTTTAAAAGGATTCAATCATATTTCCCTATAAAATGTTAATCTAGAATATATGTTATTGGGCGAACATAAACCCTGTAGAAGTTCCATAAATGGATAAGTTCGGAGAAAAATTGCCCAAAATCTATATTATTTACTATTCTATTTATTGTGCCACAAAAGATTCTTGATCGAGCTCCAGTTATTCGAATCTAAGTATAAATATTGCATGGAAGCTTGCAAGGAAGGTTGAAGAACATTCCGTTCATGACGAAAGAGCCACATTACAGTCCCCCACGTAAGGGAGGCGAAAATTGGAAAAGTGTTTCTTGGTTCATCAATGATCTTGCGGGCTACTGGTAACTTAGCAAGACCAATCATAATCCGAGCAAAAACATATAGGACAATCTATGGTGGATTCACCAAAAAAATGTAAAAAAACTTGGATAGAAGAATTGATGACAAAATCAAATAAAAATGAAAAGTACTTACTTGTTGATTGATATTATTATTCTCCCCAAAAACGAAATACCCTCCAATAAGTCCGGCTAAAAATGCATGAGAACTGTATTCTTTGTCACCAGAAAGTTTCTTTTGCATGTACATCGTCATCTTATATATTGTGACAAATAAAGCGAGATTGCGAGAATGTTGTTTTGTAGCACGAAAGATCCATATGATTTTTTCTTTTATGCTGTCCGCATAATCAGCAGACGGGAGGTAAATGGGTCAGCGAGAAAATATTCTCGATTGATAAATTTTAAAATAGTCTAAGATAAGGCCATTAACAAAGCTCTCAAGGAGTTGAAACCTTTTAATTATTAATTTCAACGCACCTGCCCTCTCGAAATAGAAAAGCCATCACCAAAGCATGAGGAAACCGTACTTTTGCACCGTATACAGCGCCATTTCGAAATCCTTTAACAATTTGTAACAGATCACGATACTTTGGTTCATTAACGAAAATTGCAGCGGTTTCTGAGAGCATATGGAGAAATTGGTTTAAAAAAGAATTGAATTAGAGCTAACAGAGGATTTAAAAATATGTATCAAAAATGGTAAAGTGGCAGGAAACATTTGTTATCCAATAAAGTTTAGACAACAATTAATATACAAAAAATTTCATGTTTAATTATAAGTTTTTATTTTAGCATTATTTTTTAGCTTTAAAACAATTATTTTTTTTATTTTTTTATTTGTTATTAATGTATATAATGGCATTTCTTATTTAATAACGCAATTATGAACTGTATTTAAATAGCACCGTATGCATAAAAAAAATATAAACTTTATTATTTTAAAATTTTTATTAGATATATAATAAATTTATATAAATAAATTACAAATTATAAAAATAAAATTTCTATTTGTATTATTATTATTATTATTATTATTATTATTATTATTATTATTATTATTATTATTATTATTATTATTATTATTATTATTATTAACTTTAATTTTTATATTTTGTTAGATTTTCTAATTTTATTAAAATGATTAATAATTTATAAATTTATATTATTTATAATAAAAATAATTTTTTTAAAAACAAATTATTAAAAGTTATAAAAAACTTTTTATGAATATTTAGTATAAATATATGATTACAACTAAAGTAAAAAAAAAAGCAATTATCACTTTTATTATTGTTTTTAATAATGCAACTATCCAAAAAAAATTAAATTATAAAAACAACTAAATACTGCTTTACAAAAACACATTTTTTAAATAATAAAAAAATTAAACAGTTTAGTAGCTAAAAAAACACTATTATTGTTTTTGGTTAAAAGTTTTTTTCTTTTTAATTTTTTTTAAAACAGTTTATTAAGAATAATTTTAGTGTTATTACTATTATTATTAAAAATTCAAGAACTTTTAACTACAAACAAGTAACAAATTATTATTTTTTTAATGCTTTTTATTATTATTACTTAAATGGCCAAAAAAATTAATGCAGTAAAAAAACAATATGTTTATTATATTTATTTTTTGGCTAAATTATTTAATATAAATAATTTCGGTTAATCATTACCAGTTTTAAAACAATTAATTTTAACACATAATTTTAATTAATTACATAATAATATTGCTTAATTAAAAAATATTATTGTTTTTAATTATATTTAAAAAACATTTATTAATTATTAAAATTTTTTTAAATAAGTAATATTTATTTTAATATTTAATATTATTATTAAAATTAAAATTAAAATAATTTATATTAAAATTATAATTTAATTATTATAAAATTTTATGATTGAAAAAAAAAGACAAAAACTTTTTTCTCTTGTCAATTCCCTAACCATAATAAGAGCAATATTTTGTTGAAATTTAATTTGTCTTTTCCTTTTTTCTTTGGTTTTCTTTCTAATTATTTCTTCCGACTTTCTTTTCTTTGTTACAATGGAACCAGTGGGCTTATCTGCTGGTGATTTGAGCTCTATTTTGGCTGGGTTGGGAACCCAGTCTAATAATAAAAAAAAGACATGTGTTGAAAGTGTATACTCTTGTGGTTTTTTATACAAGAAGTCTAAAAATCCTGGAACTTCTAGTGGTGTAATGAATTTGTTGGCTGGTCTTATTCCTGATGACATTCTACATACTAGCAATCTGAAACACAAGATGTCTTGGGATAGTAAAGTGAAAAACAAGAATGCTAGTATTAATAAAGTGTCTAACATAGAAAACATGAACAACATAATGGCAGAGGAAATAAGTTATGTGAATTCCAATAACTCCGAAACTAATAATATGGTTAATGACATGACTTTAAGAAAAACATGGACGAGAACATATGTGTTAGAACATCTGCCAAAGAAACCTTCCTTCAATAATACAAGTAACATCAATGACATTCTGAAGCTTCTTTCTCTTAAATTCAAAGATTTCAATTAGCTGCCAAGTAGCAAGTCATGTGTTCTGAAAAAGAGGTGTTTCGAGCCAGTAAAATCATTCACATTAGATGTTAAGCTTTTGGCTATTTTTGGAAAAACTGTTAATGTCAAGTTAATTTTAATTAAAAAAATTTTTTATCAGGTTGATGGTTTTGGGAGAGCTTCTGCTTTCTTAAAATTTTCAGGAATCATCAGATCTTCTTTTACTTCAGAATTAAGCTTAAATAAGACTAAAAAAACTTCTTTCTCTCATACATCCCAAATTTCCTGAAGATCACAATTTTGAAAAAAGTTTTTTGTTTTTTCTATCTGTTTTATTTCACTATTTCTTTTATACACAACCCATTTGTTGTGAATATGAAGGCTGTCTCTAGTGGCAGTTCATCAGGTTCAAAAGCCCCCTTAAGTGCTTTTTTTGGTCCTGTTGGTGGCTTTTTTTCACAAAAAAAAAGGGTTTCTCTTTGTAATATTAAGCATTCTGGTGTTAAAAGTGGTGTTTTTTTGGCCAAACCTCATTCTAATGGGGGCATGTACTCTGATATGGAAAGTGATTTTAATAGTGGTATTGTTGATGACGTCCTGATCAGTAGTAGTAATAAGTCTTTTCTCAGTTCAGCTGCTACAACTCCTAAGACAAAGAGAGTTAAAAATGATTTGGTTTGTGGTTCCCCTCTTGGTTTTCTGGATTATGACATGGATGACAATGATGGTGGTTTTCTCTCTCCCCTTCTTGATATTTCTTTGAAAAAAAAGTGGTTAGATTCCAAAATAGTCAAAACTCAGATGGAAGTTGCTGTGAAAAAATCTTTTGCTCTGAACATTAATCTCTCAGCTGTGGAAGGCAAATTGGCTACGGCCAAAACTCAGGTCATCAGAAAATTATTTTCGAAAATCAATGGTTTTGGGGGGGCCACTACCCCCTCAAAATTTGAAGGAATCATTCGATTAATGTTTACTTCTGAAAAGAACATGAGAAAAGCTGCATCATTGGCCAAAAAAGAAGGGATCATTGTGAACAACAATGTAAAAAAACAAGGACTTCACTCAGATCAGGCTGTGGTAATCAAAGAAATTCCCATGGATATGCCTAATGACATGATTGTTGCTGCAGTATTTAAGTTTGGTCAAGTGGTGTCAATCCAATTGCAACTTATTGGGCTGTGGCAGAAGACTGTAATGGAGTTTACCAAATCGAGTCAGGCAGATCAGTTGGCAGCTAAGTGGTCTTTCTTGATCAGGAAAGATTCAGTGTGTGTGACCAAGACTGTGGGGGATTATAAAACATGGGCATCTAGAGATCAGTATAAGGCGCTTTTGTTTACTTTGCTGGTGGGAACAACAGCTCATAATCTTGGTAATTTTTTGGCAGGAGCTGGTGAGAAAACTTGTGTCATAAATTGATCTTTAGACACTGGTAATAGAGTTCATTGTGCTGTGGTTTGTTTTGAGAATGACAAGGTATTGGAGTCTGCATTTCGTATGGAGCCTATTTTTGGTGGAGTGAGACTTTCTTGGGCTAGATTGGACTTAGTTTGGTATGAACAATGTGGGAAACTTGGTCATTCTGTTCTAGAGTGTAATGCTGAAATCTCAACTCCTCCTAAACTGTCCAAGTCATTTAAAAGGGTTGTCTCTGATGAGAACCACTTTCAGTTGGCCAAGCTGTGTGTAAAAAAGAGTGTGCCTATTTCTCGACTGGCTGCTTTTGGCAGCAAATCATGGGCCCAGGTTGTTTCTCTGATATCTTTATCTAATGGTCTTCACTTTAGTTCTGGGTCTGGTTTTGGCTCCTCTTCTGGTGCCTCAGGTGTGATTGGTCACTTGTCTTTTGTAGTTTCTGTTTATTCAATTTTGGAGACTCGTCTCATTTTTTTGGAGCGTTCTTTGGAACTTCTTACAGATAAGGTGTCTGGTATTGTACACAAACTTAATGATTTAAACCTGGTGCCCATGACTTTCATCTCCTTTTCTCAGCCCTTGATTATCTCTGTTATAGCAAATGTGGAATTTGGTTCAGATATAGTTCTGGATGATTCTAAGCCTGTGGTTTCTTCTCCCTCTTCGGTTTCCTCTGGTGTCTCGAATTTGGGTTCGAGTGGTTCAAAAATTTTAACTTCAAAAATGGGCTGTTTGGAGTCAAAGTTGATGGCTCTCAAAGCTTTGGTTTGTTTGGTATTGGAGAAGTTAGATCAGATGTGTGCTGGTTCAGGTTCTGTGGTCTCTTCTTTATCTCAATAAACAGTTTAGTTTGGAGAATTGCGACATATAATGTGAGGGGTGTGAACATTCCTGCCAAACAGGATGATGTAGTTAGATGGCACATGGACTCTGAAAATCACATTTTTATCATTACAGAAACAAAGTTAAAATCTGGCGTTAAGCCATGGATCATGAATAAGTTTCCTGGTGTTCGTATTTTCACATCAAGGCTTGATACAGATTCTTCTGGTGCTGGTGTGGCTGTTATTATGAACTTTTCTGTGGCTTGGCATGTTTCAAAGATCAATGAAATTCCTAGTTGGTTGATTTCAATTAGGCTTTTGTTTAAGGGCAAACTTTCGGTTACAATCTTGGGTATCTATGCAAATGCGTCTGCTGGTGTGCAATTTGGTCAGGCTCTTGCTGTCAACTTTTTGATTGCTAGTGCTATCAACTCAAGCTCTTTTGTCATTTTGGGTGGGGACTTCAATGAATTAAATATCAAGAAAAGTGCTAGTCTCAGAAAATGCACAGATCTAAGTCTTGTTAACTCTTTCAAAGGACATTTTTTGGCTAGTTCACCTATGTGGAACAACTCCAGAGGTGTGAAAAAAGTTATTGATTATATTTTTGCCAGTGAAAACTTAGTTTCTGCTCTGATAAAGTGGGACATTGGCATGGTTACGGAGTTTTTCAACATGGATTATAAGATGATTTCAGTTTCAATTGGATTGGGGGGTCTTCTTGATGCTTAGCTAAACAGTATTCACAAACAGGCCAACAGAGACAGATGGAAGTTTGACTTTAAGGATGCTGACCCTTCTAAATGGTTACAGTTTAGGGATAATGTGTCTGCTGCTCTTTCCTTGATCATAGGCAGTTTTCTGAGTGCTAAGGTTCTCAGTAATCTGGATGAGATGTGGGACATATTGTGTAAAGTTATGGTAAGAGCTGCTAATACTATATTTTCTAGGTGCTGGTTTAGCAAATTTGACTGTTCAAAAAACAGACATTCATCGAGGTTCCTTGGACTTGAGTTGTTGGTGGCTAAGGTCGTCAAGAGTTTGAATACAGGTGATAAGTGTGATCATCTAATCAAGAAGTGATTTCTGGTTGATTATAAAGAGACTTTCAAGTTTGATTTTTTGGTTCAAAATGGGACTGATTTGGTGAAGGTGTTCAAGTATCTGTCTCAGATTAAAAAGTGTTATAGGAAGTCTAAGTATTATGAATCCAGAGTGACAAAAGATACAGTGATCTAGAGTGCCATCAATAAACACATGAAAAATTTCAGTTCTAACAAAGGTGGCATGATTAGGAGTATTTTGGAGCGGTCTTTTCATAAGATTGTTTTGGACCATTTGGTCATAGGCAATAAACTGGTTTTGGATCCAATTGAGGTGAAAAGCAGG
Organism: Geosiphon pyriformis; assembly: GCA_016748015.1. Taxonomy (NCBI): domain Eukaryota; kingdom Fungi; phylum Glomeromycota; class Glomeromycetes; order Archaeosporales; family Geosiphonaceae; genus Geosiphon; species Geosiphon pyriformis. The sequence goes on along the minus strand of JAAOMT010000594.1, from coordinate 129,739 downwards.
GTTAACAGTATCATGGTTAATTGGACGAGGGAGTGTATTTCACCTTTAGTGATGCCTTCCAGATGGGCCCACTAATACGCGCCTTTGGATTATGTAAAAGATGATGCCTTTTCTGATGTTATGAATAACATTCATTTCAGTGAATTGGTAAATGTGATTTTGGATCTATCTGATGGCAAAGCAGCTGGCCTGTCTGGTATCTCTAATGAGCTATGGAAACATTGTGGTGATAATATGCTTGAATGTTTTTTGAGTCTCTTAAATTCTTGCCTAAATATTGGTGAGGTTTTAGCCCTTTGGAAAAAAGCTTGGGTTTCTATGATCCCCAAACCATATGAATGGAATGGCATTCTTACAAATACAAAGCCCATTGTGTTAATTGAGACAGCCAGAAAGATACTCTCTAAATTATTGTCTAACTATATTTCTTCAGTCTGTTCCAGATTTGGTGTTCTCCGGGATGACAATTTCTCAGTCCTGAAGGGTACTTCCACTTAATCTCCAGTTTTTGCTGTTGGTTCGATCATGGAAGATGCTCTGGAGAAAAATAGGAAGGTTTGGTTGGTGTTGTAGAATATGCATAAGGCCTATAATTCTGTTGAGTGGCAGCAGTTGAAAGCCAGTTTGAAGTGGATCAAAATGTGTAACAGATTTGTGTCATTTTTTGGAAACTTATATGTGGGCAGGATTAATAGAGTGATAACTGATTTTGGCCTTTCAGATAGATACTGTGTGCTGGATGGTTTAGATTAAGGAGAAGTCTTCTTTCCTCTCTTGTGGAGGATTTTTTATGACCCTTTGTTGTGTAAGATTAAGAATCATAAACATTTATATGGTTACAGAATTAATACCAACTTTGTAGCAAAATCTGGCTATATTGAGTCTAGTGATGGTCAGTTTTTATTTTTTGCAGCAGGTGTATTTGTGGATAATACTATCTGGATTGGTAATGGTCAAGCATCAATGCAACATATATTGGATATTGCAGGCAAATTTTTTGAAATCAATGATATCGCAATTAACAGTGAAAAGACTATGGCAATTCCTATCAACAAAAGGGTTTTGGATGCATCTTTGCATATTAATGGACTATTTATCTCTATTGCTAAACAGGGTGAGGCTCATAGATATCTGAGCATTTTTTTGTCAACAAACAGGTTGTCTAAGCCCAGTTTAGCCAAAGCTTAATTGGATATCAGGTTCTTTTCCAATATGGTTCTCAAGAAAGCTTTGACGGATAAACAATTTGTGTACTTGGTGTCTTTGGTCCTGCAACCTATTGTCAGCTATTGCACACAATTCAGCTTTGTTTCTAAGAATGTCTGCTTGAAATGAGATGTTATGCTGAGGAAGAGTCTCAAATCTAAAGTGAATTTGTCTCGGGATTTTTCCAGTGAGGCTTTACATCATCCCTCCCTTTATGGTGTAAGGACTTTTGAACAGATCCAGGCTGAGGAGAAGGTGGCTTTATTGGTTTGGTTCTTAAATGCATCTGATATTCTGGGACATTTGTTTAAACACTATTTTTTGGATCTACAAATATTAGGATGGGCTCCGTTAAACCCTTTGCGACATTCTGTTAAGTTGAGGGTTAGTCTCTTTAACAATTTTCTCACTGGTATGGTTAGAATTTTTTTGGACAATGATATATATCTGGCCAACAATTTGCTTTGTGCTTTTTGTGGTGCTGGTCGTTTCCTTGTGTTGACAATCTTGGGTAGCTCTTTTTATTTTGGTGTGGTTCCTTCTTTAAAGTGTTTTGGTGTTGCCTTTGGTGACAGGTTATTGGGCAAAGATGGATCAGTTCTCAGTTAGAAGACTTTTTGCCACTGGAAAAGACTAAGTTCCAGAGGTTCTGTACCCTTGTGGTACTTCAAAGTTTCTGCATACATGGATGGTCACCATTTCATTCCTGGTGGTCTGTCCACAGTTTCTGGTGGCTCAAACTTTTTTGATTTGGAAAGATATTTGGTTGTTCAGGAACATTTACATAAATCCTGGTCTGATGCCTTCGCAGTATATATTGATGGTTTTCTGTCTCATTTGGGCACTGCCAAGGTTGTGGGTGGGGCTGCAGCTTATTTTCCCGATGCTGGTATGAGTATTGGCATTAAGGTTAGTGGGTTGCTTTCTTCTACTATGGCTGAACTTCATGCTGTTGTCTTGGCACTAGAATGTGTTCCTTTTTTGTGTTTGGTTGTTATTAACACTAATAGTCAAGCTACTATTAATGTGTGTGCTTCAGAATTGGGTTTAATTGCTCCTAATTTCAAGAACAAATTTTGGGTGGAGAGGCATTATATTCGCAAGTTGATTGAGGATAAGGACCTTTCTATTGGGTGGGTGAAAGTGAAAGGCCATTCAGGTGATGCTTACAATGACAAGACCAATGCTTTGGCTGGACGCGCCACTCACTCCAATTTGTTTCTTCCTATGAGTGTTTGGGAAAAGTACGTTATGGCTTGTGATCAGGTTGTTTCAGGCAATGCTCGATATTTTGTTTGGGATATTTATAGGTCTATCTGTCATGTTCAATGGAAGGCTGGTCCTGGCTCTGTGGTGATCAATAAAAATTTGATTGTGAGGGTTGATTGGAAGTGTACAGCTTCAGTTTGGCACTTGAACTCCCACATGCTGTTGGGCTTTACAAGCCAAGCTTCAGCTGTTCTTTGTATCTACTTAATGAAGGTGGTCCATAGGAAGTTACCAGTTGCCATTCATAAAAAGTTGTATGATAAATGTTATCCTGGGGTTCTCTGTTTGATGTGTGGTGATGTTGAATTGTCAAATCATGTGTTTACTTGTCAAAGTGAGGCAGCTGTGCATGCTGATATTTTGTTGGGTGGGACCATTTTGTGGAAGTCATTGCTAGTGAACTGTTCTTTGGCATCCTCTTCTATGTTGCATACTCTGCTTGCTAGTTGTCATAATTCAGGAGTGTATATGCAATTGTGTAAAGGCTTTGTACTAAGAGAATAGGTTGATGAAGCTACTGCACATTTTAAGAATTGTAATTGGACTGTTTTGATGGTGGCTGATTTTGTTCGACGCCTGGCAGAAAAACACCAGTGTGGTTTGTGATTACTCAGGACTAAGTTTAGAGTGGACATAGAACATTGTGGTTTGGTTTGTGCTTTAGAAATTCCTGTTGGTCTTTCAGCTGACTCTATTAAACATTTGTCTGGTGGAATTGTTTGTCTTCTTGGAATTGATGAAGCGTTTGCCATCAGTTTTGGTTTGTGCAAGGCTAGCCTTTTTTTTCTGGTATTTGTGATAGTGTCAAAGTTTACATAAGTGTATAGTGTTGTCTAAATTGGCCTGAGTGGCTAGTTACATGTAGCAAATGCATGAGCCACATTTAGTTAGATTCACTTACCTTGTATTTGTATACTAGATAGTGGTTGGGCTGCACTCGTTAAACGAAATAAAAAAAAAAATAAGACTAAAGAAATGGTAATCTGTGAAAAATTTTTGGTAAACAATAATGTTAGGAAGCCAAGCAGTTGTTTGGATTGGGAAATTGTTGTCAAGAAGATTTCAGTCAATCTTTTCAAATTGGTTGTAGAATCTGTTTTTTCTAAATTTAGCAAGATTGTATCAATCAAGATACAATTGATTGGTTTGTGGCAGAAAGCATTGGTTAATTATGAATCATCTGAAATAACTAATTTGGTCACAGCTAGATGGTCTGTTTTTATGGAAAAGAATTCTGTTCATGTAACAAAGGCCATTGATAATAAACAATCATGGGTTTCTAGAGATTTACATTGGGCTTTACTTTATACTCTTCCAGCTGGTACTACAGCTCATGATCTCTCTAATTTGTTTGAATCATATGGTGGGAAAACCTGTTTCATTGGACATAATCCCAGTTTATATGTGCATGATAGATGTGTGATTGTGTGCTTTGTTGATGAAACATCTAAATTGACTGCTATTGATTCTACTCCAGTGTTTAAGAGTGTGAATTTATGCTGGGCTGGTTTTTCTTTAACCTATTGTGCTTATTGTAAACAGTTTGGTTATATCTCTACAGTGTGTTTTTTGGGTAAGAATTCTGGTGCTTATGGTAAGTGGGTGGTAACTTCTCAGGATCAGATCTATTTGGCCAATATATATAAAAAAAACAGGTGCCAATTGTTTGTCCAGTTTCTTTTGGTGGGAAAACTTGGGCCCAGGTTGCTGGTAGTTCTTTCTCTCATATGATTTTGTCAGTGTTACTCATAGAAATATAGGAAATATATATTAGCATAGTTATTAACCAATCAGAAATAGACATAGTAAAATGTGGAATTCCAGGATTTCTCTTAGAAATTGCAAGATTCCAGAAATTATAGGATTCTCACAAGGAATTGCAGAATTCCAGAATTCCAGGATTCCTCTCAAAGAAATTACAGAATTCCAGGAATCTCAGGATTCCTGTTGTGAAGAATTGAGGAATTGAGGAATCTCAATTATGTATATATAGCAGTAGGATTAAAAGCTAAAAAGATAGACCTTCCAGTTTAGATTTCATCTAGACAACCTTTCAAACACAATAAATAACCATTTGGTATCTCAAACCTAATTCCACTATCAACACTTCATGTTGATAGTAATTGATACTTAAACACACTAGAACAATAGCTCTTGATCATGGCTATCGACAGGATACTAACTTGCAAAACTGCCTTGGCTTATTCATTATTTTTTTTTATTTCTTTTCTTTATTTTGATTTTTGATTTTATTGTTGTGCACTAATTGGTTGAATAAAGTGCTAGATTACTAATGTCAAGGATTGTCTGGTAAAAGACCCTTGTGAGAGGGTAGGACATGTACAGAAGATACAGAATACTTACTAGAGGATTGCTGGCCATCACGCCAAAAGAAAAATTAACAAAATTGCGATTCTGGGAAGCTATGAATAAAACAACTATTGAATTTCTGTTCATTATACAAAGAACTCAAACCAAAACTTTCAGATACAAAACCTTCAAATTATTAACATCAATGTGAATAACTTTTAGCACCAAGTTACAGGTTTTGTTATTTAATCCAACACCAGAAATAGTCACCTATAACATTTGGTGCTTCCTATGAGGTATAATCTTACAGAGAACCAGTACCAACAACCCCATCCAAAAGTGACAGAATCAGAAAACGTCAGAGCAAATCATCTAGAATTTGCGAAATTCTTTTTTTAACATTACTGTCAACATTTGGAATTAATCCATAATCACATATCAGCAGAATCAGCTTTCAATTTCTACGTTAATGAAAAAATTGCCTATCTGTTGGGAACATCTGTAAATATTGAATCAGTAAAAGAAACTTTTTACAATGAATTAATTCAAAACACCAGCCTACTCACAAATCATAATTTTGCATCCATCATCACTAAAATCAACAAAGAAATTAAACACCACACACAGCAAAGATACCCAATTACTTACACAAATAAAGGCAAAAAAAAACTACAAACACCAGCAGTAACACCTCAAAGGATACAACCACCCACTTGGAAGAAAACTAGAGTTAAGTCTCCAAACAACCCATCTTACCACTATACCCCTGGAAGTGCCATCAATATATCATCAACAGATGTGTCCACATCAAATGCAACATCAGTATTTGGACATTTCCCATTCCAAAGTAAACAAAGGAAAGAAGATCTATTAGAACTATACAATGAGTATTTTGAAGAATTTAAATCTCAATTGCTGATGCCATTAGGATTTCAATCACTGCCACCTCAACTGAATTTCGGAATTGTGAGTCCTTGGAAAATTACTGAATTGGAAAGAGAACAAGAAGTAAAAGAGGAAGAAGAATCTGAGGATTAAGAATTTACTTACCAAAACCCAATCCTAAAAAACCCAGAAATTGAAACTCCAAACTTTCAAACCTAGTCAAATTTGGACAATCAGAAAAAAAACACTCCAAATATTCAAACCCTACCAAATCAGAACAATCTAAATTCCAAAGTAATTAATCAACACTTATCTTCAGTTATTGTCATCAATCAACCACCCATTGAACCAATTGGCCAGCCCATCCAACTACTGAACCAACAAAATTAACAACCACCACCAGTACTGTCTCAACAACAACAACAACAATTTCTATCACCACAGCAACAACAAATGGCTTATGCACCTATCACAAAACTCGACAAATTCAATGGTAAAAAAGATGACACCCAAGTTTGGTTAAATGACATAGCCAAAGCCATTACAGTCAATAATTGGAATGATGCTAGAGCAATACAAGTAATCCCTTATTTTCTCCAGGATACTACTGATGCATGGTATCAAAGCCTTGCTGTCAAATCCCAAAATTTTAATGGATTCAAAACTGAATTTTTGCAGTACTTTAACAACAATAATAGTATCAACAAATTAGCCAACACCTTTACAACTATTAGACAAGAAGACACTGAAGCAGTTACTATCTACTTGGAATGCTTTTATAGAAATCTACGCCAAATACAAGCCATCCAAGCCAACTATTTTACAGTGCCACAGATTTTAAATTAATTTATTAGAGGATTGCACAGTAGCATCCTACAACAAGTACATCCAATGCATCCAGTGAATCTTCCAACTACAGTCACCTATGCCAAAGATTTTAGAACAGCTGAACTAGAAGCTAATTATGCTCAAGCTGTAAATCTAGCAATGAATAGATCATCTGAATTGGATTTCAAATTGAAGCAATTCAGTGATTCAATTAATCAGAAATTAGAGGAATACTTAGCTAACAATCGCATAATTTATCAACTTTCTCAATGGCATAACAATCAGGGAAATGCAAATTGTTTCCAAAATCAGTCACATCCATCATCATTATCCAATCAGTCGTGGCAGCCAGAGATACATGTCTGCCACAACTGTGGTAAACAAGGGCACATCAAAGCCAACTGTCATACTTATAGCAATTCATGATCGGGAAATCAATATAGAAACTCTGATTGTCAGTTCCAGACTCCGAACCATCAACCAAATCAAGACCAATACCAACTCACTTACCTGCCTATGATGCACCAACCAATTTATCAACTGCCAGTTTATCAACCACAGCCACAAACAATTTATCAGGTACAGTTACAAGTAATATATTAACTGCAGCCACCAGCAATTTATCAAACACCCACCATTCAAACACCACCAGCAAACCCAGCTCAAATGACATCAGGGAACCCAAGATCGAGGATCACCCAAAACTGGAGATTGGGGATAGTTGTACATTAACCAATCCCCAGCTCTTCCCACCAACAATTAGGATCTCATCAGCAGAATTTGGATACCGGTCCCACCCAAAACCTGAATTCCCAATACTATTTAAGCCTTCTGGTGATTCCAGAAGACACCACATTTAGCAATCAGGAAATTGAACAACAACAACCACCTACCAATAATATCCTATCTGCTACAATCACCAAAAATGAATTTTTGGATGCCATCTTTCCATTCAAATTCGAGGAACCATTAGATATGCCATTATTTAGTAGAGCAGCACTTGAAGAGAAACTGATGACGGCCATGTACACTGATGCCAAGATTGATGGCCATTCCATCAAATTAATCCTTAACAGTAGATCAGCAGGCAGCATTATTACATGACAATTCATGGATCAATTAGGTTACTAAGTTGATCACACTGCCAACGCCAGAATTATCACCATGGATGGAGCCACCAAAACCCCAATTGGCGAAATTAATGACTTCCCAATTGAAGTCAATAGCATTGTAGTACTCATCAAAGTTCTGGTAATAGAAGCCACCCAATACCAAGCTTTAGTTGGTAATGACTGGCTATTCAAAACCAACGCCATGCTTGATTAAATGACTCAAAAACTAGTACTCAGCCAAAATGATCAACACATGCAAGTACCAGCAACATGTGATCACTTCAAAGCTACCAACACCACAGCACCACTAATTGACTTTAAAAAAGAAAAACCAAAACCTACCTGGGAAGTGTATTAAGTTTCATGGGCCAATGAAGAACACAATGAGCTGCCACCAATACTCTCATGAGACGACAATGGCAAAGGAAAACAGAAGAGAACAGAACTTATCTGGAATGCCAACCAAGCCTGAAACACCAACCATGATTTAGAAGAATTACTAAGTTGGAAATGGGATAAGAGAGAAAAAGGAAAAGAAAAAGTGAAGGAAGAAGAGCCACTACTAACTGCCAGTTACACTCCTTATATAAATACATTATCACAATTATTGAGCTATCGCCAACCAAAGCTCATATGCATTAATTGCGGCAAGAAATTGTTGTCAATGGGTGCATGCTGTGGTAATGACAAGGAATACCAGACGGTGTTATGGGTAAACTTGGTGGGTATAGGAAATAGTAATGTTTGGTGCTCTCAATTATAGATGATGTGTCTTCCGTGTAATTCTGTTGGCTTAGTCTTGATTATCAGTCTCTGAAGGTCTATTTCTGGATGTGAATTTACCCGTTGAGTTCTTTGGTTATAAGGCACAGAGTTTGTCTTTTGTTGATTGCAATGTTTTTCATAAATATGAGCTTTCTTCTCCGAGCTAACAAGCACAGTCATTAAAGTCTGGCATTGTTTTTTCACCCTTTTGGTAAGCTAACAAGATAATGTTAATATCCAAAACTTAGGAGGAGCTTCCCTTTTTTACCAGGCTATCACAAAGTCTATTCCCAGACAGTTGATTTTACTATGTTGTTGCTCCACAAAAATAAGACAGAAAAAAAAAAAAAAGAAAAAAAAGATAAATTAGTATCGTCAATTACCATGATCAAAAGCAATTGGTCCAAATTATTAATAGGTTTGAGGCAGTTATGCTAAAAGCATCTGTCCTAGAATGGAGGTACAAGACAAGGGTTAATTCACATAAATTCCACAAAGTTCAAGAACATAAATTCGTGATTCTGATTTTTTTTTAATAATTGGTTTATTTCAGGAGATGAAATAGAGAAGATAATAAAGGATAAAGGGGTATGGATATTTAATTCTTGTCTAGAGGTTCGTATCTATTTGTCTGTCTTTTCTCACTTCTACAACTACTTGCTTTTATATATTCTTTTGGTTTTACAGGATTGCTTTCAATTGTCTTACTATCGTTAGCTATTGCTTTGTTGTTTCTGTTATTGCTTCGTTTTTCTATGTTATCGCTAGTTATTCTATGTTATAACACATTATCTGACATTATTACATGTTATTCTGTGTTATCCTGCATTATAATATGTTATCCTACATTATTGCGCACTATTCTGTGTTATCCTGCGTTATAACATATTATCCTATGTTATAATGCGTTATCCAATATTATTGCACATTATTCTGTGTTATGTTACATTTTGGTCATGTTTTTTCATAACTTTGGATCGGTTTTTCTACTCAGGTAACATTATCCCTCTCTTTTTAAAATTGAGCTCCTGCGAAACTGTATGTATCTGTTATCATGGCTTTGTTTATGTAATATTCAATTGTTGCCTTGAGTATTGCCTTTTGTAGGTCTTTGAACTGTTGATTGGTTATTCATCCTATGTTGTTAACCATTATGGTTTTCATAGATCCGTTCAATAGCACATTTGGGCAATGTTGGAAGGCGGCATATAGTCAGTATGCTGCTTTGTAATATAGGGTCAGGTTGTTTTTCCCTATGAATTTTTCTACTTGTTGTATTGCTTCTTTGTTGAACGTTTTCTGGCTGAAGTCTTCATATAGTGTTTTCAAGTCAAACTGTTTTCCAATTTTGTAGAATCAATAAGCTGGGGGAAGTCTTTTTTTCCATTTCTGGGCATTGTTAGGTGTCCACTCCCCTGTTTTAGAGAGTTTGGTCCTATGAGCTAAAGCTTCTTTTATTTTTTCAAGCTCGGAGACCAAGTATCTTCTTTTGTAATCTTTTTCTCGTTCTTTGCCTCTTTCTTTTCCATCTTCCACCCGAAGGCAATTTTTTCTCCAACATTGTCTTTTGGGTAGTGGGTAGGGGAAGGAACATTTAGTTCTAATTGAACTCTTGTTCTCCCCTCTTCTGCTTTTATCTTTGTACCATATCTCTTTTTTATTAATTGTTATTTCTATTTGAGATGTCGATTTTTGAATTGTTTCAAATAATTGTTTAGATAATTTTAAAATTTGATCTGAAAGGTCCATGTTGAAATTTCTATTGTTTCTTGTTGCTTTTCAGATACTATATATATTTGAATTCCCCAATTTAATTTGCTGCCCATTGTCTATGTTTTGATGACAATGATTGGTTCCAGATCTTGTGGTATATCTTCTGGTCTGATTAATAAAATTTGTGTTCCTAGTTGAGATACTGATGATAATGATTCTTGTTTTTCATGATAAATTTTTAACCAATTTCCATGTGCTACTTTCTTTAAAATCCTGTCTTCCAATTGTAATTTGTAAGCTCCATTTCCTAATGCTTTGTGTATGTGGAATGGACCATCTCACTTTGGGTCAAACTTTCCACTCTACTGTTTTTCAGCTTTTGTACAATGTAACAGTACTTGGTCTCCAATCTTGAATTCCATTAGTTGTTCTGATAGGTGTTTATCATGTCTTTTTTTTTGTCGTTCTTGAGCATGACTAATATTGTTAGCTGCTGTTCTTCAATTGTTTTCCAACATTTCCATTAGCTGGTACGTTCTTTGGTGTAAGGTAGCTTTAAAATTCTCTTTATTGATTGTTTCTGTTGGGTATGACAGTATCATTCATTCAATCGGTAACATAGCTTTTCTTCCATAGACTAGTTCGAACAGTGTGAACTGAGTCGTATTTTGTTTCAATATTCGGTATGCAAAGAATACAGAAGGTATGAATAAGTCCTATTCTTATTTGTTTTCATGACTTATTTTTGCTAGTGCTTTGCACAGTGTTCTGTTAAATTGTTTTACCAGTCCGTTCATTTGTGGATAGTATGGTGACAATAAGGGTCTCTTTATTCCAAACTATTGGCTTAGTTCAGTCAGCATATTATTAACGAAGTGTGTTCTCTGATCAAATAATAATTCTTTCAGACATCCATGTCGGCAAATTAGATCTTGATACACAAATTTGGCTACTGTTTTGGCATTGGCCACTTGGATTGCTCTAGCTTCTGGCCATTTTGTAAGATAGTCTATGGCTACAGCAATATAGCAATTTCCTTGGGATGTAATTGAAAGAGGTCCAACCAAGTCGATTCTAATTCTATCAAATGAATTTCCAACTGGAATGGGTCGAAGTGGTTCTGTTGATCTTGCTCCTCTTCTTTGCTGGCATGTGTCACAATTGAGCACATATTCGAAAATGTCTTTGTACATCATTGGCCAATAGTATAAGTTTAGTGTTCTTTTGAGGGTAGCATCTTTGTTAAAGTGTTCTGCAGTCGGATCTGAGTGCACACTATATAGTATAGTTTTTCTTTCACTGTCCTTAATTAGTCATTGTGGGTTGAAGTGGTTTCAGCGTTCTTGTCGATATAGTTGGTTGTCTTGAATAAAATAATTTCGGGCTTGTTTTCATATGGTACTTTGTTTCTGTTGAGATAATATCTCCTTGAAACATAGTGTTGATAGGTACTGATGTAGTCATTGATAAGTGAGTGTGTCCATGAGTCTGGGATTAGGTTTGTGGCATCTTCAACAAACTGTCAGCATTAATGTTCTTGGATCTTTCCTTGTAATGGACTTTGAGTGGAAATTGTTGCAGATAAGTACTTCATCTCGCATATTTTTTTTCTAGTTGTGGATTGTTGAGTAACCAAATAAGTCCTTTGTGGTCGGTATATAGATCAAATGGTTGACTAAGGTAATGTTTCCAAGTCTGTATGGCCCAATAAATGGCAAGACATTTCAGATCTGTTGTGCTGTAATTCTTTTCTGCTGGGCTGGTGCTGTAACTAATATAGACAACTGGGTGTTCTCTATTGTCCAGTCCTATCTGTGATAAGACTGCTCCTAGAGCATTTTTTGAAGTGTCCGTAATGACAATGAACCATTTAGTGAAATCTGGGTAAATCAGAATTGGAGATGTGATTAATTGCTGCTTGAGATAGTCGAATGCTTTCTGTTGATTTTCCTTCCACAAGTACAGTACGTATTTGGACAACAATTGATGAAGTGGTTTTGTGATGTTCGAAAAACCTTTGACAAATTGACAATAATATCCTGCCAATCCTAGAAATCCTCGTAATTTTTTGAGGTTAATTGGGGCTGGAAAATCCTTGACTTTTTGTACTTTATCTGGATTGGGTTTAACTCCGTCTTTGCTGATTACATGTCCTAGAAATTTTAACTCAGTTTTTCCAAAGAAGCACTTCTCGGAATTGAGTTTCAATCTGGCACTACAAAGGCATTCGAAGACTTGTTATAGGTGGAACAGATGGTCATCAAATGTTTCGGAGAACACATTTGTGTTGTCTAGATAGACTACTACTGATTTCCAAAGAATTCCTTTGTATACTACATCCATCAGACGTTGAAACATGGCAGAAGCATTACCAAGTCCAAAAGACATTACATTAAACTCGAAGTTTCCGTCTCGAGTGGTAAATGCTGTTTTTTTTTTGTTTTTGGAATCTATTTCAACTTGTCAGTAACCACTTGCTAAATCTAATGATGAGAACCATTTCTTTTTCCCTAGATTGTCCAGAATTTCTTGGATGAGGGGAGTGGAATAACTATTTCCTTGTGTGATGCTATTTAGTTTTCGATAATCTACGCAAAATTGCACTTTTCTGTTTTTCTTGGTGACCAAAACTACTGAAGAGGACCAAGGGCTTAACAATTCTTTTATTAGGCCATTATCAAGCATTCGTTGCACTTCTTGCTTAATTAGATTATCGCCAGATAGGGGTATGCGGTAAGCTTGTTGCTTAATTGGTTGAGTGTCTCCCATATCAATCTGATGCTTTACAATGTTGTGCATCCGAACTCATTTTCACTGGCAAAGACATCGGCATACTGATTCAGAAGGACTTTGAATTGCATTTGTTGCAGGGTACTTAAATTTCCTAAATTCAATTTATTGATCTCTTCTGGTGTGAACAAGTAACTTTCTTTTGGCAAATTCCATACTTGTGAGGTAATGTCACAGAATAAGAATAATTGTGCAAAATCTGAAATGGACTGGAGTTTTTCAGGATTCTGAATATCTGTAGATATAGAACCGATGAGGGTCCCTTCGGAGATTTCAATGACATCTTCTGTCAGGTTGTGGATGGAGATTTTGAAGTGTTTATGGACTTTGGTTGGTAGGTATAGATTAGCAACATCAGCTAGGGAACAGATTTCAGGACTGGCTTCAAATAATAGGGCTTAATCTTGGATCTTTTGATTCACTTTGAGGATGTATTGTCAATATGGAGGAATGGAGATGATGGTGTTGGTGTTGATAAATTCTACCTAGTTACTGTCTTCCTCCATGAAATTAACTGGTACATTTCCTCTTTTACTTGATTCCAACCTGTTGATTCCTCGGACAGTAAGGCCTAACTCTTTTTGGGTTGTTACCGGGGTTAATTGGGGTATTTTAACTAGGGGTAGGAAGATAGCTTGGGCAATCTTTTCTTGTGATTTTATTTTGTAGGGTCTGTCTGAATTGTTCTGTAGCATCACAATGATGTTTCCCATGTAATCGGCATTGATGATTTCTCCTTTTACGTCAATTCCTTTCTTGGCTAAACTAGATCGAGAGGCAACTTGTATCATTGTACTAACAGAAATTTCTAATGCTATCTTAAAATCTATTTTTATAAGGGAATGTGAAGCTATAATGATGGGTGATTGTCCGGGGTATCGTAGATCAAAACCAGCATCAGTGTCATGCACTCTTTTGGGGCAGATTCTTTCCTTATTATCACTGTACCATTTTAGCTCTAGTTCTTTGGATAGGTCAGGATACGCAAGATACTGTTTTGTTTCAGTATCTTCAGTTGGATTTTGAAATAACATGTCCTCGGTGATCAATACCTCTTCTTCGGGCTTAGGTAGTTCAGTGATTGGAAACAGTATTTTTGGAGGCGGATTGAACATGAGATCACATTCGTCGCAGTACTGGAAGTAACAGGGAATCAAACAGTGATCACACAGTTTGGTATTCAAATCAGCCAATCTTTGCTCCTGTTTTTCGTGAGTCGGGCCAATTCCTGATATCAGTTCTGAAATGTGTCTGGGTCATCTGTAAAGAAATCATCTTCGGGGTAGTCAGGTTCATTATATTTGGGTGTCCAAGGGTTGTCTTTGATTTCTCGTATTTCTTCAGGTGTGGTGCCTTCAGCCTTGGCATTTGCCATTCTCCAAATTTCATGATCATTGTGTGGATAACCATCCAGCCTGTTAAAGACTTGTTTCCAAGTGTCCTTGATGGGGGTTTCCTTTCATACCCAATTGTTGATTAATATGGTGTATTGACAAGCCTTGTCACATGTTCCTCTTCTGCCAGACACATCATTCCAGAGTCCTTCATCTGGCAGGATTTTGCCACATGCAAGGCACAGTGTGTTGTCTCACTTGCCTTGTCATTTTGGTCATCCAAATCTTTCCAGTAAACAAGGTCTGCAATAGTATTTGGTGGCAGTGGGCCATTCTTTGTTGTCCCCAATACATGCGCCCATAGTGGATAGTTTTTTTCCACAATCGACACATATTAGTCTTGGGGGTTGGTAAAATAAGTTTTTTTGGTCTGAGGTTATGTATCCTAGTGATGACAATTGGGGTTTTTCTTCGGCTCTGTTTTTTTCTTTTTTTTCCCAGGTTGGTGGTGGGGTAGTTCAGTTTGATAATCATCTGCCCATGAAACCTGATAGATCTCAATGGTTGGTGGCATTAATGTGTCTTCGAATTCAATAAGGAGTTCCTCGATACATTGGGTTTTAAAGTGTCCGCATGTAGCTGGAACTTGGGCATGCTGTCCGTTGAACATGAGTTGAAGTTCTTGGGTGTTCCAGTTGAGAGTAGCATTGGCTTTTAACAACCAATCATTTCCTATTAGAGCTTGATATTAAGTAGCTTCCATGATGAGTACTTTGGTAGGGATTTGGATTCCATTAATCTCGAAGGGGAAGTTGTCAATTTCTCCTATTGGGGTTTTTGTGTTTCTATCTGCTGTAATAATCCGGGTGGTAGCAGCATGATCTATTCAGTGACCTAGTTGGTTTATAAGCTGCTTTGTGATTATGCTACTAGCTGATCCGCTATCTAGGATTAATTTAATGTCTATTCCTCCGACTCTGGCATCAATGTATAGGGCCATTATTGGTTTATCCTGATTGATGACTGCTCTACTAAAAAGGCTATGGGTGTTCAAATTATTGATGTCAAAAAGAAATATCACAGCTAGGGTAGTGTCTTCAGTAATAGTGGCTGGTGGGATATTGCTTTTTGTTTGTTTGAAAGGTTGGGAGATTTGTTTTATATTCCCCCCTTCCATAGGTGTAGATTTATCAAAACCCTAGTCTTCTATAAGACCAAGATAGGAAGCTTGATTTGGGTATTCAGTTGGTGTTGGTCGAGATTGGGCAGGACTACAAGGGATTGGTCGAAATGGTCCACTATTGGTTTGCATCTGATTGTTGTTGGAATTCCTCCATCCCTGATTATAGTCTATAGCTCGAGGTCTGGATGGGCTGTAAGGGGAAGTTTGATAGTGAGGGATTGTTTGTGTCATTGGTGGTGGTTGATAATAATTCTGGAGTGGTGGTTGAGTGTACGAGACTTGTTGTGTGTATAGGGGCAGTTGATTCTGAGGTATGGAATATTGAGGTACCATGTTTTGCTGATATCTGGGTTGCTAGTATGGGTTTCCTTGATTTTGGTTCATAATCTTCCTTCTGCAGTCATGGGCGATGTGTCCAGGTTTCTGGCAGTAGTAACAGTTGCAGGAATCAGATCTCCAAGGTTGTTGCTGTTGCTAATGGTTCTGTTGCTGTAAGTATCTACTGTTGTTGTTATTTTCTCTCCGTTGGGGTGGTTGGTAAGTTCCTGTAGTTCTGGCTAAGAATACCTCAATTTTCTGAGTTAGTTTCTCACTCAATTGAGTTATCTTTGCATCGATGTTAGAGGTTCTATTAATGGCTAAATTAATGGCTTGGATATGGTTTACTTCTTGTTCTGTAGACTCAAAATTGTGAGCGAGAGCAATAGTGTCTTGTAAACTGGTTGGATGGTGGGGTCTTATGGATCTTAGAATACCACTCCACAATCCTTTAATGAATTGATTAAGAACTTGCGCCGTAGTGTAGTAGTCTTTTTTGATAGCTAATATTTGATACAGGATTTGATTGAATCATCCGAGATAAGTAGTTACTGCTTTGTGATCTTTTTGTTTAATTATGCTGAATTGATTCTGCAATCAGATTAATGTATTGGAGTTACAGAAGTATTGCAAAAATGCAAGTTTAAACTTGGTAAAAAAGATAGGCTTCTCTGTAAGGCTCTAGTACCATGAATTGGTGGTTCTGGTCAGAAAAAACAGCAGTGCCTGAATTGTGTAGTCGTCGTTCCAACCATTAGTAGTAATTGCTTTCTCAGCATCCGTGATCCAAGAATATGCATTATCTTCTTCACCAAAGAATTTTTCCAATTTAGCAATATCCCGGTAAGCCATGATCCGGTTAATGGGTGGGGTGTTACTGGTTATGTTTAAAGGGATTGGTGTCCATGTATTTGAGTGTTCTTCAGGTGCTAATGCTGGTTGCTTTCCTTTGTCGCTTGAACCAATAGGTTGTAAGATAGCTGTTTCTTCTATCAGGAGAGATGCTGATTCTACTAGGTTTTGTGCTGGTGGCTGTTCCCAAGTTGACGGGTTTCCTTCTGTTTGACCGGCTGCTAGGGTAAGATTTTCAAACAGCGATCCGTATTCTCCTAGTGATTTGGTTCAACTGTGTTGATTCCAAGGGTGTGGATTTCCAGGAGTTCATGGTATTTCTGACTGAGTTTCTAGGAATAGGTTGAATACAATTCTATTCTGGGGTGTCTGATGATATAATGAAGTTGTTGGGAAGAAGACCCTTGGTTTCTTGTTGACCATAGACTTGGCTTGGACAGTTATGGGGTTGTTGGATTCATTTTCATATTCCTCAGGGTCAGATTTCACTGGTTGTTGTATTTGAGGGAATTGTTGTGCCACATAATATTTAATGTCTGTATTAATTATGCGCAGAGTTTCAGTGATTGCTCGGGTAATTGTGGCTGTTGAGTATCCTAGTAAGCTTTGATAGATTTGTTTTCCAAGTCTTCCTGTATCAGTTGCACGGCCTAACAAGCAGTCAATTTTTGTGTTGATATAGTTACAAAAATCACTTTCTGCATAAGTGGTTTCTGCTAGTATTCCTAAGTCTTTTCAAAAGTATTGAAATAGTGCTTTTCTGTATGAGGAATGGTCCTTTTCTATTGTTCTAATAGTTGCTACTTTTATGTATTTTTGGAGGTGCTCTGTCTCTGTGGATTTATAACCTTACAGGGAGCACCAAATGTTATGGATAAACTTGGTAGATATAGGAAATGGTAACATTTGGTGCTCTCAATTATGGATGATGCGTCTTCTGCATAATTCTGTTGGCTTAGTCTTGATTATCAGTCTCTGAAGGTCTATTTCTGGATGTGAATTTACCTGTTGAGTTCTTTGGTTATAAGACACAGAGTTTGTTTTTTGTTGATTGTAACGTTTTTCGTAAATATGAGCTTTCTTCTCCGAGCTAATGAGCACAGTCATTAGGGTCTGGCATTGTTTTTTTGCTCTTCTGGTAAGCTAACAAGATAATGTTAATATCCAAAACTTAGGAGGAGCTTCCCTCTTTTACCAGGCTATTACGAAGTCTATTCCCAGACAGTCGATTTTACTATGTTGCCACTCCACAAAAATAAGACAGAAAAAGAAAAAAAAAGAAAAAAAAAAGATAAATTAGTATCGTCAATTGCTGTGATCAAGGGCAATTAGTCCAAATCATTAATAGATTCGAGGTGGTTATGCTAAGAGCATCTGTCTTAGAACGGAGGTACGAGACAAGGGTTAATTCATGTAAATTCCACGAAGTTTGAAAACATAAATTCATGATTCTGATTTCTTTTTAATAATTAGTTTATTTCAGGAGATAAAATAGGGAAGATAATAAAGGATAAAGGGGTATGGATATTTAATTCTTGTCTAGAGATTCATATCTATCTGTCTGTCTTTTTTCACTTCTACAACTACTTGCTTTTATACATTCTTTTGGTTTTACAGGATTGCTTTCAATTGTCTTGCTATTGCTAGCTATTGCTTTGTTGTTTCTATTATTGCTTCGTTTTTCTATGTTATCACTAGTTATCCTATATTATAACATGTTATCTGACATTATTACATGTTATTCTTTGTTATCCTGCGTTATAACATGTTATCCTATGTTATTGCATGCTATTCTGTGTTATCCTGCATTATAACACATTATCCTATGTTATAATGTGTTATTCAATATTATTGTGCATTATTCTGTGTTATGTTACATTTTGGTCATGTTTTTTCATAACTTTGGATCGGTTTTTCTACTCAGATAACAATGGCAACTAAGTTCTATTGCCGCGCATGTCTTGTTGAACACTTTGGAAGACCAAAATAAGTGGGAAAATAGGATAATACACCATGTTTAGCTTGTGGAGAAACTCTCTTTGACAAAAGAATGTGGAACAACATTCCTGGGAGAGAGAGAACGTGCAATGAAATCTGCTAGTATACAATCCTAATCAACAATTGGATACACAAGGGAACACCAATCAATAACGCCTGAAAACGAGCATTATGATGATTAGAAGGATATCCACACAATGAACATGAACTCTGGAGAATGGTGAGTACAAAAACAGAAGGTACAACAACCAATGAGCTACTAGAAATCAAAAACAACCCCTTAGCTCTGTCTGAACCTAAATATGTCTTAATGTTTAACATATTCGGCAACATTAAAGATGATCTGGAAGAATTTCATGAGCACTATCAACAGTTGGCACCTACTCAAGAAGAACAAGAACAATAGTTGGAAGAAATAAACACTCGACTATGTAACTACTGTTTAATTCTATGTGACTTCTGATATTGTAATGAGTGTGATCTCATTTACAATCTGCCATCACACATGATCTACACAATCCCAAAGGAAAAAAAACCAATCAGCAGTTGTGCATCAGAATTGGAATCAATTTTTAATCCTGATTCAAATTCTGACAATGATGATAACGAAAACACAGGTTTTAGCTTCATCCAATATGGCGAGAACAATGACAACAATTTCAACTCAGATTTAAACTCTAATCCAAACTATGAACAATATATTGTGCTTCTTAACCTTACCAAGGAATAGGAACTTAAATGGTTCAGCAATAATAATGAAGATATTATGCTAGAATGCACACATAATACTGATGCCAGATTTGATCTGAGGTATCTAAGAAAAGATGTCATCAAATTGGAACCACATTCACACACCTACATTGATTTGAAAATAGCACTGGAAATTCCGGCAACAATAGTTCAATTAGCATCTAAGAGTAGTCTAATGAAAAGAGGAATAAATATAAGAGGAGAAATAATTGATGCAGGATATGTAGAAAATATCATCGCCATGTTACAAAATAACTCAGAAAAGGCCTATATTATAGAGCCAAATAAAAAAATAGCATAGGCAATATTTCTGCCTCTGGTTAAAGTAGCTCAATTAGTGTCAGTGGGAAACAGAGAAGAATTAGGGATAACAGCAAGAGGAATACAAAAATTTGGATCCACAGGTAGAATAGATGTACCAGTCAATATGGTAGAGGAAGAAATTATTGGCCAAAGAAAAATAATTTCAACCAGTCAAACAATTTCTATTCTACCATATAGCCGATACATATTAGCAATAGAAAGGAGAGAGAAGGAACAAGAACAGATTTTTGAAGCAGAAGCAACTCTTTGTGAATCAGGAGAAATTGGACTTATCAATCTACACATACCAGCCAAGAGCCATAACCATATCAAAATTCTTATCTACAACAACACCAGAAATGTTGTAGAGATACTAGAAAGAATCACTCTCGGATATTTAACCACGGAAATTGAAGATCAAGCACCAAGCAGCATTCCAGATTTTTCACAGCTTTGTGAATATATGGACATTACATCACAAACCATTTATGGACAAAACAAATGTTATCTGTTACAGCCAGAACAATTAGAACAGATGAACATGAGAAATCTAGACCCACTTCAACAGATGCAACTAAAAATATTACTCAATAATTTCAATAACATTTTTACCAGTAAAAACAAATTTGGCAGAACTGATATTATCTAGCATCAAATCAAGACTAGAAATGCAATGCTAATCAAACAATGAGCATACAAGGTACCACCAGCCAGCCATGAAATCATTCGTCAAGAGATCAACCAAATGCTTGACAACAAGTTAATTCAGTCATCAATAAGTCTATGGTCGTCACCAGTAGTACTCGTCTATAAGAAGAATGGAAAAATCCAATTTTGTGTAGACTACAAGAAACTCAATAGTGTAACTCATAGAGACAGCTATCCAACTCCATGAATACAAGAACTATTTAATGCTTTTGGAGGAAATAAATGGTTCTCAACACTGGATTTAGATAGTGGTTACTGGCAAGTAGCCATGGATCCAGCTGACAAAAAAAAAACAGCATTCACCACAAGAGAGAGAAACTTTGAGTTTGAAGTTATGCCATTTGGCTTAACCAATGCTCCAGCTATATTCTAATGGCTAATGAAAATCGTGTATACCAGCTTATTGTGGAAATCAGTAGTTGTATACTTGAATGACACCAATGTGTTCTCAAAAACATTCGATGATCATCTACATTATCTCCAACAAGTGTTCAAAAGACTACGATGAGCAAGATTAAAATTGAATACAACAAAGTGTTTTTTTGACAAAACAGAACTAAAATTTTTGGAACACATAGTTAGCAAAGATGACATAAAAACAGATCTGGAGAAAATAGAGATAGTAAAAAACTTTCCAATACCAACCAATGTAACCGAGCTAAAATCATTCTTGGAATTTGCGAGCTATTATAGATGCTTCATAAAGAACTTTTCAAAAATAGCACAACCACTCAATAATCTTCAAACCAAAAATGCAAATTATAAATAGACCGAAACCCAGTAAGAAGCATTTGACATCTTAAGAAGAAAGCTTATTCAAGCTCCAGTATTGATTTATCCAGATCATAGTAAACTATTCATTATCACCATTGATGTATCAAGTCAAGCATTGAAAGCAGTACTATCTCAGAGAGGATTGAATGGAAGAGAACATTCAGTCACATATGCCAGCTGAGGTTTAACTCCAACCAAAAAGAACTATGAAACACCAGAATTAGAACATCTAGCAATCTATTAGGCAGTTATGAAATGGAAAGAATACTTGAGCCAAAAGTTTGAGGTGTACACAGATCACAAAGAATTGACATCACTCCAAAAACAAGAATTTGGAGATGGAAGACAGTCAAGATGGAAAATAGCTCTTTTGATATATACTTATACCATACATTATAAAAAGAGAAAAGACAATGGAAATGCTGACAGTTTGTCATGAATAAGACAAATCTAAGAACATTTCAACCCAAAAATATAACAAAACCAAAACAATACTTACGAAAATATAACAAAAGATGAACACACAAAAATATCAACAATTTCAACATTATATAGATACTTAACAATTCAAGGAGAAATTATCTCAACCAGAACAAAAGAGGATTAAACAACAATCCAAATATTTTATCACTCACCAAAATATACTTTATTGAAAAAATAGAAAAGATTCAGATTAACCAACCAGAATAATTACAGAACCAAAAAAGGAGACAATACTGTTCAACATACATTCAGATCCAACTGCAGAACATTTTCATAAAGAAGCAACCATGGAAAGAACCAGAAAGAGATACTATTGGCCATTAATGTATCCAGACATCATTCAATATATGCAAAATTGTGATGCTTGTCAAAGAAGAAGAGAAACAAGACCCAGCAAATCATTGAGACCAATCAAAGTGGGACAACCATTTAACCGTATTGGAATCAATTTAGTCAGACTATTGACAATTACCAGCAGAGGCAACAGATATATTGCAATAGCCATGGGCAATCTTACTAAATGGCCAGAAGCCAAAGCAATTCAAAGAGCGGATGCAGAATCTGTTGCCAAATTCATCCATCAAGATCTGATTTGTCAACATAAATGTCCAAAAGAACTATTATCAGACCAAGAAACCCATTTTGTAAATAGAACATTAGCAGAACTAAGCCAAAGATTCGGAATTAAGAGACCACTATCATCACCATACTATTCACAAACCAATGGATTAGTTGAAAGATTTAATAAAACATTGTGTGAAGCAATAGCAAAACTCAGCCAAGAAAACCAGGATGAATGGGATTTGTTCATACCATCAGTATTATTTGCTTATTGGACAATGAAGCAAGACACTACACAAGCAACACCATTTGAATTAATATACGGTAGAACAGCAACATTACCAGTTAAGATAGAGATTAACACATATCCAACTAAACCAATAACAGAAGAGAATTTCCAAGAAACATTGTTAAGAAGAACATATAACTTAATGGAAACATTGGAAAACAAATAAAGAAAAGCAGCTGATAACATACAAAAGTCACAAAAGAAACCGAAAGAAAGACATGATAATTAACTACTAGACAAACCAGTTGAATTCAAAATTAAAGACAAAGTACTTTTACATTGTACCAAAGTAGAAAAACAATGGAGTGGAAAATTCGACCCCAAATAAGATAGACCATTTTACATAGAAGAAATTCTAGGGAATGGAGCTTACAAATTAAGACTAGATAACAAAATCTTAACCAAAGCAGCACATGGAGATCGACTGAAACCATACTACAACATCACACCACTATTTACCAATAATATTCCACAATTAAGAGTACAGAAGATACTAGTCCAACCAGAGGAGATTCCACGAGATCTGGAACCAATCATCATCATTGACAACAACATGTTAAATTAATTCATCAAAAGAATATATAAAGACATGATAGATGTGACAAGAATATCAGAAAAATGGAAATTACAGACAACATCCACTCATTAGCACAACAACTCTTTCAATTGATTCAATACCAAAAGATGGAAATTACAATTAATCAACAAACCATCTGATATCAAGACACTAGAAAGACATCGCCATATAGAACACAAAAGAAAACAGAAAATACCATTGACAAAATCATTGCAAAAGTAAAATTAGCAATAAAAGAGTTAACAAAAGAGTCACTATACCAAGAGTTGACTAAAAAAACTTGGAATTGATGGATACAACAATTTCCAAGAAACTATTGTTATTTTTACTTGGGACAACACGTGAATATCCAGAATCTATATATGGATAAAACAAAGCAATTATTTGACACAAAAATATTACAACAATTAAAACATTTTGTGGAAAAGAACAACTTATCCACACAGGCCCAAGCCATATACCAAATACACACAGCATTTCAGGATCAACAAGAAATCTTACTCAACAAAGCAATGGATATGGTTATCAGTAATTAATTAGGAAAGATTACCAATGCTCAATTTGAAAAATTACAAACTCAAATAACACAAGTAATTCTCGAAAATGAAATTTAGGAAATACTTTAAAAAGGGGAATTAACAGAGTTAAATTTCAATGAAGCTCAATATTAAAAGGAGGGAATAATGTTATTTATAGAAATATAAGAAATATATATTAGCATAGTTATTAACCAATCAAAAGTAGACATAATAAAATGTGAAATTCCAGAATTCTTCTCAGGAATTGCAGGATTTCAGAAATTACAGGATTCTCACAAGGAATCACAGAATTCCAGAATTCCAGAATTCCTCTCAAAGAAATTGCAGGATTTCAGAAATCCCAGGATTTCTGTTGTAAAGAATTGAGAAATTGAGGAATCTCAATTATGTATATATAGCAGTAGGATTAGAAGCTAAAAAGACAGATTTTCCAGTTTAGATTTCATCTAGACAACCTTCCAAACACAATAAATAACCATTTGGTATCTCAAACCTAATTTCACTATCAACACTTTATGTTGATAGTAATTGATACTTAAACACACTGGAACAATAGCTCTTGATCACAACTATTGATGGGATATTAACTTACAAAACTGTCTTGGCTTATTCATTATTTTCTTTTATTTCTTTTCTTTATTTTTATTTTTTATTTTATTGTGCACTAATTGGTTGAATAAAGTGCTAGATTACTGACATCAAGGATTGTCTGGTAAAAGACCCTTGCAAGAGGATAGGACATGTACAGAAGATACAGAATACTTACCAGAGGATTGCTGGTCATTACACCAAGAGAAAAATTGACAGAATTGTGATTCTGGGAAGCTATAGATAAAACAACTATTGAATCTCTGTTCATTATACAAAGAACTCAAACCGAAACCTTCAGATACAAAACCTTCAGATTATTAACATCAACGTGAATAACTTTTAGCACCAAGTTATGGATTTTGTTATTTAATCTAACACCAGAAATAGTCACCTGTAACATCAGATTTTTTTGGTACTGATTCATTTTCAGGTGCAAAACCTGTTCCACTGGTTTCTAATTATCTTGGTGATTCATGTTTGGTTGATTGATTGGCTTCTCTAAAACACTTTTTGGAGCTCTTAACAGATTAGGTTTCAGTTATTATAAAAAAATTGAACTTTGTGGAATTAGTGCCTTTGGTGTTCAAATCTTATGTCTCTCCTCTGGTTGTCTTTGCATCTGTTTTATCTAATTTGGACTCAAATATGGCTCTGGATGTTACAATGACATCTTTTTTTTCCCCTCTTTCAGTTGCTGCAGACCCAGTTGTTGATCTTAGTTCAAGTAGTTCTAAGGTCTTAACAACTAAGGTGGATGGATTGGAATCCAAGATGGTGACTTTGGAAGTGTCAGTTGGATCTGTTTTAGAAAGGTTGGATCATTTGTGCTTTGGCTTGGGTTTGTCAACTTTTTTTACTCCTCAATGAGTGACTTTGTGTGGAAATTTGCAACATGTAATGTTTACAGTATCAACATCTCTGCCAAGCAGGAGGACATTATCCATTGACATAGAGATTTTGGGAATTTGGTTTTGATAATCACAGAGACAAAGCTAAGATCTAGCAATAGGCCTTGGATTAGGGATAAGTTTGATAGTGTTAGGGTTTTTTCATCTGGGTTGGACAAGGGATTTCTTGGCACTGGAGTTGCAATTATTATAAACACTTTTCTAACTTGTCATGTTTGTAAGGTTTCTAAGGTGCCTAGTCGGCTCCTTTCTGTCAAGCTGCTGTTCAAGAATAAACTTTCTGTGTCAATTTTGGGGCTTTATGCTGGGGTGTTCCTGGCAGTTCATTTCTCTTAGGCTGGTAATATCAATTCTATGATTGCAAAGATGGTTAATGAATCTTTGTTTGTGGTTTTAGGTGGTGATTTCAATGAAAATAGCTCCTGAAAGTATGTTAGTTTCAAAAAGTGTCTAGATCTTGGTTTGGTCAATTCTTTGGATGAAAGTTTTTATGTCAAAATGCCCACATGGGCTAACTTTCAGGGTGTGGCTAAGTTCATCAATTTCTTGTTTATTTCTTCGAACTTGGTCAATGCTGTGGTGGATTGAAGGGTGTCTAATGTTGAAGAATTTTTTGATACTGATTATCAGACTGTTTTTATGTCTATGAGTTTAAGTAGACTTTTAGATGTGTTGTTGAATTTTTTTCATAAACAGACAAATAGAGATAGATGGAAGTTCAAGTTCAAGAGTGCTGATAAAGCTAAATAGAACAATTTTAAGAGGGCCACATTAGCCAATGTTGCATTGTTCTCAAATGAGTTTACTGCCTCCACTAGATTTTCAGATTTGGATGCAATGTGAATTACTGTTTGCAAAATAATGGTTCTTTCAGCTAATGAGATGTTTAAGAAGAAATAATTTAAGAGCTATGATGATGTTTTCACCAGAGAATCTTCAAAATTTCACAAATTGGAACTATTGGTTTCTAGGATTGTCAAAGCCTTACATAAGGAGAGTACTGTAAATTTTAATTCTCTTATGAGATGCTAGATTTCTTTGGATGATGTTAAGGCTTCAGTCATTCTGGGTGTTATAAACTCTGGTGCTAGCTCTAATCACATCTGTTTTGCTCTTTTTAGTGTTAGAAAGTCTTATTACATTGCTAAGCTTGCTGAATTCTTGAGGGCTAAGGAGGCAAACATCAGATCAGCTATTAATAGAAGGATAAAGAGCTTTGAGATTAATAAGAGTCATACAATTAGGAGTGTGTTAGAATGTCCCTTTTACAAAGTGGCCTTGATTATCTGGTAGTTGATGATGAACTGATTCTGAAACCTGACTTAGTTAAGTCTAAAGTAGATATGATCATAAAAAGTTAGACTAAGAAGCACAGTGTGGTAGATAATATCTCTGGTGACTGGTACTGCCAATATTAACCATTGGAGTATGTTTTTGATGAGGCTTTTTCTGGTGTCATGTGTTTGATTGAAATTGATGAGTTGGCTAATATGGTTTCTAATCTGCTTGATGGCAAAACTGCTGGTCTTTCAGATGTGTCAAATGAGCTTTAGAAGCATTGTGATAAGTTGATCTTGAATATGTTTTTAGTGCTTTTGAATTTCTGTTTGTCTGGTGAATTAGTGTCCAGCTTTTGAAAAGAGGCTTGGATCTTGATAATTCCCAAACCATATGAGTAGGAGGGTGTTCTGACAAATATCTGTCCTATTGCTTTAATCGAAACGGCTTATAAAATTCTTTCCAAGATTCTTTCTAACAAGATTTCTTTAGCATACAGCACTTTTGATGTTTTTTATGAGGACAATTTTTTGGTTTTGAAGAGTACATTGACTCAGTCTCCCATTTTTGCTATTGGTTCAGTTATTGAGGATGTTCTGGAAAAGAACCAAAAATTTTGGCTAGTTTTATAGAACATGTGGAAAGCATACAACTCAGTTGGCTGGGAATATCTTGAGAAGAGTTTGGTTAGGATCAAAATATGCAACAAGTTCATTTGTTTCTTTGGGGGTATTCACAAGAATTGTATCAACAGAATTATGACAGATTTTGGTTTGACATGTGGTTATCATATGCATGACAGTCTGGACCAAAGGAAGGTGTTTTTTCCCCTTCTGTAGTACATATTTTATGACCCTTTATTGTGTAAAGTCAAGTGTCAGAAGAGTGTGTGTGAGTATAGATTAAATTCTCATTTTATTTCCAAAAGTGGTCATGCTGAGTTTTAGGCTGGGCTCTCTTCCTTTTTTGCTGCTGGCACTTTTGTCGATAATACAATTTGAGTTGGTGGCAATCAAAGAGCTACTCAACATATTCTTAATGTTGCTAGCAAATTCTTTCAGATCAATAACATATCTATTAATAATAACAAAACAGTGGCCATTTCCATTAACAGCAGAACCAGTACTCCTTCTCTTTTTATTAGTTGATCACCAATCTCCATTGCCAAAAAGGGTAAATCTCATTGGTATTTAGGTATTTTTTTTCAACTGAAGGTCTTTTGAAGCCTAATTTAGCTAAGGTTACCAATCTGGTTCTGAGGAAGATTATCTCAGATAAGCAGCTCTTGTATTTGGTTTTAGCAGTTTTCCATCCTATAGTCAGTTATAAAACACAGTTCAGTTTTATTCTTGTTGGTGTGTGCAACAAGTGAGATGCTCTGATTTGCAAAGGCTTAAAGCTCAAATCTGGTCTACTGCTCAACTTTCCTAATAACACAATTCACCACCCTTCATTTTATGGTTTGAAATCTTTTTTACAAGTTCAGTCTAAAAGTAAAGTTGCTTTTCTGGTAAATTTTGTAAACTCTAATGGAGTCTTAGGTTACTTGTTTTCTCACAGGTCATATGACTTACAAGTTTAGTGTTGGAGTTCTGTTCATCTATTAAGTTCTCCAGTCCGTGTGTGTGTTAGTGTTTTAAATAACTTTTTGGCAAACATGATTCACATTCTTCTCGATTGCAATCTATTCCTGGGTGGCTTTTTGGTTAATTCTTTTCAGTTTTATGGTGGAACTCCTATGTCTGCTGTTCTGGGCAAGTCTAGGTTTCTCAACTTTCTTCTTTCTCTCTGTCAATATGGTGTAGCTTTTGTGAATCAACTTTAGAATAGCCATGGTGCTGTCTTTGACTAGTGTACTTTCAGACAGTAAAAAAGACTGAATCCTCATGGTCTTGCTCCTGAATGGTTCAAAATTTTTGTGGCATTTCTCAATAGTTTAGATCCTTCATCTGCTTATCCCTTGGGTTCAAGTGAGGTTGGTTATCTGAGCTTTCTTGATTTTGATGATTTTACATCTGTTTGTAACCATCTCTCTCAAGTTAGTTCTGATAATTTGTCTGTGTATACAGATGAGTCTTTGAAGAATTTGGGCACAGCTGGCTGTAAAGCTGGCACTGCTGTTTTTTTTGAGAACATTAGTTTGGGTTTGGGTATTGGTGTATTAGGTTTGATGTCATCGACTATGGTAGAATTACAGGCTATTGCATTGGTCCTGGAGTGTATTTCTATGTCTAATTCTGTTCACTTGTTTTCAAACAGTCAATCCGTTTTGGATGCTTGTAAGTTGGAATTGGGTCTAATGTGCTCTGACTTTTGCAATAAGTGCTGGGTCAAGTGTCAGCATATTGTTAATGTTATTTACAGTAAGAATTTAAGAATTAGTTGGCACAAGGTAAAGAGTTATTCTGGCATTTCAGGGAATAAGCATGTTAATGTGATTGCCAATGCTGCCACTCTCTCTTGTTGGTATTTTCCTCTTTGTTTGGATGAACGCTTTATAGTGGCTGATGATAGTGTTATTTTTGGCAATTCTAGACACTTTGTGTGTGATATTTATTGCTCTGTATGTCATGCATGCTGGGAAATTGGATCTGGTTCTAAGTTTTTGATGAACAGTTTGATTTTAGAGGTTGATTGGCTTTGCTCATCTTTGGTATAGTATTCTAATTTACATATGGCTGCTGGTTTCACCAGCAGACTCTTGGCTAATACACGTACATACTTTATGAAAGCTTTGTACCATCGACTGCTGGTTGCTGTACAGAAGCACCTTTATAATAGACTTTATTCTAGTGTGTTGTGCTTATATTGTAGTGATGTTGAGATGTCAGATCATGTGTTTTCTTGCAGGATTGATGAATCTGCTCAATGTCAGATACTGGAATCTTATGTGGATTCTAGTATTACTCATAGAAAAAAAATACAAGAAAATAGTAGGAAAAACTGATAGGGAAAATAGACCAATAAGAGAATAGTATTTAGCATGTGAGCATATTACTCAGCAATGTGAAGCATTGTCAGAGAATTATAGCACATTGTTCAGCAATGAGCACATTGTTAGAAATTACAGGCACATTGCTCAGCAATATAAGCATTGCTTGAGAAATCATGGCATATTGCTCACAAATGTACAGAATCTCATATAACATAAATTATATATATATAGCGAGAGTGTTAAAAGCAGAAAAAGTAATTCCTGGAAAATTCAATAGAGTTTTATTAATTTAGAACAATCTTCTTTCTTCTCTATTTATTAACCTTCATTTCAAGGATAGTTGCTATCAACCGAAATGAAATTATATAAATAAAAGATCTCTTTAATTCTTCAAATCTATGTTATTGTTATTTGTTTAAAAATATAATCACTCTTCTATTTATTAACACTTTATGTTAATAAAATCCAACACTTAACTATACTGAAACAATAGCTCTTGATCACGACTATTAATGAGATACTAACTTGAATTGTCTTGGCTTATTTCTAATTTCTTATTTTCTTTTTATTTTCTTTTTTTTTATTTTATTTTCTTTTGTTTGTTGACTTACTACTGATTAAAGAGATTAAACACTGAGTAATTGACATCAAAAATAGCCTGATAAAAGACCCAGAAATAAGGGTAGAATTATATATATTAATGAATAGCTTACCAGAAGAGCATGACTGCCAGATTAAACTGGCCACCATGCTGAAGACAGAAATTGGGAAAACAACTTGAAAAATCAACCAAAACCAACCATAGTGAATCTTTGTCCATTATACAAAAGACTCCACAACAAAACCTTCAGATAAAACAACATCTTCAGATATTACCAACAATATTATATTAATTGAGCACCAAATTATGGGTTTGTTATTTGCTTTAAGACCCCAAA
This sequence comes from Geosiphon pyriformis, assembly GCA_016748015.1. Lineage (NCBI taxonomy): Eukaryota > Fungi > Glomeromycota > Glomeromycetes > Archaeosporales > Geosiphonaceae > Geosiphon > Geosiphon pyriformis. The sequence goes on along the minus strand of JAAOMT010000594.1, from coordinate 99,542 downwards.
TAATCATCTGTAATACTGGGAAGGTGGTTTTCAGTTTTTTTATTTCTCTTTTGGTGTTTTACAACTGCTGTTATTCTGTGGTTCTGATTTCTCTATATTTATGGCTCTTTGTAAAGATTTCATTTTTAGTGGCTGGTTTCATGAGACTGTTTCCATCTTCTATGATACTAAAATTGCTGGTTTGGAGGTTGTAAAGTTTGTATGCTTTCTTGGTCTAGTTTTTAGGGAAGAAGTTTGGTCTGTTTATGCTAAATATAAAGCTTATATGGAAAGGAATGGGTTGATTACTCTTGATAGTTCAGCTTTCATTTCAGTTTCTGGTTTAGCTTTGAGGTTCTCTGCTGATATAATCAAATTGCTTGGTATTACTAATGCTTTTAGTATTTGTTTTGGTTTTTGCAAATCTTGTTTGTTTTTTTTGGATATAGATAACCCAGTTTTAGTTTATATAGCTGCATAGTGTTGTTTTGATCAGTCTGAGTGACTGGTCACATGTAGAAAATGCATGATTCATGCCTAGTTTAAATTATTTCTTTGATGTATAGCACTAGGTAGTGTTTAGATCTTATTCATTAAGCAAATAAAAAAAAAATTTATTAAGATAAAATTGATTATTAAAAACAATATTAAGCTTTTTTATATAAATTCTATATTTTAAATTTTATTGAATATTATTAAAATTAAATTTATTAAGTTTTGTTAAAATAAAAAAATCTATTGTAATATCTAAATTTGTTTTTGTTTTTACTATTATGATTTTTTATAATATTTTTTGAATATTTTTATTAATAATATTAAAAATACTTTTGAGATTGTTTATTAAATTAAAATCTATTGGTTTATAATAATATGTTATTGTTTATTTTAAAACTTTTAAAGTTTTAAATTATTAATTGGTTTTAATAATGAAAAATTGTATTAAAATTTTTTTATTAACTAAAAAAACATTTATTTTTTATATTTTATATATGTAAATAATTTTAAATTTTAAATATATATATATAATAATTATATAATAATAACTAATTAAAAATTTTCATTTATTTATTAAATAATAATATTAATATTATTTAAAAAAAGAATTAATAGATTTGTAACAATCTGTTATAAAAAAAATTTATAACAATCTCGAAAAAGCATGTAATTTAATATGATAATACATGACTTTATTTGTTTCGTAGATCACTGCGCCATATATGGCACGTGTAACACGTGATATGTGATGCGGTAATCAACGTCTCAATCTGTTTTACATTATGTAATATTAATTATTTTCATTGGTTAAAAATAAATTACATATATTATATTACATGGTTTTTGAATTTGACGTATGCTATCTGTATATTATAGTATAAAAACACATCAAAATTTTTGGTGTAACTGCTTTTATTCTTATATAACAAGAAGTTTTTTTTGTTTTAAACAGTGTTTAAGTTACAAAAAAAACTTGTATATTATGAAAAGTTGTATATTAAGTATAAGCTATAGATTCTAAAGTGTTAAAGAGTCAGATTACACAAAATCTGACTCTTTAAACTATTCTAAATAATATTTACTTAAATGTATCAATTAATACTGTAATTATTGATATATTGACAATTTTAAATATAATATTTTATATGTTATATATTATATTAAAGTTAATATTTTAGTGTAAACACAGAGCAAAAAAAAATAACCAGTTTATTTTTAGAGAAAAATATATATATATGTTTAGTAAAAAATTATGTATTAAAAGACTAAAATTATTTCTATATTAATTTAAATTCTAATATAAAGCTGGCCAATTAACTTCAAAATAACATTAGTAAAAACTTATTTTAATTAAATAATAAAGTGCTTATAAATAGAAGTAAAATTTTTGGTTATAATTTTAATCATATTTAATGTCAAATTTTTTTACATTTATTTAGCTATAAAATTTTGTACTAATTATGTTTTTGAAATATAAGAAAATGTTAACATAATTATGAAGATCTATAATAAATAACAAAAATTTAGAGTTATTTAAAAAAGATTAAAATGACATCCAGACAACAGCATTAAACATTACACTTTTAAATACAAATTTAATAGTTAATACAAACCAAAAAAAAATTAACATTTAAAATTATTAGAATATCAAATCAAAATATCAAGGATATAGTTGGCATACCAATATTAACTGTACCAAAAACTCATGCAAAATAACTCTTACTATTTTTAATAATACACACAATTATTTATTATATCTCAATACTAAAAAATATGCTTTAATATATTAAAAATTTTTAGATAATATTCTTTAAAAGATTCAATTTTTTATAAAATATACAAATCTATTAATTATTATTCAAAAAATTATTAAAAGTAAAATTTCTAATAGCATCTATTTTTGATTGTAATTTTACAAATACAATACAAAAATTTAAAATTTATAATAATAAAAAACATAATACATTCTGCTTGTTAATAACTCTTATAAATCATAAATTAAATAATTTTAAATAGATTATAAAGTTTAAAATTAATAAAAATTGGCTTATCTGTGTATTTTATATGTTTTTTACACAAATTGTTTTTTGGTTAAAATACCATAATGTTGTTTTAAATAACAATACAGCAAAGACTAACTGCTATCAGATATTACTTTTTCTCTTTGTTATTGTAGATAATAACACAAAATTTCATCTTATTATACAAGCTTTTATATCAAATAAAACTGCCAAATTGTATAAATAAATTCTAAAATACACAAAAAAAGCAACAATAACAAAACTATTAATGTTTATTACTGATACTAATCTTATAGCAAATATAATAGTTGTTTAAGTATACAAAATGGCTTACCAAATTTATTGTATTTTTTATATTAATAAAAACTTACTAAGAAATTTTAAGTTAAAGCTTTACAATCAATATAAAAACTTTGTTCACAATTTTTTTCTATGTTATAATAGTTTATATAAAGAAAATTTCTATAAATAATAGTTACAACTTACTAAAATATACATTAATATTAAAGATTATTTAATAAGAGCTTTTTATTTTAGCTAATAACCATAGACTTATGTATTTACATTAAAAATATTTACTAAAAAAACTCAAACTATCTTTCACATTGAAAGTCTTAACAATATTATTAAACACATGCTTTTAACAAATGGTAATTTGTGTAATTTTGCTAATATATTAGATACAAGATTTGAAAATAAGACAGAATAAAATTATTTTTTTGAATATTATATACTTTTATCTTGTATAGAAATTATGTTAATGGTCATAATTTTTTTCTTAATATTGACAAACAAATAACTTAATATTTTATATCTTATATTTTAATCATAGAATATTTAAAAATACAATGTCTATATTTTATTATAAGTTAATTATTATTAAATATTAATACTTATAATAGGATAAAAAAATTTATTTTTTAGTGTACTTTTTCAAGTTATTTATCTAACAATATTTTGATATTTAAGATTTTAATTTTGATATAATAGATAATTTCATTAAAAATATGTATAACATAAAACAAATTTTATTTAAATTAATGGTTGTTGAAATCAATAAAAAAACATTAAAAAAGTATAAAAAGTCACCAAAAAACAGTAAGTATTTATATTTTATTATAATTGTTAATTCTGTTTCTTATTTTTGTTTATATTTGTCTAGTATATTTTGTGATATTGTTTGTTGTCATTATTTTCAAGTAATGCTATATTCAAAAATTAAAGAATTTTATATTCAAATAATATTTTTATAATAGTATACTAATAAAAAAAGAGACAATAGTTTAGTTACTAAAGCTTTTTGCTTTGTAAATCAAAAGACTATAAAAAATTTTTCCAATAAAATAATAATCCAAAATTTTTTAATTATATCTAAAATTATTAACAATATTTTACACCTTATAGCACAAAAAAAACAAAAATATAGTAAAGTATAAAAACTTGCATAATAAACTGTTTAGCTTATTATTAAATATAACAATCATAATAAAATAAACTTGAACAAATTAAAAATTTAACTTTAATTTGTCCAATAAAAATAAATAATACATATTATTATTATATGTTATTTTTTTAAAATTTAATAAAATTTCCAATCCTAATTGAAGCTATTTTTGAGATTGTTTTATGTAACAAATTATTACAACTAGATTTATTCTTAATTATATTGTATAATAATTATTTTAATAGATTTTATTTATTATTCATGTTTAATATTAACTAATTAAATATATTATGTATTTATAATAATAATAAGTATGTATTTTTATTACAATAAATAATTCTATAAGCTATTATTAAATTTGGTAAATAATAATTTTTTTTAAATTTAAAATAAATTAACTTCGTCTTCGAAATGGAACTCCTATGGTATCTGTTCTTGGTAAATCTAAGTTTGTTAAGTGTCTTCCGTCTCTTCAGTATTATGGTATTGCTTTTGTGGATCAGCTTCAAGACCGCAGGAATGCTAATTTTACTTGGACGACTTTTAAACATTGGAAGAGATTGGATCCACATGGGCTTCTCCTGTTGGTGGAGTTACCTCTCGAAATGTTCTGGATTCAATTGAATTTGATATAATTTGTAGTTGTCTGCTTGGTGTCTGTTCCAATAGTATTTTAGTATTTACTGATGATTCTTTGGCCGGTTTGAGTACGGTTGACATACAGGCTGATGCAGCCGTTTTTTTTGATGGTGTCAATTTGAGTTTAGGTGTTGTAGTTTCTGGTTTGGTATTTTCTACTATGGTGGAATTGCAGGCTATTGCTTTGGCTCTTAAGTGTGTTCCCCCCTCCAGTTCTGTTCATTTGTTTTCTGACAGTCAGGCAGCTTTGGATGCATGCAGATCTGAGCTGAGTCTGGTTATTTCAGACTTTCAAAATTGATGCTAATTAGAATGCCGTCACATTTCCAACTTGATTCATAATAGGAATTTGAACTTCTGTTGGTTTAAAGTCAAAGGACATTCTGGTATTATGGGTAATGAGCATGCAGATGCTCTTGCTGTGGCTGCTTTTATGTCTGACCTTTTTCTGCTTTTATGTTTGAATGAATACTATATTTTGGCAGGTGGTATGGCTGTTTCTGGGAATTCTAAATATTTTGTTCGTGATATTTTCCATTATGTATATCATGCTAAATGGGAGGTTGGCTTTGGTTTTAAAGTCTTAGTTACCAGTTTGCATGGTAACATAAACTGGCATAGGTCTTTGCTTATGTGGCATCTTGATATATACATGGCCGCTGGTTTCACTGGTAAACATTCTGCTGGTGCTCATACTTATTTTATGAAAGCTTTACATCATTAGCTGTCCATGGCTGTTTGTAAGTGCCTTTATAACAGGTCTTATTCCAGTATTTTGTGCTTGTTTTGTAGTGAAGTCGAATTTTCTGATCACATTTTCTTATGTGGCTCTAATGCTGCTATCTGCACTCAGCTGTTAGACATGCACGCAGCTATCTGGGAAGTCCTCTCTGGATTGTTTCGGTTGTCATCATGTCTTATGTGTCTTGTGCCTCTGATGTCTTGGTGTGTTTGGTGTTTTGTAAGAGTTTTATGTTCAAACTTTGTTTTCAAGAAGTGGTCTTAGTTTTCAGTGACTTTAAATTTGCTTGTTGTAAGGTGGTGGATTTTGTGTGAAATTTTTGTCTTGCTTTTAGAGATGAGATTTGGTTGGTTCATGCGAGTCACCATGCTTTGATAAAGAAGCGTGGCCTAATTTCTAGTGATGGTTCAGTTCCTGATCTGGTACATGGGCTTTTTTCGATTTTTTCTGCTGGAGTGATAAAGCTGTTGGATATTGTGGAGGTTTTTGGCATTCGCTTTGGCTTTCATATACCTTGTTTATTTTTTTCAGGTATTGGGGATTCTGTATTAGTTATTATAGATGCTTAGTGTTGTTTTGATCGGCCTGAGTGGCTGGTCATGTGTAGAAAATACATGATTCATGTCTAGTTTAGATTTTTTATGATGTATTGTTCTAGGTAGTATTTGGATTTCACTCATTAAAACAAAAAAAAAATTAACTTTTATTTTTTTAGAAAGTTTTTTTAATTAAGTTATTTTTTTTTTAGAGTTTTTGTTTTATTTTTATTTTTTTATTATATTAATTATGATTAAATAATTAAATTTTTTTTCTGTTAATTTAAAAGATTTAATAAGTTTAATAATATTTTATAGAAAATTAAAATAATTTGAATATATTTTTTATAAAATATTGTTTTTTAATGCTTTATTAAATTGATTTAAAATTTAAAAATTAATATAATATATTTTTTAAAATATTTTAATTTAACAACAAATTTTGTTAATTAAACAAAATATTGAATAACAATTTTATTATGTTTTGCTTAATTATATTAAATTTATTTTAGAATTGAATTAAAATATTTAAATTGCAAAAATATATTAATATTGTATTTTTAAAAACATTAAAACCAATAAATTTTTTTTAAAATTTTGGTATTATAAGTTAATAATGTTTTTAAGAAGAAAAATAATGTTTAAATTGTTTTTTATTTAATTTAATTAATTATTTAAATAATTTTTTTGTTTTTTTAAGTTATATATATATATTTATATTATTATTATCTTTAAAATTTTTTTGTAATATATAATAGTTATTTTAAGATTGATTTTTTTTAATAATAAGATTATTAATTTAAAAAAAATAAAAAAAAATTTTCTTAGACATTCTTAAATCTGGTTTTTTTATATTTAAATTATTTTTTAGTTATAAGTATTTTGGTTTTTAAATTGATTGATTGTTTTAATAACTAGGCTTGTGATTTTTTAAATTGGTTTTATTTTTATTTTTATTTTTTTAATTTTTAATTCAAATTTTATTCTAAATTTTAATTGAAAATAATTTTTTTTTAATTGGTATTTTTTTTAATTAAATTATTTAAGTTTTTTAAAATTTTTAACATTTGTAAAATTAATATGATAATAATATTATTTTTAATAAAATTTATATTTTATTTTTTTTATTAATTAGATTTTTTAGATTTATTAATATGTTTTTTAAAGTTTTTTGTAAATATTATTTAATTTTACAATAAATTTTTATAATATTATGATTAATATTGTTGCTTTTTTTGTAGTATATTGTAATAATTTTTTATATAATTTAAGTTTTATATTATATAATTTCTTTTTATGTAATAATTTATTTTAGTATTTATATAATAAATAAAAGCAAATTTAATTAAACAATATTCTTTTGATAATTTAAAATTACTTTGATGTTGTAAATAAAAAGCACAGCAAAATTTAAAAACAATAAAATAATTTTTTTTTGATATTATTGTTATTAATAATTTTAATTGTTTTTTAATAATAATATTGTTTTGTTATTAAATTTGTTATAAATAAAAGCTGTTAAACTTTTGATAAATTAATTTATCTTTTAAAATATTTTTTTATATTTTAAATTATTATTATTGTTATCAAATTTATAATAAAATAGCCAATTTTATGTTAATTACTTATGTAATTATTTTACAATAAAAGTTATTTTTTTTAAAGAAATTTTTATTTGTAAACTTCTTAATAATATATAGTTATTTTGCTGTAAAAGTTAATTTTTTTGCAAAAAGTTTTAACTATAAACTACTTAATATTATAATAATAAAAAAATTAAAAAAAAATATATATAAAATTATTTTTAGTTCAAACTTAAAATTAACTAAATAATTATTAAAATTAGTAATTAATTAATTCAAAATATTAATTGTAATTGTAAGTTCAAATAATAATAAATAAAAAAAAAATTTGGATTTAAAAATAAATTTTATTAAATTAATTTGTAAAAGCTAATTGTTTATTAAAAAAATAATTTTAAATCAAGATATATTTTTTTAAAAAGAAAAGCTTTTTTTTATATAACTTATAATAATATAATTCTATGATTTTGCACTTTTTTTTGCTGATTTTTTAATAAACTAAAGATGTATTTTGTCGAACTACAAATTATTTTTATGAATTATTAAGTATTTTGGTAAACTGTTAAATATTTATCAAATTTCTAAATATTTTAGTGAATTCTTAAATATCATATAGTTTAAAATATTATATAATCTAATTATTACAATTAGTTATATTTATGTATTATACAAATAAATTATTAATTAGATAGTAATATTTAATAATTTAATAAAATAATAAATAATAAATTAAAATAATAATATATATTAATTAATAATAAAAATTATAAGAGTAATTTTATACTTAAATTTCTATTGATAACATAATTTTTTTTTAAAATTGAGCTCTGTTAAAATCCAAGTACTCTTTGTAATTTTTAAATAATAATTTAAGATTATTTAAAATTTTAAACTTTTCAAATGTAGTGTTAAGGAAAGTTATTACTGAGAAGCAATTTTTGTATTTGGTCTCTGCTGTTCTGCAGCCCATAATTAGTTACAGACTACAGTTTAGTTGTATCTCTAAGAGTGTTTGTGAAAAGTGTGACAAAATGTTGAGAAAAGAGTTAAAGTTCAAGACCAATCTACCTAAGAATTTTCCAAATGAGGCTTTGTATCATCCAGAATTATACGTTTTAAAGACTTTTGAACAGGTGCTGGCTGAAAATATATTGGCTGGCTTGGTTGTGTTCGCAAATGCTGGTGGAATCCTCAATAAACTATTCAAGCACAGAGTTATGGAGTTGTAGGCCACTAGCTGGATGCCCCAGCATTCTCTAAGAGTTCTGATCAATTTGCTAATTGATCCTACAAATTGTTTTTTGGCTGGTGCGATATATGTTCTCAAGTTGTGCAATCTCTCATTGGGTGGTGATTTGCCTGATGTTTTTTAGGCCAAGAATAGTATCACAGTTTTGGACGTGCTCAGTTTAGAGTCTTATTTGTGTGTGGCAAGGTCTCTTAGGAGGTATGGCATAGTGTTTGTTCATCAGCTTTTGGACTGTTAAGGTGTATGTTTTAAGTGGAACACTTTTCACAGGTGGAAGAAGCTGGACTCTAGAGGCCCAGTTCCTGTCTGGTTTGTTTTGTTGGTTGAATTTATCAAAGGAAGTGGTTTGTCAAATCATGTGGCATTGTCTTATTGTTCAGCTCTCACTGACTTTTCTTGTAACTTTGGTTACATTAATGAGTGTTTGTTGAATTCTGATTTAAGTTTTGTGATTGTCTATACAGATGGTTCCGTCAAAGGTTTGGGTTTATTGGGTGCTCATAGTGGTGCTATTGCCTACTTTCTGAATGTAAACGTTAGCATTAGAGTCAAGATGGATGGGTTGTTGTCCTCAACTCTGATGGAGCTGCAAGTTATTGCACTTGCTTTAGAGTGTGTGCCCACTTCTCGGTCTGTTAATTTGTTTATTAACAGCCAGACTTTGCTGAACTTGTGCGAATCTGGTGGTGGTGTGTTTAGTCCTGATTTTCATGACAAATGCTGGATCAAGAAAGAACATATTTGCCATGTCATCTCTAGAAAAGGCTTGTCGATTACTTAGAACAAAGTCAAGGATTATTCTGGTATTGTTGGAAACGAACATGCCAATTTTTACACTGATGCCACTGTTGCTTCTAAGTTTTTTCTGTCTCTTGTGGTTCCTTATCACTTTCTTAGGATTGAAAACAGGCCTGTCTCTAGAAATGCTCGTCATGTTGCCAAAAAATTGTTTAATACTGTTCACTCTGTTGGTTGGGAAGCCAAATGTGTTGGTAACTTCATTAATGTGGGCCTCTGTGACTGTTTTGATAAGGCCAAAACCTTTTGTGTTTGGCATCCTGATGGCAAGATCAAATCTGGTTACACTAGTAGTGCATTAATGACACTTTGGTCATATCTCATGAAGGTGCTCTACCACCATTTACTAGTGGCCAAAAGGAAAAGATTATACAATCTGAGATATCTAAGTATTGCCTGCATTCAGTGTGAGTTGGTGGAGGACTCTGATCACATGTTTTCCTGTGTTCATAATGCCAATGTTCGGGAAACTTTGTTGTTTGATGCTTTTATGGAGTGGAATATGGTACTGGGAATTTTTGCTAATGAAAATGCGATTGCTAATTTGCTGCTTGAGGCTGGGTTTTTCATCGACCTATTCACAGTGCTAATTAAAGGTTTTGTGTTGAAAGACTGGGTGGCTGACACGGTAAGCTGTTTGGGTGCTGGTTTTGGTGGGGGTATATTGGTTGTCAATTTCATTCATCATTTTGCTAAAAGTCACAAGTCAGCCATTTGGATACTAGTGGCTAAGTTGAGATCTTATTATAAAAAGCATAACCTTTTGCTGCAAGATGGCTTCTCCTTTTCTTTGGTGTCTGGTCTGTCTTCTTTGTGGTCTGCTGAGTCAATCCGAGATTTCGGTTTCAGATTGGGTATTCACATGTGCTTTGGGTTGCATCTGTGCCTTACAAAATTGGACTTTGGTTTCTTGAGTGGTTTTCTTGTAGCGGGAATTATGGATGTGTAATGCTGCCTTGGTTGGTTTGAGTGACTAGTTACGTGTAGAAAAAGCATGAGCCATGCTTAATTTAGATTCTGTGTATTCTATATACTTAGGTAGTGGTTGGGCTGCACTCATAAAATTTTTAATAAAATAAAAAAAAATTTTAAATAAAAAAAAATTTTTTTAATTAGTTTTTTTAAAAGCTTTGTTTTTTTTTTTTTTATTGCTTAACAAGTGAGGTCCAAACACTACCTAGTACTATACATCAAAGAATTGATCTAAACTAGGCATGAATCATGCACTTTCTACACGTGACCAGCCACTCGGGCCAATCAAAACAACACTATGCAGCTATATGAACTGACACCAATTCACCTAAACCTGAAAAGAACAAGCAAGACTTGTGGAAACCAAAATGAACACCTAAAGCATCAGTAATGCCAAATAACCTAACCACTTCTACAGAGAACCTCGAAGCCAAACCATGAACTGAGACGACAGCCGAACCATCTAGCGGAATCAGTCCTTTTTTCTCCATATACGCACGATGCTTAGCACGAATCGACTATACATCCTCCCTGAAAGCAAGACCAAGAGAGCGCACAAACTTGACAATCTCCAAAACAGCAATTTTGGGGTTGTGAAAGACGGAAACAGTCTCACAAAACCACCCATTAAAAACAAAACCCTTAAAAAGAGCCATGGACAGAGAGGAATCAGAAACACTAGATGATAACAGCCGCAAAATACCTGAGGAAAAATGAGAGAAACCAGAAAGTGCCTTCCAGAACCTTACATAGGAATCCAACAACTGACGTCAAACAGACTCGTCAACCTTGCAAGAGAACACATGATCCGATACCTCCACCTCACCACAATACAAGCACAACACACTAGGATAACGTTTATCATAGAGGCACTTCCAAACAGCAACTGGCAGCTGATGGTGTAAAGACTTCATAAAATACGTACACACACTAGACGAAAACCTGCTGGTGGAACCTGCAGCCATGTGCAAATCAGGATGCCATACCAATGATAAACAGGGCCAATCAACCTCAGAAGACAAGCTGTCTACCAAGACCCCAAAACCAGAACCAATCTCCCATTGCACACAACAAATAGAATGATAAATATCACGTACAAAATGCCTTGAATTCCCAGAAACAATACCACCATCAGCCGTTAAGAAGTGCTCACTCAAGTGAGGGGGAAGAAACCAATTGGAAAGAAAAGTGGCACCAGTGATCATGTCAGCATGCTCGTTTTCCGAAACACCAAAGTGACCTTTTACCTTGTGAAAGCTGACCCTCAACTTCTTACTGCGAATTACATTGACAATATGATGATGTTCGACCCAACACTGATTATGATAATCGGGACACAGCAGACCCAACTCCGACCTGTAAGCATCTAACGCCGATTGACTATCTGAGAACAAACAAATAGAGCTTGACGAGGAAACACACTTCAGAGCCAAGGCAACAGCCTGCAATTCCGCCAAAGTAGATAACATCAAACCTGATACACTCATGTCCAAACCCAAACCAATGTCCTCAAAAAAAACAGTAGCGCCAGCTCTACAGCCAACTGTACCAAGATTACTAAGAGATCCATTCGTATATACTGACAGGCTGTTAGCACTGGTCATCAAGAGACGATCACAAACAGACACAAATTCACCAGACTCAAGAATGTTTAAAGGACCACCATCACCCAAAACTAAAGACTGAGCAGGAGAAGATCTCACACTATTGAGAAACAAAACAGAATGCTTGAACCACTCAGGAACTGGGCCACGGGGATCCAATCTCTTCCACCACTTGAAAGTATACCAATCATAGACAGCACCATGATGGTCACAAAGTTGATTCACAAAGGCAATACCATACTGCCGGAGGGAAGGGAGAAACTTAAGAAACCTTGACTCACCCAGAACTTCAGACATAAGCACTCCACCATGAGACCGAAAGGAACTAACTAAAGAGACACATTGCAATCGAGAAGAACCCGAACCATGTCTGCCAGAAAGTTATTAGATGTACTGACACGAATACGAACAGGAGAACACAACGGATAAACAGGGCGCCAACACAAAACTTGCAAGTCATGAGACTTGTGGGAAAACAAACGACCCAAGATACCACCAGAGTTCGCAAAACTAACAAGGGAAGCAATCTTGCTTTCAGACTGAACTTGAAAAAATGACTTTAAACCATACAATGAAGGGTGGTAAATTGTATCATTGGGGAAGTCGAGCGGCAAACCAGACTTGAGCTTCAAACCTTTACAAATCAGAGCATCCCACTTGTTGCACACGCCAACAGGAATAAAACTGAACTGAGTTCTATAGCTAACTATCGGATGCAAAACTGCCAACACCAAATACAAGAACTGCTTATCTGAGACCGCCTCCCTCAACACCAGATTGGTAAAAAAGCGAACGTCTGAATGCACTTTAACCAAGCTAGGCCTTAAAAGACCCTCAGTCGACAGAAAAATGCCCAGATATCGGTGAGATTCCCCTTTTTTGGCAATAGAAATGGGCAAACCGCTGATAAAAAGAGAGGAATTGCTAACTCTGCTATTGATAGGAATGGCTACCATTTTGTCATTGTTAATAGAGATGTCATTGATACAAAAAAATTCACTAGCAACATTGAGAATATGTTGAATAGTCATCTGGCTGCTGCCAACCCAAATCATATTATCAACAAAAGCACCAATGGCAAAAAAAGAAGAAAACCCAGCCTGGGATTTGGAATGACCATTCTTGGAAACAAAGTGAGAAATCAGCTTATACTCATATACACTTTCCTGTCTTTTAACCTTGCACAAAAAAGAATCATAAAATATGCGCCAGAGAAGAGGAGAGAATACCTCTCCCTGGTCCAAACCATCGTGCACACGATAACCGCTTGTCAATCCAAAATCAGTCATGACACGGTTGGTACAATCCCTATGAATACCACCAAAAAACCGAATAAATTTGCTACACATCTTAATCCTGACCAAACTCTTTTCGAGATGCTCCCAGCCAACCAAGTCATATGTCTTTCATATGTCCTGTAAAACCAGCCAGAGCTCCCTGTTTTTTTCCAAAGCATCTTTGACCACCGAACCAATTGCAAAAATAGAAGACCGGGTTGTTGTACCCTTTAGAACCAAAAAATTGGCCCCCCGAAACACGTCAAAAGTACTGCATGCCAAAAAAATCCTGTCAGAGAGGATCTTAGAAAGAACCTTGCGAGCCGTTTCGATCAAGGCAATAGGATGTGTGTTCGTCAAAACACCTTTCCACTCATAAGGTTTCGGAATCATTGATACCCATGCTTTCTTCCAAGGGCCGGGCACTGATTCACCAGACAAACAAGAGTTCAAGAACACCAACAACATATCCAAAACTGACCTATCACAATGTTTCCAAAGCTCATTTGAAATACCTGACAAACCAGCTGCTTTATCATCCGGAAGATCAGAAATCACCCCAAAGAACTCTTCATACTCAATCGAACACATGACACCAGAAAAAGCTCCATTAAAAACATACTCCAACAGCTGATATTGGAGGCGCCAATTATCTGAGACATTATTAACCACCTAACGCTTCTTAGTCCAACCTTCCATGATCGCATCCACCTTGGACTTGACCTGCTCAAGGTCTAAAACCAATTCGTCATCAACTACCAAATGATCCAACACAACCTTACAAAATGGGCACTCCAACACACTCCTAATTGTATGACCTTTATTCACTTCAAAGCTTTCCATTCTCCTGTCTATTGCAGACTTGATGTATGCTTCCTTAGTACTCTGAGATTCAATGAGCTTGGACGTTTGATAAGATTTCTTGGCACCAAAAAGAGCAGAACAAACACGATCAGATTCCACACCAGAGTCCACCAGATCCTGAATGACCAAAGCTTTGACACTGTCCAGAGAAGCAAAATTCACATTACACCTCACACAAAATGCCCTAATAATTTTTGAAACCAGAAGCTCCAACTTGTGAAACCTTGAAGACTCTTTAGTAAAGACACCATCAAATTCCTTGAACCACTTCTTCTTGAACACTTCATTAGCCGAAAGAATCATTATCCTGCGAACGACATCCCACATTGCGTCCACATCCGAAAACCTCACAAAAGCAGCGAATTCATCTGAGAACATTGTTGCATTAGCCACCGTGGCACACTTGAAACTGATCCATTTACTCTCATCAGCACCCTTGAAATTGAACTTCCATCTGTCCCTGTTTGCTTGCTTGCGAAAAGAGCTCAATTGCATATCCAGAAGTCCACCTAGATCCAAAGACACTGAAACAGCTTGGTGATTTGTGTCAAAGTGCTCACTGACACCTGAAACATTACGGCGCACCATTGCGTTAACCAGATTTGGAGAGACAAACACATAATCAATCGTCCTCTTGACACCCCTAGAATTCTCCCAAGTAGGCATTTTCACAGCTGGGCTCCCGACTAAAGAGTTAATCAACCCCAAATCAAGGCACTTCTTGAAACTCGCACACTTATAAGAGCCGTCTTCATTAAAATTGCCACCGAGGATAACAAAGGAAGATTCATTAACAGCCTTTGCGATGATAGAGTTGATTTCGCCTGCCTGAAAGAACCAGACTGCTGAAGAAGCACCAGCGTAAAGACCCAAAATTGACACAGAGAGTTTGTTCTTAAAAAGTAACTTGATAGACATGAGCTGACCTGGTATTTCGGACACCTTGCACACATGTTTGGCCAAAGAAGAGTTCATAACCACTGTCACACCAGCATCCAGATATCCAGAATCCAAGCCAGTAGTAAACACCCAAACTCCATCAAACTTGTTAATGATCCAGGGCCAAATCTTATCTTTTAATTTAGTTTCAGTAAAAATCGAAATTGAATTGTCCATGTCCTTATGCCAACAAATGATATTACTCTGCTTCGCAGGGTTGTTCATTCCTCTAACATTGCACATAGCAACTTTCTATACTAATTCACTTATTAGGAGGGGGATTGGAAGTTCGCACTACCAGCCAAAACCAGACTATCAAAACGAGTGGACAAGCTCAACACAGATTTGGAAAGGTCCTCCAACATATTTTCTAACTTGACAACATGGGGGGATGTGGACAAGTCCATAATCATGGCAAACTCATGGCCATCAGTTATACTCAAGTCCATTTCCAACGTCACATTACTTTCCGAATTCTGTGGTGGGTTGGTCACTGGAAGCTGGCATCTGTGACCAGGCTGGGGGACCACTGGCACAAGCAGCTCCAATCTCTTAGTCAACCCATTAATTTGTTTTGCGAGACTGACAAGACCATCTTCAATACTGACCAATCTTTTTTCTAGGTCTTTTGTAACAGAAGGGGCAGGTCTACCATTAATGATGAAACCAAAACATGTCTTACTATCAAAGAGAGAGGGAGCAGAGGGAGCGCCAACTACCGACGCCCAAGTTTTACCACCAAAAGCCAAAGGACGAGAGATAGGCGCAGATTTCTTTGCATAAATTTTTGCCAATCTGGATTGGTCCTAAGCCGAAAGAGGAGTCTTTCTGTCTCCTGCAATCCCAGCATCTTTGACTGTTCTACAACTAAGGAAAGTATAACCAAAATTCTTACAAACCGCACATGAAGCCAAAGAAAGACGAGACCAACGGAGACCAAAGCCTTTTATAACTGGAGTTGTTGCCATTGTATTAACTAATTCCACTTCTGAGTTAAAACACATAGTGGCACAGCAGGTGCGAGAATAACTGACAGGATTGCGATCGATAAAGCAGGTTTTCCCACCAATAGAACCAATAAAATCCCATAAATCATGAGCAGTAGTTCCTATGGGGAGGGTATATAGCAAAGTCCTAAAATTATCCCTGGCATCCCACGATTGTTTGTCGATATCAGCTCTGGCCACCCGAACCACGTTCTTCCCAATGAGGATAAACCACTTAGAGGCCAAAAAATCAGCCTGGTCTTGATCTTCCAATTCAATGATCGTCTTTTGCCATAAACCCACCAGCTGCATTTTGATCGACCTGATGATGCCAAATTCGGCTACAGTTGCATGCACAGCCTCCAAAGATGTTCCCACAGGAATTTTTTTTAGCACAATTGCCTGATTTGTACAATTGTTGACAGGGTGCTTGAGATCGGTGTTCACCACAACACCACGGTCATTAGCCAGATTTGCTGCAGTCATCATCGCTTCTTCAGAAGTGAATGTAGCCCGAATGATTCCACCAAATTTTGAGGGAGTAGAAGCCCCCCCAAAACCATTCACACCAGAGAAAAGTTTTCTGACAAAATGTAATTTATCCTAAGATGATTTCCCAGAAACAGCCACAAAATCAATATTCAGAGCAAAGGATTTACGAACAGAGATTTGAACAGAAGATTTAAGTGGAAGAGGTGGTGGAAGGAGGATAGAATCATCCAAAACATTGTCATCATCATTGCTTCGTTTGCCGAAATCAATAGTACCTAGAGGCTTTCCAAGAACACACTTGGTAACAATTCTCTTGGGACCCTTGGGTGTTGTCTTAGTGTCATCAACTTCTGACTCTTCCTCACTCTCAAGCTGAAAGCTTGTTTCTTCGATCAGATACTCTTCTTCCATATCGACACTTTCCAACTCAGTAGTATTTCCACTCACATGCCCAACCAAGTCACCAGAGGCACCACCTGCAGAGACACCAACCATCTTGACAGGTTCCTTTAGCAATCTGCCTTTGCGTTTCTTCCTGGAAGAGGAGTCGACTACAGCTGCACCAGAAAGCGACTTCTTCTTGGACTCTTTCATAACAGAAATGCCACCGCTGACAGTAGTCTTGTATTTGAACAGAAATGGTTTTGAAGTATCTAACTGAATAGTGACAAAAATACGAGTAGCAAAAAACTTCTTTCAAAATATGCACTTTTTCAGGACTTTGGGAAGTAGGCGAGAAAGAAGTTTTATTTTGCTTTGTTATAAACTGTTTAATTTAATTATTAAAAAAAATTTATTATTAAAAACATAAATTTAAAATTAACTGGCTATTATATATAAAAAATATATAAGTTATGTTTAATTTAAAGTGCTTTATATTTTGTTATAACAAAAAAAGATTTAAAATAATTTAATTATATAATAATAATAATAATAATATGAATATTATATTAATTTTTTTTGTAAATAATAATTTTTTAAACTATTAGTTTTTAAAATATTTAATATAAAAAATTATTTAAATATTTGAATTAAAAAATAAATACACAGAATTTTAAATTATAGTAGTTTTAATTAATTAAAGTAACTAATTATGTGTTGTTTATAAAATTATTTATATTTAATATATAATAATTAAATTATTTAAAAAATAATTGATTAGATTATATTTATAAAAACAATAAAAGCAAAAAACATTATTTAAATTATAATAAATATTAATTTTTAAATTAAATTAAAATTTTGAATTTATTTTAAAAATAGCTTAATAAATATTTTAGTTTATTTTAAATAAATAATTTAAATAATCCAAAAATGAAAAAAAATTAATAATAGTAATTTTTAAAAATTTTAATTACTTTAATTATAAATAATTTTGTTATAAACTATTTATTAAAAAAAATTAATAGTTTTTATTATAAAATTAATTTTTTATAAATTTTTATTTATTTATTAATTATATTTTTTTGTCGAATTTATATTTATGTAATTATTTAATTATAAACAATAATAAATAAATATTGTTTTTTTTAGGTTGAGTATTATATTAAATTATTTCAAGTTATTGAATTATTTATTTGCAAAATTTTTATTAAAACAAATTATTATTATTATATAAATTATTACAACTTATTTTCGTTTTATTTAAATTTTTAATAATATTATTATTAACATTATATTTTATACAAATGCTACAACTTATTAAAATGTAATTGATATTTGATAAAAACAAAATAAACATAATAATTCTTTTTCACAATAAAAAACAGTATATACTCATTGCAAAAAATATGAAAAATTTAAAGCATGAAATTGCTTTTAATTACAATCATTCTTTTTTATTCTAAAATCCTTTTATATAAAAAAAAAATTACTTGGGAAACTTGAAATATGTGATTCTTGTTTGTGGAACAGAAATTAAAGATTGAAATCTTATATCTGTTGGTCACAAACATTCTTTTGCACGTTTACAGGAAGCATGTCAGACACGGGTGATTGGTGTCTTATTGAAAGCGATCCAGGCGCGTTTCTTTCCTTTTGGTCCAAAGTTCTTTAATGATTTTATCATTCACCGTATACTGGGAAAAATTTAATGTTGATGAAACGCAAAATCAGGCGTTTTCACCGAATTGATTAGGAAGTTTCAAGTCCAAGGGACACAAGTTGAAGAAGTTTGGAGTTTAGACGAACAGACTTTAGAGGATTTAAAGTATTATTTAAAGAATTTTCTTAATGATACTTGCTTCCTTCGTCATTAAATTCTTTTCATATCCTTTATCTTCTCTTGATAGACCAGTTTACGGCCTAATCTTTCTATTCAAATGGCAAGGTGGGAACGACAGTTCAAAATTGCATCCTGATGCGAATTTACTAATTGATGAGCAAGTTTATTTTGCCAAACAGGTAATTTATCTTCTTTTCTGATGCCACCTTTTAAACTCTTTCAAACTAAATAAATCTTGCATAGGTTATTAATAATGCCTGCGCAACACAAGCCATTCTCTCAATTTTATTGAACAGTCCATTCATCAAACTGGGCCAAGAATTAGAATCCTATAAAGATTTTACAAAAGATTTTGATCCATACGTCAGTCGAAACCATATTATTTCGCTACGTATTCTTTCATCTTTAATTTAACAGTCATTGACGTAGTTGGCCAATATATAATGTTAACAGGACAAAGGCTTAGCAATAACCAACAGTGAGCTTATGCGATCCGTTCACAACAGTTTTGCCCGTTCTGATCCCTTTGTTTCTGATTCACAAAACAACGATGCCGAAAAAGACGATTTATTTCATTTCATTTCATATGTCCCAATTAATGGTGCGCTATTCGAATTAGATGGGCTTAGCGCAGGGCCTGTCAATTTAGGTAAAAACTGTGAACATAAACCAGAATCAATGTTAGAGTTTGCTTTTATTGATTATATACTTTTATTATAGGTCCCTGTACGGAAGAGGATTGGCTAAAAAAAGTACGACCAGTAATACAGGAAAGAATGGCTCGTTATACATCAGCAGAGATTCGGTTCAATTTGATGGCCCTAATCAAAAACCGGGAAGATTTGTATAGGGAGCGTATATCTGAACTGGATATACTTATTCAAAATGCTAGAAATGGTAATGAAGAACAAGAAGTGGTGCGACTTATAGGTGAAAAACATTCACTTCTCCATAAGATAGATCTGGAAAAAGAAAAATTCCGGAAATATGAGGTAAGACGTAAAGTTATCTGATGAACATACATTCTCAGCTATTTGTTAAATTTCATTTTTATATTACGCTATATTATTAGCGAGATAATTCGCTGCGCAGGCACAATTTCATTCCTTTGATTTATAAACTTCTTCAGATTTTGGCTGAACACGGGTGTTTGCAAGCACAAATCGAATACGCTAAAAAAGAGGCGGAAAAAAGAAAAAAGGAGCTTGTTGAAAAGAAAAAAAAAGGGGAATAATTGCTCGATCTATCTAGGTTCAAGTTCATCGAAAATAATATTCTAGGAAATTATGAAAAAGATCTAAGCTCCTCTAATCTGAGACATCTTTCCATAAAAGCATAAGTATGTGAATTTACACACAGAAAGCTTTTATTGATTCACAAATTACCTGATGCGATTGACTTGAATAGTCGAAACTAAATGCCCAGCTTTTTTGATTAAAGGATCTTTATGTTTCGATATAAATAGCCGTGTAATTTAATTTTTATCCGGTTCTTTCATTTTTTTGCGCCTCCACGATCTTTGACTTGTAAACCTATGATTCCACCATCCTCCATATTGTAATAAGCCAACGTTACTTGATTCTTCATTACAGCGCCGCTTCCCCCCAAACTTAATTTTTGTCTTCCGGTTGGGAAACCCAATTGAGTAGCAATTTTTTCTTTCAACGATGAAACTAAAGTTGTAAGAGGTAAATTTCCAAAAAGGATAGTTTGGCCATGGCAATTCCATTCAGGTTTCTCAGGAATTGAAGGACATTGTATTTGCAACGTGATAACAGCCTGTATATGCGACAAGGCAGAAAAAAGTTTAATATGGAAATATACCAGTCCGAACACGAACAAAATTCAAAACTGAATTTTTTTTGTTTACTTGATTGTTGGAAAGCCAGATATCCTCAGATACTAGTCCTCCAATCCCTTCTATCTTTTGTCGCTTATTAGATGGGCCAAGAGTGAATTCGGATTCTTCATTTGCACGACCAATTTCTTGAGTTCCATTGGATCCTGATGAGGGTAGGGAAGGAGGTGCGGGTGGAAGAGGTGGCGGTGCAACAGACATAATTTGTGGTTGAGTTGGGCGGTTAAGAGATTGCGGCACAGATGGCATTGGTGGCCGTGCATGCATATGGGAACTAGAAACCTGTGCAGATATAGGAGCAATATATCCAGGAAGCTGATGTGCAAAGGGGGCAGAAGAAGCTACATAGCCTGAATAAACGCCAGCAGATGAAACAGGAGGCATTACAGGGTTAGAAGTTGTGGGAAGAGATGGATAACCGGGAAAGGGAGTGGGCTGAGAATTTGGTGATGAAGCTCCTTGAAGAGGTTGGAGTTGATGCTGCAGAAGTTGGTGTTGGGGAGAAGGTTGATGCAATAAGTGTTGCTGAGGATCCTGTGATAATGGTATCCTTGGTCCAATCTTCGAGTCACTATCGCTATTGAAACAAAATCAATTTAATATTTTTAAATGATCACGAGCGAAAAAGAAACATTATAATACCTCGTTAGACCTTTACTCCGATGAATGGCGGCAATTTGTTCGTCAATTGACACGCCGGCGGCGGCGCGCTGCGTGGCCATATTGATCGAGGCCGTATGACCATCCCATACAACTTTCTCTTTTTCAATCCTTTTTCTTTTTTCCTCTTCTTCTCCAATCTATTATGTTTTTGTACATTAATAATGAAGTTGCAAGAGGATTCAGAATATTTAGACAAACCTTGCGACCAATCTCTGTTTCTTCAGTCCCGAAGATGTCAGAACGATATCCCGAAAATGCCTTGAGATTCTTGGCAACATCAGTACCTAATTTAGAAAGCAATTAAATGGGGGTTCATTTTTTTATAGATCAACTATTTGAAGAGGATTTAATCTAACCTTCTTGTAGCAAGTTAGATTCTTTCTTTTTCGCTTCTGCAGCAAGCTTTTGCTCTTTCCATTTAGGATCTAATAATTCCACACGCACATGTTGATCCATTTCATCTACTGGGATAGCTTGTTTACAACGAGGACAGATTTGTGTAGGCTTTCTTGTAGTTGTCTTCGGCCCAAGCACTAAACATTATGAGTGATATTCATTCTTTTAGTTTTGATTTGGAATCTTATTTATTTGCTGCAACAAAGAATTTAATTTACCTTTGGGTGTATAATCTTTACGAATATTTATTGGAGCACTTGTGTCTGGTGGTTTGATTTCAACGATAGGAAACTCTGGTTCCGTTTCACCGTCAGCATCCTGTTCTGTTTGTTCGTCATCATCATCTTCCATATCCACGTCATCGTCCATCTATTGAAGAAAACATGTATATGAGATTATATTGAGGACGAATGGAAAATATTTCGCATACCTCCATGTCCATTTCTGCACCCTTATCGTCCTGGGGTGTTTCTATAACTACTGATGCCATCCTTTTTTGAGCTAAGGTCATGTTTTCTAGTTCCATTATACTCATGGGAGGTGGAAGATCAATGGTTTCGTCGGCCTCGGTAAATTCAACTGTTTCTACAATTACGAAATCATGCCAATCTATCGAGGCATACGCGACTAGTGCCAATCAATCAAGAAAACTTATTGTAATTTATTGTAAAATTTTGTGAGTTGAAAAATTCAAAGTGAGTGGTGAAACGACATACTTTTTTCTTGATCTTCTTTCTCTTCAGCTTTCTTGCGTTCTTCTTCTTGAAAGGCTGCATAATCTACGCGTTGCATGACTCTACTTAGAATTTGATATTTGTTTTCAGTGTTCGCTTTCAACTTTTCATTCAAATTTTTGGGCGGTATCAAAACTTTTGTGTATTGTTCGACAAGCTTGGTAAAATAATTGAACAAACTATGGTTTGGGCGAAGGAAGTCGAATTGATAATTTCTTTGCTCTCTCTGCGAAAGAGCAGTCATGAATTGACGACCATTGCGGGCTACAAATTGAGCGGTGAGTTTGAGGATATCCCTAAAAAGATTTAAGATATTATTGAAAAGATTTTCAGAAATTTATCTGAGCTCGCTCATAGGTCAACTTACAGGTCCTGAGCTGAAATGGCTGGCATATCAGTCATAAATTCAAAAGGAGGAGGTTCTTTTGGGGGAGCTTTAATGAGCGGCCCTTCATTCCGTTTCTCAGGCTTAACATCCTTCGTTTCAGCTTTCTTTGGAACTGTGTGATTTCAGAAATGAGAATCATAATTTATAAATAAAAACTGGTCAAAATAAAAGAACACAAACCTTTGCCCTCTTTAGTCTCTGTGATCTTGTATTGGTAATAGGCATGATATGGATCATTTGGATTCAAAAAGCTGAACTTTGCATTGTGCTTCTCATTTTCTCGTATTCGCTCTTCAAATTGAATGCCATTCCTGGCAACAAAAACGGCAGTTCTATCCACAATATCTAAAAAGTGGGATAGTTAAGGCTTAACAAACTAAAAGATAGCTGACCGACACAGGTCAATAAGGGTTACAGCCAAACTACAAGTAGACAGACAGCACCTTTATTAAAGCTTTAAAAACAAGGTCAATAGTAAGAAACTACGGATTTTGCCTTTGGGAAGTATACCCATTAAAAGCAGCGGCTAAGTTAACGGACCCAAACGCGGAATCAAGAGAGATAGGATACTTCTAATGTCGGGGGGTGGATAAATAATTCCAATAAGAGGTTTAGAATCTTCGTTACTACCAAAAACGTCTTCGGAGATTTCGCCCATTATGATAGTTTTAACCCCTCTAACGTGATTTGTGATTGCTGAAGATATTATAGACATTTCGAAAAACTATCTTCCAGTTTTTGAGGGGCAAACGTTTGCTAATAATTCATGTAAAGCTATCAGTCTGAAGTGTTATTGGTTTGCCAGTTTAAGCCGGCTTGATCGGTTTTCAAACCAACAATTGGGTATTTGACTATAGGCAATAACAAAAGCTAATAGTCTAGTTGCGCCATATAAGTGGCTGGAAAACTGAAGCCGATCAAATCTATTGGCTCTCGGGTCACAATAATAACTGAGGCGCTAGTCTATCAATTGTTAAGGTCTAGTGCCTCTCCGTGCTTGTTGACATCTTTAATAATTTAACAACTAAAGCAAAAACAGATCAAGGTTCGTTAAGGCAAATGCGGATTTCGTAAATCTTGATCTCAAGTTACAGAGTTGATCGATTTGCTATTGGTTTTGTGTATAGGTCTTTCGTGTCTTGCGTAAAGCAATCTTCTCTAATACACGTTTTCCCTCGCAATTCGGGAAATTTCTCAGATCATAGTACTGGGGGGCAATATTCAACAGCCTTTCATTATAAGAAAAATTATAAGAAAATGTTGCTTTGAATTTATACACAAAAAAACCACGAACCATGCTGCTTCGACTTCCGTGACAGTACGAATATAATTTTTTGTGGTCAAGACAAACTCGTTGTATAAAACCCATTCAGGTTGATGCCCTAGACTGGAAGACGGATGAAGTTGAACAACCTATTATGTGATATAATCATCAGAGATCTTTAGTAATATATAAAAATATTATTATATTCTGGCTAGTGTTAAAACCTTGATCACCTGGTTATCTTTACATGTCAAATAATGACCTGTTTTTTCCAGATGCGCCACTTGCATGAAGAACCCAGCCGTCAGAGCCTTTCGTATATTGAGGTAGTAGGCTTTATCGTCAAAAGGAGTACTTATCAACTCTTCATCACACCGCTCCATTATGCGCTTCAACTGCTGGCGCACATTATCAGCCGACTTAAGAGACCGGCCACTTAGGAAATTATTGAAACACCAATCTGCATCCCCATTGGCTAATGATCGTTAAGAGGAGGCTCAGACAAAATGAATATCAAAAATTCGTCAAAAAAGAATGCAAAAAAAAAGCTTACTGGTTTTATATGCGTGATACACATTTAGCAAAGTTAAATGATCACCATCTTTGTGGGCGAATTTTTCTTTTGCCTCGTCAGCCTGTTTTTTCATTTCATTAGGGCGCAAAAAGACGTTGGGTACTTGGATCACGCACGGGTTAGAATAAAAGACTTAAAGGAATTGAGGTAAAATAAAAAAAGCGGGCGTTTAGTGAATCAATTACCTGATAACAATGCAGTAATTGAGAGAATTTCATTTGAGCAACGATACTTAGGACTATCAATCAACATCCTTGATAACTGTGGGTCAAGTGGGAATTCAGCCATAATATGTCCATCAGGTGTGAGGTTTCCATCATCGTCTAATGCCCCCAGGTAATTTAGCAATTCGAGAGCTCTCATAAGCGTTTCAGGTGCTGTGGATAGATGAGAGTTGAGCAATGACACTTTTAATTTTCATCCATCAAAAAAATCGTGGTTTACCTGGTGGATCCATAAAATCAAAATGGACAAGGTCTTCTATTCCTAATTTTTTCAATTGTAGGACTACACTGCCTAAATTACTTCGCAAAATTTCTGGATATGTTTGCTCCTGTAATTCCTTCGAGAAAGCCTTTTCCGTGTATAGTCGAAAGCATTTTCCCGCACGTGTTCGACCCGCTCTGCCAGCTCGCTGTTGTGCAGAGGCTTTGCTTATTGGACTGATCAGCAGAGATTCAACCCTTATTCGTGGATTGTATACCTTCTGCTTACTAAATCCAGGATCCACGACATATACGATTCCATCAATAGTTAGTGAAGTTTCGGCAATGTTCGTGGACACAATAACCTTGCGCCCAAGTTTGCCTTTTGATATTGGAGGATCTTCAAAAATTCTTTGTTGTTGTTGAGGTGGAAGAGAGGAATATAACGGTAGAACCTTTATAGGCCCTAATTCAGTTTGTTTCATTAAATCCTCAGCCTCCTGGCGAATTTTGCGACAAGCATCTTCTATTTCCTCCTCTCCTGTTAAAAACAGCAGGATATCTCCATTATCCTCACATGCATGAATTTGCATAACGGTACGTATGGCAGCCTCTAAATAATCGCGTTCAGGTTGAGGCGTATAATAAATTTCAACTGGGAAGGTTCGTCCCGGTACGGTCTATATCGTTTAATAAAATTATAATGTCGAATGCAATAAAGCTGGGAAACAGTTACCCTAGATAATTTTAAGTCACACAATAACAAAATAAAGGCCTCATACAAGAACGGGTGCACCGTTGAAATACTTTTGAAATCTTTCAGCGTCCAGAGTAGCACTCATTACAACTACTTTCAAATCCGGTCTTTCTTTAGCGATCTATTATAACGCTGCGTAAACCTTTTGCACAAAATTAAACGATCATTAAAAAAGGAGAAATCACAAACATCTTTGATAAGTCCCATTAAAATATCCGTAGCAAGTGTACGTTCATGCGCTTCGTCCAATATAATAGCAGAATATCTTTCTAATCTTGGATCATTCATTGCTTCGCGAAGGAGCATACCATCTGTCAAATACTTTAACATTGTCTTCGGGCCAGAGCAATCCTCGAAACGGATATTATACCCGACCTCTTCTCCTAGTTTAACATCCATTTCGTCGGCAACACGTTTAGCCACCGACATAGCAGCAACACGTCGTGGTTGGGTACAGGCAATTTGTTTTTTTTTTAAGTGGGGAAGTTCATCATAGCACAAAAACTGAGGAATCCTAAAGAAGTCGTAAGAATCCAAGAAAGCTTATTAAATTTTCACAATTGAAATTGCTTACTGTGTTGTTTTGCCTGACCCAGTCTCACCAACGAAAACTAAAAACTGATTATTATGCACTAACTCTAGGAACTCTTGTCTTTGAGCGTGCACAGGTAAATTTCTACGACTTGTTAAAATTTTATAATATTCAGGGGAGAATGCTCTGCTTGTGAATGGATTAATGGGTCCATCTTCTGCTTTACTGGCTTGTTCCGAGTTGGTTTTTCCGGGTATAAAGCCATCAAGAGGGCTTCGAGCGTTAGTAGCTAACACAAGTCGCTGCTTCTTTGGTAAATGTGCCAAGTATGGGTTTTCAGTTTTCATACATTTTTTAGCCACTTCTTCATTGAAATTATTGAGTTCTTCACCAGTGAGCTCCTCGCTGCTCCTTTTCTTTGACTGTTCATCACGACCAGCCATTCGAAATACAAAAGAAAAACAAGGATTGCAAATGAAGGAACGATAATAATTATTATTATTATTATTATTATTATTATTATTATCATCACCATCATCATCATCAAAAATGATAGGTTTTCCAACGTATAAGATCCTCTTCATCACCTAAAATAATTTTAACTAGGTAAACCTTTAATTAAAAAGTCAGTTGTTTTATTAATTTAATTTAATATAAACCAAAATAGTAATAGCTTAGGCTCCTTGGTTCAACTATTTCTTTTCCCGTCAAAATGTCGAGCAAATATAGCGCGCTTCCTGACATTGTATGTTTCTTAGTTGTTTGTAAAATTTTAAGATTATTCACTCCAACTTTCTTATTTCCTTGCTCTGTAGGATACACAGCCAGATGTTTATGAAACACCAGATAGTCTTGAAGATGCCGAAGCTTCAGACGATGGGGTAATATTTTAATGTAATCAATTTTTTTTTCTTTGACTTACTCTTCCTAACCTCACTTTAAAATCTTCGGCCAAACATTAAGTTTGTGATATCTGAAGAGGCTCATGAAGATATTGTCCGGGAAAAAATATCTGTTAATGAAGCAGTTGATAAATTCAAAGACAGTGTTGTTGATGCCTCAGAGACAGGTATTGATTTGCACTCAAATATTTAACGCGAACATCTAGAAAAAGTTTGCCTTCATCTACCCTTTTTACCCGGAAGATTTTTCGGATAGATTATCCCGTCATAAAAAGCAAATGTATAAAATTTTCATTAGAAAACCCGTCTTGGAGACTACCGAATATGATATCTTACCCCGAGAGCGGGTATTGCAGGAGACACCTTTGCAAAAGCTAAGAAGATTAACGTTCGAAGTTCAAGAGCTTGATGAAGAGATAGAAAAGAACCAGGTAATATATTCACTATTCTTTATTCTATTATATTACCAACAGGGTGGTTCGATCCCAAAATTTTGCTTTGATATGATTGGCACATTTTGGAATTTTGGATTGATTAAAGCGCCAATAAAAAATAGGACGATACATCAAATACCCAAATTTCGCATGGTGATATTGTCTCTCAAATTGCCAATTTGCAAACTGATCTTACTCGCATCAGCCAAGGTTTAGGCAATTCTTTTGGCCCCTTGGATGAACAAGATGGCACTATTATAAAACAAGCTGAGCTGGGGAAAAGATTAATCCACCAACTTGAAGCATTCAAAAATACTGGACTTCCTAAAGAAGATGTTATAGTAGACGAAAAAGATGGCAACACAGATGACGATACTACAGTAAACACTTCAAGTGTTGACGGTGGAAAAAATGTGAGCATTTTTTGTGCCCCAATTATTAGGTTAAATTTTTATCATATAAATTGAGCAGATTTTTGCTATTAGGTGGTCACATACGAGCTTTATTATTCTCCAGAAACCATCAAGACTCATACATTAGCGAAAACAGCTGAGCTTGATGAACGTATTGCAGCCTTAGAGAAACTTGTTGGTACTTCCCACGGACAAAATTTCGAGGATTTTGTAGGTATCATTTTCTTTCGACTCCATTATATGACATTTGTTTAAACTTCAAAATGAATATAATCTTATTTTTCTATTATATATGGATATTGGAAAAAAGTCTCTTTCCATAACAAATACCAATCTGATTACTGCTGTTGAAAAACTAGAACAGCACATGGAACTCTTGACCCAACCTCGACATCTAGAAGCTGTTTCTCGAAAAGTCAAAACCTTAACAACGGAATTAGAAAAAGTGAATGATTTAAAAAATAAAGAACTTTCGAACGGTGGTGTTATACCTTTTGAAACTGAAGAAAAGGTATACTTAAAGAATTATTTGAACTTTTAGTCTTTTTCAAGTTAATTTGTACTTTTATCACAAACAAATAATTATTTTGCACTAATTTTTGAATAGATCAATTACCTCTTCAACTTACTTGATAAGGTTGACCCACTTATGTCAGTTGCCCCAGCACTTGTAAACCGTTTAAAATCACTCCAGCAGTTGCATAGTGAAGCTGCAGTATTTAGCGATACCATAAAAATGTTGGCTGGTGAACAAGGCAAAATTGGGGACGAGCTGAGGAGTTTAAACGATGTGGCAGGAAAGGTTCGTTTCTTTCATATTTAATAAAAAATTTCTTGCAAAACATTTACTCAAGGTTATTTTGATTTGTTCAGCTCGAAAAATCCTTTGAAATTAACGATGCGGCCATTAATCGCAATGTTGAAGTTGTGGATCAGCGTGTCACTGAGCTCGCTCAGAGATTAGATAAGCTTTTAGACGGTACCTTATAAACTTTTCCAATTAATTATTTGACCTATAAAATATGTATACTAGCATTTGGTTTTGTATATTCTATTTTCATATCATTCAATTGCATATTTTGATGATACATATTTTTCATAGACATACAATAGTATTATATTTGAAAAAACCCCAATAGTTTAGCAGTGAAAAAAAAATGTTATAGTTTTATTTCACATAATCCCTTTTAATGGCGGATTGATGTCCATATTACCTTATATTAATCAACTTTTATTAGTCATAAGGCTTAAAATTCATGATATTTTCAAGATAAATGTACGTAAGTTTTTATTAATATTTAAATTTATTTCTGATTCAATTTTTAAATAATAAAGCAAATACCACATATGTAATTAATTAATTATATTTTTTTGCTAATAATTTTGTTATAATTTTTTTTTGTTGAGTTATATTATTATTATTATTATTGTTATTATTATTATTACAATTATTATTATATTACAAATTTAATTAAAACCAAATTATATTGAATTCAATAAAAAAAAATTATTTAAAAAAACATCTTATACATATAAACAATTAATATATTATTACTTTTAATTATATTACTTATTTATTTAGCTTTTAAAAAATTATTATTCAAGCAAATATGTTTTTATTAACAATATAATTTAAGTCATTTATATTATTTATTTCAATTTCAGAATCTATTTTAAAATTAATAATTTTTTAATTATATAATACTTTTTTCTTAACTTAATAAATAAATAAAAACATTAATCAACTTTGTAATTAAAAAAAACTAAAATATTAGTAAGTTTAATAATAAATTTAACAAATCCAACTTAAAATTAATAATAAATTAAAAATATTAACAATAAATTAAAAAAACAATAATCTTAACATAAAATTTTATACTAATAAAATAAAACTCAAAAATTTTATAAATCTAAACAAAAACTGTAAAATTACTTGTAATTTAAAACAATATTAATATTTAAAACTTTTTTCTCTTCTATGTTTAAAATTTTCCAAAAAACATATTTTTAAAAAAAAAGTTTTTTATTTTTTTTATTTTTTTTCAATATTTTTAAAGCAAATAATTTCTTTGTTATAGACTTAAAAGCTGTTTCAAGTAGTAATAGTATGTCTAAGAAAAAGTGTTCAAAAAGACTTTTTATGGTCTTATTGGTGGCTTTTTCTCTCAAAAAAAAGAGTTATTTTCAATAATATCAAATATTTTGATAATAAAAAAGATGTTTTTTTGGTCAAGTTTAATTTTAGTAATAGTATATATTCAAATATAGACAGTAAGTCTAATAATAATAAAAGCAATAATATTTTAACTAATGTTAATAGTAGCAATTATTTCCATAAATAATACTATTAAGCTTTTTGTAATCTATACAAAAGCAAATTTTTCCTTTTTTTTTCAGACAAATACAGCTAATAATGATTATAAACTTATTAATAGTTAAATTAATTTGTTGTTCAACATAGAATTAATTTCTTATTAGATAATTTCATGATTGGCAAGTAATACTCAGTACGTTTTTGCTTAATTAGCATTGCATTTTTAGTTTTGATCTGATGTTGAATAATATTAGTTCTGCCAACTTCATTTTTACTTATAAAAATATTAATAAAATTGTTAAGTAGCAATTTAATTTACATTTATTAAAATAGGTCTAAATTTTTCAAGTTTATATGTTTTAGTTGTTTTGGCTATAGCAAATAATATTTTTTTTATTCATAAATAGCTTGTAATATAATGTCTACATATTTACAAAGTTGTAAAATTTTTAAAATAATAGCTAGTACTTAATCCTCAACTTTAGTATTTAAATATTCAATAATAGTTCTGCTTGATATTTTTATTGAATTTTTAGTTGTGTTGTAGAATTTTAATGTGTTTATGGTTTTTGGCTGGTATATATAAATTGGTAATGGCAATTTTTTCTAACTTACAAATAATAAGTTTTACTTCAAAAATCTGAGATTAATCCTTCATTTTTTTTTTATAACTAATATATATTAATTATATAGTAAAATAGAAATTAATTAATATGTAAAAATAATTTCTTTTTAATCAATTGTCTTTTTTTTTGTCATATTAATTAGTATTTCTATTTTATCCATAGATCTGAATTTATTTATTCTTTTTGTAGTTATTTTTAATTTTTCTTTTGTTTCTACTAATATTAACTAAGTTATTTTTACCAAAAATAAAAATATTGTTTGTGTTATTTTTTTATTGAGTTCAATAATATATGTTTTTTTTGATTTATTTTATAGCATTGTAATAATATTTCTTATATATTTTATATTAATTATTCTTTCTTTAATGTTAATTTTTTTTTGCTAAATTAGATCTAAATATTAATTAAACTATTATTATTATCAAAATTTCCAGTATTATTTTTAAATTTATGCTAATGTGTAATAGAGTTCTAATTTGATAACAGTTTTTTAAGATATCTAAGATTAAATTTTGTATTAATATTATATATGTATTCTAATATAATACTTTTATTATTATTACTAAACTATTTAAGTTTTTGTTTTATTAAAAGATCTGGAAGTGTGATATATTGTTCAGAGTTAAAATTAAAGTTTAAATTTTTATTGCTGTTATTGCTATTGTAGATAGTATTGAAACTATTATTGTTATTATTATTGAAATTTAAATCATAATTAAATTTTAATTCTGATTTCAAAGTGTATTTTTAATTGGTTCTTCTTCTTCAAAAATCAAATAAATTATATGTAGTAGTAAATTGTAAATAAAGTTACAATTGTTACAATATTCGAAATTATTAGAAATTAGACAATATTTATAGAATTTAATGTTTAATTGTTTCAAATACTGCTTTTGTTCTTCTTACATAAGTGCTAGATTTTGATAATATTTATGAAATTGTTTTGGGTTGCTTATAATGTTAACAAAAATGTTTGAATTTAGAATAAATATGGTTTTAATAAGTTCTAATAGGTTTTTTTTAATAGCTAGTATTTTATTGGGTAAAGCATTTTTAATTTTAGCACTTGTTATTCTTCAAATTTTGTCTTTGTTATGTAGATAACTGTTTAAACATAAAAAAGCTCAGTTTTATGTAATATTAAAAAACATTTCTCTATTTATCCAATTACTAATAAAAATTATGTATTGGCAAGATTTGTTGTATATTTTTTCTTAATTAAAAATGTTGTTCTATATTTTCTTATTTGAAAAAATTTTATTACAAGTTAAACAAGATTTATTGTTTTACTTTCTTTGTTATTTTAGACATCTAAAGGTTTTTTAGTAGCATGTTTTATAATAATAACAGATATATATTTTATATTTTTTCTAATAAGATATAAGCTTTCATAGATGAAAGTTTTTTATTGTAATCTTTATATTTAAGTAAAATATAAGATAAGTGTTTCTTTAATACTGGTATTAAGTATAGAATATTTTATTTGTTTGCTGGTTTCTTTGTAAAAATAGTGACTTGAGATTTGTCTTTTTTTTTCTCTTTGTTTTTTTTTCTAAATAAGTATTAGTAATAGTTTGTTGTATTTTTTCTTAATCTATAATACTTGATATGCTTTTTAAATAGAATTTTCTTTTTTTTTTTCACTTAATCAATGGTTGCTTTCTTAAATAAGTTTTGAAATAATTGCAAGTAGTTAGTATTTAACTGTGCTAACTATTATAGTTAAGCTGGAGTTCCTAAATATTTCAATTGTGTACAGCATTGGTGTTGGACAGCCAGTTATTACTAACAAGAATTTGGTATTGCATGGCTTTTATTACTAAAATTTTGATGAATATAATAATGTTATTGACTTCAAACAGAAAGTTATTAATTTTGTTAATAAGAGTTTTTATTGTTTTATTAATGGTAATAATTTTGGCATTAACAGTTTAATCAATTCAGTGACCTAATTGGCCCATAAGTTGTTATGTAATAATATTATTTGCTAAACTACTATTAAAGATTAGTTTGATAAAATGACCATCAATTTTAACATTAGTATACATAATAGTAATTGATTTAGTATTAAAAATAGCTCTACTAAAAAAAAATATTGTCATTGGTTTTTCAAGTTCAAAAAAGAATATTGCAGTAAATAACTTATTTTTTGTGATAATAATAAGTAAAATATTATTGGTAGATAGTTTTTGGGCTTCTAAGATATTAAATAAAATGGTTTTTAGAGTTGCCAAGAAACTTAAATAGCTTTAAAAATTCGGGTTTTGGGCATACTTATTTCTTGAATTTTGCTAGCATAATCTTGAATTTTGATTTAATATACTGGAAATTGGTTAATACATAACTATTACCAATTTTCAGTTTTGTTACATGTATATAATTCTTAGTTTTTGGCTTCTGGCTGGAATTTGAATTAAATTTTAAAGCAGTATTGAAATTGGTGGAGTTTGATAAATTATTTGTGGTTATAGTAAGTAATAGATTACTTAAAACTATAGTATTTAATAGATAAAAAATACATATATGAACAATGTTATTTGAGAATAATAAAACTAATACTAATAATAATCTGAAGACAAATTGTTGATATAGTTTGGTTTGAAATTTGCAATTAGAGTTTTTATATTGATTTCCTAATTGTAAGTTATTCATTCTTAAATAGCAGTCTGTTTTAATATGTCTTTGTTTGTGACAATAATAACAGATATATGTTTCTTGTTGTCATTATTAATTTGTTAATGATAACAATAATGTGACTAATTCTAAAACCAATTGGGGTTTTTTTGATTATTGTAACATTGAAAAAACTAATAAATTGCTTAATTATTAGCTAAGTATCTCTCTATTTTCTGATTAATTGTTTTACTAAACTGTTTTAACTTGAATCCAATTTAGATAATCTGTTTATTACTAAATTTATAGTTTGTATGTAATTGGTTTTAAGCTTGGTTGATTTAAAATTTCTAATATAAATAATTGTATTTTGAAGTGTATTAGAATGTAATAAATATATTTGTTACAGAAAACTGCTGTATAGTCTATGAATAAACTGATTTAAAATCTAAGATGCTATAAAATAGTTAGTGTTAATTGTTTAAATTTGGTACAAATTTTGATGAAAGCATTTTAAATATGTAGTAACTGCTTTAGTATTGTTTTATTTAATAGTAATAAAGCCAGTTAACAAATAATTAATGCTATTATAATTATTAAAATATTGTAAGAACATAGTTTTGAATGCATTAAAGATTTGTGGTTTGTTAATCAATTTTTATATCATAAATTAATAATATCTTGCAAAAAATAAGAAATTGCTTAAAAAACTCTGGCATTGTTTTAATCATTGGCTATAATAGCTTTTATTATATCATTTAATCAGACTTGGATATTGTCTTTTTTACTAATAAACTTTTTTAATTTGGCAATTGGTACATATGCCATTGGAGTAAATAATTGTTGTTATAAGTGTTAAAAAGCAACTATTAGTATAATTAGTAATAAATTAATCCTGATAACTGGAAATATATTTTGTTGAATAATAAGAACAGAGGTTGAATTGTTCAGATTTTGTTGAATTTGAACAATTGGAATTTGTATTTTTAATTTATTTGAAATTGGGTTTTGTCTATTATTTTCTTAATTATTGTTTTTTTTTTATCTGAATTAGTGTTTATTCAATTATTAATGAATCTAAAATTAAGCTAAAGTATTAGTTATTAAAATTCTGATGGTGTTGTTGGTCATAACTTAAATTCTTTAAAGTAATTATTATAGGTTCTTAGCAGTTTGGATTTCTCCTAATTGTTTTGAAATAAAACTTTTACAATAATTGGTTTTGCTGTTAATAATAATGAAAATTCTAATAATATGTTGATGGTACTTTTTAATATATGATAATAAGATAGATATAATAAAAAAATAACTTTAAATTTCTTTTAATTAGATAATTGTATTGTTTTAGATATATTTTTTGAAGTTTATATTTTGTTTTTGCTTTTGTTTGCAAAAACTTTTGTTAAGTGTACTTTTAATTTTGTGATTTATTTCAGTAATAATTAAAACAAAATTGTAATTCTGTAGTAAGCTAGTGTGTTGAAATAATTCATTGTAAAAATTTTTTTTGCTGATTCAAAATCTGTTTGTTCTCTTAGAAAATATATAATTTTTTTATTAACATAGAAATTAAATGCTAATTCTATTAAAAAATTATTACTGGTTAATCTCAACTGTTGTTAATATTATTGAAATAAAAATTTTGCAAATTTCAAGTGATTTGTTTCTATAATTTCTGAGTCTGCTTCTTTTTTGGATGATTAATAATAATGCTTTATTATCTGTTAAATTATATTTTACAGAAAGCATCAAATATTATAAGTAATTATTTAAGATGTTAAAACAAATAACAAACTTATAACTTAGTGCTCAATAGCTATTTTTGTTAGCAGTTTCTGAAGATTTTTGAATGTCTGAAGATTTTGGTTGAGTTTTTTGTATAATAAACAAAAATTTAATTGATAATTTTTCCCAATTTTTGTTTTTAATATAGTGACTGGTTTATTCTAACAATTATGTCTTTTTGATAAGCTATTCTTAAGTTTTTATTCTTGTTTTACAGATTTTTTACCAGATTATTTTTAACATTAATATTTTAGTACTTAATTTTTTTAATCAATTAGTAAACAATAAAGAAACAAAAAATAAAAATAAAATAAAATAAAAAAAATTTAAGAAAAGAAATAAGAAATTAATATCTTATTAATAGTCATAATTAAAAGCTATTGTTTTAGTATAATTAAATATCAGATATTATCAGTATAGATTGCTGATAAAGTATAAATAATAAATGCTTTCAATTAATGGATAATAACATGAATTCAATAATTAAATTGGTATTATTAAGATAATTTTTACTTTGGTTAATAGTAATTATTGGTAAAAAAAGAAGTATTGTAATAATTACTTGCTTGATTATTTTTTAAATTTAATTGTCTGCTTTTTTTGCTTTTAATACTACTATTATATATACATAATTCTTGTTATATGAAATTTCTTAAAATTTTTTGATTTTTTAAAAAAAATCTTAAAATTTTGGAATTTTGAAATTTCTCTTTTTACTATATATTTTTCTTATTGGCTATTTTATCTACTTATTATGATTTTTATTTTTTTATAAATAACAATGATTTAAACCAAAATAAAATATTTTATAATTCTCTTTTATATAAAATTAAAAGACATAAATATTTGTGTAGTTATTGAATTAATATTAAGTTTGTTATTAAGACAAAAAAAGTAAAAAACATTTTGAGTAGAACTTTATTTTTTGCAACAAATGCTTTTGTTAATAATACAATTTAGATAAAAAATAATTATACTTGTTATCTAAGTAAAAAAACCAATACAAAATTATAAAAAAAATATAATTAATACATAATAACATAGAAAAAATGTAATAATAAGAAATAATACATTATAATAAATAATAATTTAAGATAATACAAAATAACATAAAATAGCATAAAATAATTATTTATAGTATAAAATAATTAGTTATAATATAAAAAAATAAAACAATAATAAAAATAGTAAATAATAATTAGTAATAATAAACAATTAAAAGCAATCTTATAAAATTAGAGAATATGTATAAAAATAAGTAGTTTTTAGTAAATAAAAAAATAAAGAGAAAACAAAAACCAATTTTTTTAATATTTTAATTTAATAAACTATTTTATCTTATTTTTTTATATTTTTATATTAATTATTAAAATAAAAAATTTATTATTTAATTTATTTATACATGATTTCAGAATTTATATTGTTAAAATCAAATTAATTGTTTTTTTTACTTTTATTTCAGACCAGATATTATTAATATAAACAGCTTTAAAATCTTAATAACTTAGACCAATTGCTTTTAATTATGACAATTAATAATATTAATTTTTTTTTTTTTTGATTTTTTGATTTTTTTTGATTCTTTTTTCTTTCTTGTAAAGTAATAATATTAAAAATTAACTGTTTAAAAATAAACTTTATAATAGTCTAATAAAAAAAAAGCTTTTTTTAAGTTTGAATATTAATTTTATTTTGTTAGCTTACCAAAAAAGTAAAAAAACAATACCAAATTCTAGTGACTGCACTCAACTAGCTTAAAAAAATAGCTTATATTCACAATTGTAAATTACTAAAAATACATCTTTGTGTTTTATAATTAAAAAACTTTATAAATAAATTTATATATAACAAAAATTTTTAGAAACTAATAAACTTTAGCATATTTTTTTGGTATTGACTGTTCTGTATTTAATAATTAGTTATAAAACTTAATTCAGTTTTGTTTCAAAAATATGTATAACAAATGAGATATTTTTGTAAGAAAAAAACTCAAAACCAAGATTAATTTGCTAAAAAATTTTCTTAGTAAATTATTATATTATTTTTTTTTATATGGTTTGAAAATTTTTGAACAAATGCAAATTAAAAACAAAACAGCTTTATTAATTGTTTTCTTTAATGCTTTTAAAATTCTTAAATATTTGTTTGATTATTAGTTTTTAAATTTGCAAATATTAAGATAAACATTTATAAATTCTTTATAGTTTTTTGTAAAATTAAGAGTTAGTCCAGTAAATAATTTTTTTGTAAGCATAATAAAAGTTTTTTGGACAATAAATTTTTATTAGCTAATAATATGCTTGGTGCTTTCTGTAATTTTAGTAAGTTTTTAATATTGGTTATTTTGGAGACTTTTTATTATTATAATATAATTAACTTATTGAAGCATTTTGATATAATTTTTAGTAATAAACTATTGAATAAATATAATGTAATTATGGATTAAAAAACATTTTATCATTGAAAAAAATTGAATTCAAGAAATTTAATATCTTGTTAATTTGATATAACTCTTAAATTTATGATTAATTTTGGTTTTAATCTGTTAAATGTGTCTTCAGTCAGTAATGTTTTTAATGTTATTATACTTTAAAAAAAAATTAAACAATAAAAAAAAACACATAATATTAAAATAATTAATTAAAATAGAGGAAAAAGAAAAAAATTTTTCGGAAAATTCTAAATATTTTAAAAAATTGTGGATTTTTTAGAAAATCTAACAAAAAAAATTTTTTCATATAATAAGAATTATGTATATATAGCAAAAGTTGTAAAAATAAAAAAAAAACAGAAAAATAGTTAAAAACAAATAATTAAAAATACTTCTTCTTTTAAAAGTTAGTTTTTTATTACTTAGAATAGAATTATATTCATATTAATAAAATATTTATTGAATATTCAATTCATATTATTATTTATTAATTGAAAATATTTATTGTTTTTATATTATTTATAATTAATGCTAATAATATTTAATACTTAATTACTTTAAAACAATAGCTCTTAATTATGGCTATTAATAAAATATTAATTTTTTATTTTTTTTCTTATTTTTTTTATTTTTTTATTTTTATTTTTTTTATTTTTGTTATTGTTTACTAATTAATTAAAAAATTAAGTACTAAGATATTGACATTAAAAATAGTTTGGTAAAAAACTCATAAAACAAAAATAAAAACTTAAAAATAGTTTATTAAAAAGGCATAACTGCCAAATTAAACCAGCTTTTATATTGAAAACAGAAATTTAAGAAGAAATCATTATTTAATTTTTTATTTATTATATAAAAAACTTAATTAAAATCTTCAAAAATTAATATTAGAATTAACTATTAAGCATTAAGTTACAGATTTGTTATTTATTTTAACATCTTAAAATAATCATTTGTAACAATATTTTAAATTCTAATAAATTTTCAGCTGTTTAGAAACATTTACATAGAATTTAATTTAAAAGTTTTGCTGTTTATATTAATAAATTCTTAAAAAATAAAGATTTTTTATTTATAACTTGTAAGACAATAACTTATTTTTTAGATATTGTTATAAATATTAAAATAGAAGTTTAAGATTTTGTATTTTCAATAATAGCAGAATTGCAAATAGTTGCTTTGGCTTTAAAGTATATATCTTTATAATTTTGTATTTAAACAGCCAAACAGTAATTAATATGTGTACTTTAAATTTGGATTTATATTGTTCTGATTTTTGTAATAATTATTGGATAAAATAAAAGTATATTGTTAATTTAATTAAAAATAAAAACATTTTAATAAAGTGAATAAAAGTTAAAGATTATTTGAATAATAAAAACAATAATTTAATAAATATGTTTGTTGATATTACTGTTTATTTAAACATATTTCTTTTTTATTATGTTCTGAAGAAATTTATTGTGGCTAATAATCTGGTTGTATTCAGTAATATTCATTATTTTGTATATAATATTTACAGATTAATTTGTTGAACTTAATAAAAAGCAAGTTCTAATATAGAAATTATAACTAATTTACTTATTTATTATATCAATTAGATCTATACTATAGCTGTTTAGTATTTAGATTTATATATATAATCTAAATTTATTAGCAAAGTGTTTTTAGGTCTGTATATTTATATAATAAAAGTTATTTATAAACAGTTATCAGTATTATCCAATAGAAATTAACAAAAATCAAAAATAATAATAATATAAAATATTAACTAATTATTAAATAATAATATAAATAGTACAAAGCAATAAATAAAATTAAAAAATGTAATATGTATACAATAGTATACAAAATATGCACAAAATATGCCCAATTTAATATAATTACAAACAAGTAAGCCAAAAGACATTTATAGTAAAAAAAAATTTAATAACTTAGCAATTACTCATTGTTACTCATAGAATATAGAAAAATATAGTATTATTAGTCAGTAGATATTAGCCAATCAGAGGTAGATGTAGTAAATGTGGAATTCCAGGATTCCTTTCAGAGAAATTGCAGGATTCCAGGAATTTCAGGATTTCCTGACGAGGAATTGCAGGATTCCAGAATTCCAGGATTTCTCTCATCAGGAATCGCAGAATTCCAAGAATTCCAGGATTTCTGTTACAAGGAATTGAGGAATTGAGGAATCTCAAATATGTATATATAGCAGTAGTGTTAGAAACAGAAAAGACAGAATTGATACCACAGAATTCTTAGCCTAAAAACACAATCATCAAATAAATAATTTTATATCTCAATCCACTCTTCACTATTAACACTTCATGTTGATAGTAATTGATACTTAACCACACTGGAACAATAGCTCTTGATCATGGTGTTATAGGTAATTATTTCTGGTGGAGGAATAAATAACAAACCCATAACTTGGTGCTCAAAAGCTATTTTCATTAATGATGTTTTGAAAGTGTTGTATCTAATGGTTTTGATGGAGTTCTTTGTATAATGGACAGAGATTCAATAGTTGTTTTATCCGTAGCTTCTCAGATTCGCAAGTCTGTTAATTCTTTTCTCAGCTTGGTGGCCAGCAATCCTCTGGTAAGTAATCTGTATCTTCTGTACATGTCCTATCCTCTCACAGGGGTTTTTTACCAGACAATTCTTGACATCAGTAATTAGTGCTTTCAATTAATTGGTTAGTGCACAATAACAAAATCACAGAAAAATAAAGAAAATAAAGAAATCTAAAGAAATAAGCCAAGGCGATTTGCAGATTAGTATTTTATTAATAGCCGTGATCAAGAGCTATTGTTCCAGTATGGTTAAGTATCAATTATTATTAACATAAAGTGTTGATAGTGGAGAGTGGATTAAGATATAAAATAATTATTTATTTGATAATTGGGAACTGGAAGGTTGCTTAGATCAAATCTAAACTGAGAGGTCTGTCTTTTCAGCTTCTAATTCTGCTGCTATATATACATAATTGAGATTCTTCAATTCCTTGATTCTTCATGACAGGAATCCTGGAATTTCTGGAATTCTGCGATTTCTTTGAGAAGAATCCTGGAATTCTGGAATTCTGGAATTCCTTGTCGAGGAATCCTGAAATTCCTGGAATCCTGCAATTCCTGAGAGGAATCCTGGAATTCCACATTTACTACACTTACTTCTGATTGGCTAATAATTATGCTAATATATTTCTTATATTTTTATGAGTAACATTATTCCCTTCTTTTTAATATTAAGCTCTGTTAAAATCCAACTCATGTAATTCTCCCTCTTGAAGTATTTCCTGGATTTTGTTTTTGAGAATTACTTGTGTTATTTGGGTCTGTAATTTTTCAAATTGAGCATTAGTGATCTTTTTCAATT
This sequence comes from Geosiphon pyriformis, assembly GCA_016748015.1. Lineage (NCBI taxonomy): Eukaryota > Fungi > Glomeromycota > Glomeromycetes > Archaeosporales > Geosiphonaceae > Geosiphon > Geosiphon pyriformis. The sequence goes on along the minus strand of JAAOMT010000594.1, from coordinate 58,211 downwards.
GATTACTGGTAACTATATCCATTGCTTTGTTGAGTAATATTTCTGGTCTATCCTGAAATGCTGTGTGTATTTAGTATATAGCTTGGGCCTGTGTAGATAAGTTGTTTTTTCTCACAAAATGTTCTAATTGTTGTAGTATTTTTTTGTCGAATAATCACTTTGTTTTATCCATATATAGATTCTGGATATTTACATATTGTCTTAAGTAAAAATAACAATAGTTTCGTGGAAATTGTTGTATCCACCAATTCCAAGTTTCTTTAGTCAACTCTTGATATAGTAACTTTTTTGTCAACTCTCTTATTGCTAATTTTACCTTTACAATGATTTTGTCCACAGTATTTTCAATTTTCTTCTGTGTTTTGAGTTGCAATGTCTTTCTAGTATCTTGATATCAGATGGTTTGTTAATTGATTGTAATCTCCATTTCCTGATGTTAGATCAATTGAAAGAGTTGTTGTGTTAATAAGTGAATATTGTCTGTAATTTCCATTTTTCTGATATTTCTTGTCATGTCTACTATGTCTTTATATATTCTTTTAATGGATCAATTTGACATGTTGTCAATAATAATGATTGGTTCCAGATCTCGTAAAATTTGATCTGGTTGGATTAGTATTCTCTGTACTTCTAATTGTAGAATATTACTGGTAGATGGTGGTATAGTGTTGTGGTATGGTTTCAGTTAATCTCTATGTGCTGCTTTGGTTAAGATTTTGTTGTCCAGTCTTAATTTGTAAGCTCTATTTCCTAGAATTTCTTCTATGTGAAATGGTCTATTCCATTTGGGGTCAAATTTTCCACTCCATTGTTTTTCTGCTTTGATACGATGTAAGAGTACTTTGTCTCTAATCTTGAATTCAACTGGTTTGTCTGGTAGTTGATTATCATGTCTTTCTTTCTGTTTTTCTTGTGACTTTTGTATGTTATTAGCTGCTCTTTTTTGTTTGTTTTCCAATGTTTCCATTAAGTTATATGTTCTTCTTAACAATGTTTCTTAGAAATTTTCTTCTGTTATTGGTTTAGCTGGATATGTATTAATTTCTCTCTCTACTGGTAATGTTGCTGTTCTACCGTATACTAATTCAAATGGTGTTGCTTGTGTAGTATCTTGCTTCATTGTCTGATAAGCAAATAGTACTGATGGTATGAACAAATTCTATTCGTCTTGGTTTTTTTGGCTGAGTTTGGTAATTGCTTCATACAATGTTCTATTAAATCTTTCAACTAAACCATTTGTTTGTGGATGATATAGTGATGATAGTGGCCTCTTAATTCCGAATTTCTGGCTTAATTCTGTTAATGTTCTATTCACAAAGTGGGTTTCTTGGTTTAATAATAGTTCTTTTGAACATCCGTGTTAACAGATCAAATTTTGATGAATGAATTTGGCAATAGATTCTGCATCCGCTCTTTGAATTGCTTTCGTCTCTGGCCATTTAGTGAGATAGTCCATGGCTACTGCTATATATCTGTTTCCTCTACTGGTAATTGTTAATGGTCTAATTAAATCAATTCCAATCCAGTCAAATGGTTGTCCTACTTTGATTGGTCTTAATGGTTTACTAAGTCTTGTTCCTCCTCTTCACTAACAAGCATCACAATTTTGAACATATTGAATGATATCTGGATACATTTATGGCCAATAGTATCTCTTTCTGGTTCTTTCCATGGTTGCTTCTTTGTGAAAATGTCTTGTTGTTGAAATTGAGTGCATGTTGAATAATATTGTCTCTTTTTTTGGCTCTGTAATTACTCTGGTTGGTTGATCTGGATCCCTTCTATTTTTCTGATAAAGTATATTTTGGTGAGTGATAAAATATTTTGATTGTTGTTTGATACTTTTTCGTTCCATTTAAGATAAATTCTCCTTGAACTGTTGAATAGTTATATAATGTTGAATTTGTTGATATTTTTGTATGTTCATTTTTTGTTGTATTTTTTGTTGGTATTGTTCTGGTTTTGTTATATTTTTGGGTTTAAAATGTTTTTAGATTTGTTTTATTTGTGACAAACTGTCAGCATTTCCGTTGTTTTTTCTTTTTTTATAGTGTATAGTATAAGTATATTATAAGAGTGCCATTTTCCATCTGGATTGGTGGCCATTATTACATTCTTGCTTTTGAAGTGATGTTAATCCTTTATAATCCGTATATATATCAAACTTTTGGCTCAAGTATTTGTTCTACTTCATAACTGTCCAATAGATTGCTAAGTGTTCTTGTTTTAGTGTTCCATAGTTCTTTTCAGCTGGTGTTAGACCTCGGCTGGCATATACTACTGAATGTTCTCTACCGTCTGGTCCTCTCTGAGATAGTACTGCTTCTAATGCTTGGCCAGATGTATTGGTAGTGATGATGAATAGTTTGCTGTGATCTGGATAGATTAGTACTGGAGCTTAGATGAGCTTTCTTTTCAGAATATCAAAAGCTTCTTGTTGACTTTCTGTCCATTCATATTTTGTATTTTTGTTTTGTAGTTGGTTGAATGACTGTGCTATCTTGGAGAAATTCTTGATAAAATGTCGATAGTAGCTGGCGAATTTCAAGAATGATTTCAGTTCTGTCATATTGGTCAGCACTGGGAAGTTCTTTACTATCTCTATTTTCTCTGGATCTATTTTGATGTCATCTTTGCTGACTATGTGTTCCAAAAATTTTAGTTCTGTCTTGCCAAAGAAGCATTTTGTTGCATTTAACTTTAGTTCTGCTCTTTTTAGTCTTTTGAACACTTGTTGAAGATGATGAAGATGATCATCAAATGTTTTTGAGAATACATTGGTGTCATTCAAGTATACAACTACTGATTTTCACAATAAGCCAGTATAAACAATTTCCATTAGCCATTGGAAAGTGGCTGGAGCATTGGTTAAGCCAAATGGCATCACTTCAAATTTGAAATTCCTTTCTCTAATAGTGAATGCTGTCTTCTCTTTGTCAGCTGAATTCATGGCTACTTGCCAATAACCACTATCCAAGTCTAATGTTGAGAACCATTTGTTTCTACCGAAAGCATCAAATAATTTCTGTATTCGTGAAGTTGGATAGCTGTCTCTACGAGTTACATTGTTGAGTTTTTGTAGTCCACACAAAATCAGATTTTCTCATTCTTTTTATGGACAAGTACCACTGGTGATGACCATGGGCTCATTGATGATTGAATTAGCCCATTGTCAAGCATTCAGTTTATCTTTTGACAAATGATCTTGTGGCTGGCTGGCGGTATTCTGTATGCTCTTTGTTTGATTAACATTACATCTCCAGTCTTGATCTAATGCTGAATGATGTCAGTTCGGCCAAACTCATTTTCACTGGTAAAGATGTCATTGAAATTGTTGAGCAACATCTTGAGCTGCATACATTGGAGTGGATCTAAGTTTCCCATGTTCATTTGTTCCAATTGTTCTGGTTGGAGCAAATAACATTTGTCTCGTCCATAGATTGTTTGTGATGTGATGTCGACATATTCACAAAGTTGTGGAAAGTCTGGAATGGAGTTTGGTGGTTGGTTTTTTATTTCTGTAGTTAAATATCCAATGATGGTTTCTTTTGGTATGTTGATGACATTGTCAGTGTTGTTGTAAATGAGAATTTTTATGCTGCTATAGTTTTTGGCTGGTATGTGGAGATTGATCAACTCAATCTCTCCTGATTTACAAAGGTTTGCTTTAGCTTCAAAAATCTGTTCTTGCTCCTTTTTCTTCCTTTCTATTGCTAGCATGTACTGGCTATATGGTGAAATGGAAATAGCTTGACTGGTTGAGATAATTTCTCCTTGGCCAACAATTTTTTTCTCCGCCATATTAACTAGTACATCTATTCTATCCATTGACCCAAATCCCTGTATTCCTCTTGCTGTTATTCCTAACTCTTTCCTATTTTCTACTGGTATTAATTGAGTTATCTTAACCAATGGTAAGAATATTGTCTGTGCTATCTTTTTGTTTGGCTTTATTATATAGGCCTTGTTTGAGTCATTTTGTAGCATAGCGATGATATTTTCTACATATTCCGTGTCAATTATTCCTCTTCTTATATTAATCCCTCTTTTTGCTAAACTACTTCGGAATGCTAGTTGAACCATTGTTGTTGTTAAGATTTCCAGCACTATTTTCAGATCAATGCAGGTGCATGAATGTGGTTCCAATTTGATAACATCTTTTCCAGGATATCTCAAATTAAACCCTACATCAGTATCATGTGCTCGTTCTGGCATGATGTCTTTGCTATTGTCATTGTACCATTTCAACTCCTGTTCTTTGGAAAGATCTGGTAGGGCAATGTATTGTTCATAGTTAGGATTGGAGTCTGCATCATTGATATTTTTGTTGTCACATTGTGTGGAGCTGGAACTGGTATTTTTATCGTTGTCATTGTTGGAGTTTGAATTGGGATTGTAAACTAATTCTGATTCTGATGTGCAGCTGTTGATTGGTTTCTCTTCCTCGGGGATTATGTAGATCATGTGTGGTGGTGAATTGTAGATGAGGTTACACTCATTACAATATTGGAAGTCACATGGAATTAAACAGTGGTTACATAACCTGGTGTTTATTTCTTCTAAGCATTGCTCCTGTTCCTCTCTTGTGAGTGCTAATTTCTGGTAATGTTTGTGGAATTGCTCTGGATCTAGAAGATTTATAACTGGTTCTGGGTTCCAGTCAAGTTCTATGGGCTCTGGGGGATTGTTCTTGATTTTTCTGATCTCTTTGGGTGTTGCTTCTTCTATTTTGGTAATTGCCATTCTCCAAATTTTGTCATCATCATGTGGACAACTGTCCAGTTGCTGCACAGCTCTTCTCCAGGCTGCTTCTATTGGGGTTTCTTTCTTTACTTAGTCGCTTATTAGAATTGTGTATTAACACAACACGTCGCATGTTTCTCCATGTCCTAAGATGTTGTTCCATATCCCTTCATCTAACAGAGTCTCCCCACAAGTAAGACAAGGTTGGTTATCCCATTTTCCTTGCCTCTTTGGTCATCCAAAGCATTCGAGTAAGCATGAATGACAGTAGAACTTTGTTGCAATGTGGTATTCCTCATTGTTGCCACAGCATGCACCTATTGATGACAGTTTCTTGCTGCAATTGACGCATATAAGTCTTGGCCGTCAATAATTGGATTGTTGTGGAGTGTGGTGGGTGTAGGAATTATAAATGGTGGCAGTTGGTGGCATTCCTTCTTCTTTTTCTTTTTCTTTTCCCTTATTTTCATTCCATTCCCAACTTGAGGCTTCTTCTTGTTCATTGTCAGTCCAAATCAGATTGTTGGTTTCCCAAGTAAGTTTGTTTGTTTGCTTTCCTTTCCTGTTGTTGTTCCAAGAGAGTATTAGTGACAGCTCATTGTGCTTTTCATCAGCCCATGACACTTGGTAGGCTTCCCAAGTAGATTTTGGTTTCTCTTTCTCGAAGTCGATTAGTGGTGCCATGTATTGGTAGCCTTGAAGTGGCCACACATTGCTGGTACTCGCGTGTGTCACCCATTTTAGCTGAGTTGAAGCTCTTGTGTATTCCAGTCTAGAGTGGCATTGTTACAGGGGATTATTTCTGCTGTTGAAGTAAATAACAAACTCATAACTTAGTGCTCATGAAGCTACTTCCATTGATAAGGTTCTGCAAGCGTTGTATCTGAAGGTTTTGATAGAGTTCTTTGTATAATGGACAGAGATTCAATAGTTGTTTTATCCATAGCTTCCTAGACTCGCAAGTCTGTCAATTTTTTTCTTGGCTTGGTGGCCAGCAATCCTCTGGTAAGTAATCTGTATCTTCTGTATATGTCCTACCTTCTTGCAGGAGTCTTTTACCAGGCAATCCTTAATGTCAGTAATCAGCACTTTTCAATCAATGGGTTAGTGCACAATAATAAATCAAAATAAAATAAAGAAAAATAAGAGAAAAATAAAGAAAGAAAAGAAATAAGCCAAGGCAATTTGCAGATTAGTATCTTGTTAATAGCCGTGATCAAAAGCTATTGTTCCAGTGTGGTTAAGTATCACTTATTATCAACATGAAGTGTTGATAGTGGAGAGTGGATTGAGATATGGAATAAATATTTATTTGATGATTTTTGTTTCTAGGCTAAGGATTCTGTGGTATCAATTCTGTTTTTCTGTTTCTAATACTACTGTTATATATACATAATTGAGATTCCTCAATTCCTCAATTTTTCATGACAGGAATCCTGGAATTCCTGGAATCTTGCAATTCCTTGTCAGGGAATCCTGAAATTCTGGAATCCTGCAATTCCTCATCGGGGAATCCTAAAATTCCTGGAATTCTGCAATTCTTGAAAGAAATCCTGGAATTCCACATTTACTATGCTTATTTCTGATTGGCTAATAATTATGTTAATATATTTCCTATATTTCTATGAGTAACATTATTCCCTCCTTTTTAATATTAAGCTCTGTCGAAATCCAATTCATGTAATTCCCCCTCTTAAAGTATTTCCTGGATTTCATTTTCGAAAATTACTTGTGTTATTTGGGTCTGTACTTTTTCAAATTGAGCATTGGTGATTTTTCCCAATTGATTACTGGTGACCATATCCATTGCTTTATTGAGCAATATTTCTGGTTTATCCTAAAATGCTGTGTGTATTCAGTATATGGCTCGGGCTTGTGTGAATAAGTTGTTCTTTCCCACAAAATGTTCTAATTGTTGTAGTATTTTTTTGTCGAATAATCGCTTTGTTTTATCCATATATAGATTCTGGATATTTATGTGTTGTCCCAAGTAAAAATAACAATAGTTTCTTGGAAATTGTTGTATCCACCAATTCCAAGTTTCTTTAGTCAACTCTTGATATAGTAACTCTTTTGTCGATTCTTTTATTGCTAATTTTACTTTTGCCATAATTTTGTCCACCATATCTTCAGTTTTCTTCGGTGTTCTGAGTTGCAATGTTTTTCTAGTATCTTGATATTGAATGGTTTGTTGGTTGATTGTAATCTCCATTTTCTGGTGTTGGATTAATTGAAAGAATTGTTGTGTTAATAAGTGAATATTGTCTGTAATTTCTATTTTTCTGATATTTCCTGTCATGTTTACCATGTCTTTATATATTCTTTTTGATTGATCAATTTAACATGTTGTTGTTAATAATAACTATTGGTTCCAGATCTTATGGAATCTCATCTGGTCAGACTAGTATTCTCTGTACTCCTAATTGTGAAATATTATTGGTAAATGATAGTGTGATGTTGTGATATGGCTTTAGTCAATCTCTATGTACTGCTTTGGTTAAAATTTTGTTATCCAATCTTAATTTGTAAGCTCCATTTTCTAGAATTTCTTCTATGTAAAATGGTCCATCCCATTTGGGGTCGAATTTTCTACTCCATTGTTTTTCCGCTTTGGTATGATGTAGTAATACTTTGTCTTCAATCTTGAATTCAACTGGTTTGTCTGGTAGTTGACTATCATGTCTTTTTTTCTGTTTTTCTTGTGATTTTTGAATATTATCAACTGCTCTTCTTTATTTGTTTTCCAATGTTTTCATTAAGTCATATGTTCTTTTCAGCAATGTTTTTTGAAAATTTTCTTCTGTTATTGGTTTAGCTGGATATGTATTAATTTCTCTTTCTACTGGTAACATTACTGTTCTCCCATATACTAATTCAAATGGTGTTGCTTGTGTAGTATCTTGTTTCATTGTCTGATAAGCAAATAGTACTGATGGTATGAACAAATCCCAATCGTTTTGGTTTTTTTGGCTGAGCTTAGTTATTGCTTCACACAGTGTTCTATTGAATCTTTCTACTAATCCGTTGGTTTATGGATGGTATGGTGATGATAATGGTCTCTTAATTCCGAATTTTTGGCTCAATTCTGTTAATGTTTGGTTTACAAAATGAGTTTCTTGGTCTGATAATAATTCTTTTGGACATCTATGTCGACAAATCAAATCCTGATGAATGAATTTGGCAATGGATTTTGCATCCGCTCTTTGAATTGCTTTGCCTCTGGCCATTTAGTGAGATAGTTCATAGCTATCGCTATGTATCTGTTTCCTCTGCTGGTGATTGTTAATGGTCCGACTAAATCAATTCCAATACAGTCAAATGGTTGTCCCATTTTGATTGGTCTTAATGGTTTATTGGGTCTTGTTCCTCCTTTTCACTGACAAGCATCACAATTTTGAACATATTAAATGATGTCTGGGTATATTGATGGCCAATAGTATCTCTTTCTGGTTCTTTTCATGGTTGTTTCTTTGTGAAAATGTCCTGCTGTTGAATTTGAGTGCATGTTGAATAATATTGTCTCTTTTTCTGGCTCTGTAATTACTCTAGTTGGTTGATCTGGATCCCTTCTATTTTTCTGATAAAGTATATTTTGGTAAGTGATAAAATATTTTGATTGTTGTTTGATACTTTTTTGTTCCATTTGAGATAAATTTTCCTTGAACTGTTGAGTGTTTATATAATGTTGCAATTGTTGATATTTTTGTATGTTCATCTTTTGTTGTATTTTTCTGTTGGTATTGTTCTGGTTTTGTTATATTTTTGGGTTGAAATGTTCTTAGATTTGTCTTATTTGCAATAAACCATCCGCATTTCCATTGTTTTTTCCTTTTTTATAATGTATAGTATACTTATATAGTGCGAGTGACATTTTCCATCTTGACTGTCTTCTATCTCCAAATTCTTGTTTTTGAAGTGATGTTAATCCTTTGTGATCTGTGTACATCTCAAACTTCTGGCTCAAATATTCTTTCCATTTCATGACTGACCAGTATATTGCTAAGTGTTCTTTTTCCAGTGTTCTATAGTTCTTTTCGGCCGGTGTTAAACCTCTGCTGGCATATGCCACTAGATGTTTTCTGCTGTCTGGTTTTCTTTGAGATAGTACTGCTCCTAATGTCTGGCTGGATGCATCTGTGGTGATGATAAATGGTTTGCTGTGATCTGGATAAATCAGTATTGGAGCTTGTATAAGCTTTCTTTTTAGAATATTAAAAGCTTCTTGTTGACTTTCAGTCTATTCATATTTTGTATTTTTGTTTTGCAGTTGGTTGAGTGGCTGCGCTATCTTGGAAAAGTTCTTGATAAAATGTTAATAGTAGCTGGCGAATCCCAAAAATGATTTCAGTTCTGTCATATTGGTCAATACTGGAAAGTTCTTTACTATCTCTATTTTCTCCAGATCTGTTTTGATGCCATCTTTGCTGACTATGTGTCCCAAGAATTTTAGTTCTGTCTTGCCGAAGAAGCATTTTGTTGCATTTAACTTTAGTCTTGCTCTTCTTAGTCTTTCGAACACTTGTTGAAGATGATGAAGATGATCATCAAACGTTTTTGAGAATACATTGGTGTTGTCCAAGTATACAACTATTGATTTCTACAATAAGCCAGTATAAACAATTTCCATTAGCCATTGGAAAGTTGCTGGGACATTGGTTAAGCCAAATGGCATCACTTCAAATTCGAAATTCCCTTCTCTAATGGTGAATGCTGTCTTCTCTTTGTCAGCTGAATTCATGGCTACTTGCCAGTAACCGCTGTTCAAATCTAATGTTGAGAACCATTTGTTCCCACCAAAAGCATTGAATAATTCCTGTATTCGTGGAGTTGGATAACTGTCTCCACGAGTTACATCATTGAGTTTCTTGTAATCTACACAAAACTGGATTTTTTCATTCTTTTTACAGACGAGTACTACTGGTGATGACCATGGGCTTATTGATGGTTGAATTAGCCCATTGTCAAGCATTCTGTTTATTTCTTGACGAATGATTTTATGGCTGGCTGGTAGCACTCTGTATGTTCTTTGTTTGATTGGCATTGCATCTCCAGTCTTGATCTGATGCTGGATGATGTCAATTCGGCCAAACTTATTTTTACTGGCAAAAATGTCGTTAAAATTGTTGAGTAACATCTTGAGCTACATACATTGAAGTGGATCTAAGTTTCTCATGTTCATTTGTTCCAATTGTTCTGGTTGGAGCAAATAACATTCATCTCGTTCATAGATTGTTTGTGATGTGATGTCAACATATCCACAAAGTTGTGGAAAGTCTGGAATGGGGTTTGGTGGTTGGTCTTTTATTTCTGTGGTTACATATCTGATGGTGGTTCCTTCTAGTATGTTGATGACATTACTAGTGTTGTTGTAAATAGAAATTTTTATGCTGCTATAGCTTTTGGCTGGTATGTGAAGATTGATCAACCCAATCTCTCCTAATTCACAAAGGTTTGCTTTAGCTTCAAAAATTTGTCCTTGCTCCTTTTTTTTCCTTCCTATTGTTAGCATGTACTGGCTATATGATGGAATGGAAATAGCTTAACCAGTTGAGATAATTTCTCCTTGGCCAACAATTTCTTTCTCCACCATATTAACTGGTACATCTATTTTACTCATTGATCCGAATTTCTGTATTCCTCTCGCTATTATTCCTAATTCCTCTCTCTTTCTCACTGATACTAACTGAGCTACTCTAACAAGAGACAGGAATATTGCCTGTGCTATCTTTTTGTTGAGCTCTATTATATAGGCTTTTTCTGAGTTATTTTGTAGTATAGCGATAATATTTTCTATATATCCTGCGTCAATTATTCCTCCTCTTATATTGATCTCTCTTTTCATTAAACTACTCTTAGATGCTAATTGAACCATTGTTGTTGCCAGAATTTCTAGTGCTATTTTCAGATCAATGCAGGTGCATGAATATGGTTCCAATTTGATGGCATTTTTTCCTGGATATCTCAGATCAAACCCTGCATCCGTATCATGTGCACGTTCTGGCATAATATTCTCCCCATTGTCACTATACTATTTCAACTCTTGTTCCTTGGAGAGATCTGATAGTGCAATGTATTGTTCATGGTTTAAATTGGAGTTTGAATTTGAGTTGAAATCATTTTTGTTGTCATTGCCATTTTGAATAGAGCTGGAACCAATGTTTTTGTCATCGTTGTCAGAGTTTGGATCACGATTGATCAGCGATTCTGATTCTGATGCACAGCTGCTGATTGGTTCCTCTTCTTCAGGGATCGAGTAGATTATGCATGGTAGTAGATTATAAAGGAGGTCACAATTGTCACAATATTTAAAATCACTGGGAATTAAACAATGGCAACACAGTCTTGTATTCAACTGTGCTAGCCATTGTTCTTGCTCTTCTCTAGTGGGTGCCAAGTTTTGGTAGTGTTTATGGAACTCTTCGAATTCCAGAGAATTTATGGCTGGCTCTGCATTCCAGTCAAGCTTGATGGGTTCTGGTGGGTTGTTTTTGATTTCTCTAATCTCTTCGGATGTTACTCCTTCTATTTTGGCAATTGTCATTCTCCACAATTTGTTGTTGTCATGTGGACAACTGTCCAGTCACTGCATGGCTCTTCTCCAGGCTGCTTCTATTGGGGTTCTTTTCCTTACCCAATTGTTTATTAAAATTGTGTATTGACACAACATGTCGCATGTTCTTCCACGTCCTGAGATGTTGTTCCACATCCCTTCATCTAGTAAGATCTCCCCACAAGCGAGACAAGATTGGTTATCCCATTTTCTTTGCCTCTTTGGTCATCCAAAGCATTTGAGTAAGCATGGATGACAGTAAAACTTTATTGTGGTGTGGTATTCCTCATTGTTGTTACAGCATGTGCTCATTAACAACAGTTTCTTGCTGCAATCAATGCATACCAGTCTTGGCCGTCGATAATTGGATTGTTGTAGAGTGTGGTGGGTGTAGGAATTATAACTGTTGGTCATTGGTGGCATTTTTTCTTCCTTTTCTTTTCCTTTTCCCTTATCTTCGTTCCATTCCCGACTTGAGACTTCTTTTTATTCATTATCAGTCCAAGTCAGATTGTTGGTTTTCTAGATAAGTTCCTCTCTTTGCTTTCCCTTGGGGTTGTTGTCCCATGATAGTACTGGTAGTAGCTCATAGTGATCTTTGTCGTTGGTCCCAGTGTTGATAGTGGTTTCACAGGTAGGTTCTTTTTCTTGTTCCTCTTTTCTGTTGTTATTGTCGTCTCAGGTGAGTATTGGCAGCAGCTCATTATAGTCGGCATCGGCCCACGAGACTTGGTATGCTTCTCAGGTAGGTTTTTCTTTCTCCTTCTCCAGTTTGATCAATAGTTTCTCTCTTAGAAGAGTCTTGAAATGGCCACACATGGCCAGTACACATATGTGTTGGCCCTGATATGTTAGCTGGAGTTCCTGGGTGTTTCAGTCTAACGTCGTGTTAACTTTGGATAACCAGTCATTACCAATGAGAGCTTGGTATTGAGTGGCTTCTATCACTAGAACTTTAATGGGAGTCATGATACCATTGACTTCAAAAAGGAAGTCGTCAATTTCGCCGATTGGAGTTTTGTTTGCTCTATTGGCTGTGATGATTCTGGCGCTGGCAGCTCAATCAACTTGGTGACCTAATTGATCTATGAGTTGTTGTGTGATAATACTGCCTGCTGAACTGCTATCAAGAATCAATTTGATAGATTGACCATCAACCTTAGCATCTGTGTACATCGTGGTAATGGGTTTTTCATCAAGAGTGGCTTCACTAAATAATGGTGTACTTGATGGTTCTTCGATCTCAAATGGGAAGATGGCAGCTAGTGATTCATTGTTGGTGACTGTTGCTGGTAGAATATTGCTGGTAAGTATTTGTTGTTTTTGGGTGAGTTCTTGGTTGCTAGTTGAGGCGTCTTTTGGGATAACCAGGAGACTTAAATAGTGTTGGGAAGTCAGGTTTTGGGTGGCGCTTGTACCCGAATTCTGAGAACGAGATCCTAAGCTCTAATGAGAGGAGCTGGGGACCAGTTGATGAACAACCATCACTGATCTCCAATTTTGAGCAATTCTGGGTTTCGGGTTTCTTGATGTTATTGTAGCTGAGTTTTGGAGTGGTATTTGAATTGATGGTTGAGACTGATAAATTATTTGGGGCTACAGCTGATAAATTACTGGAGGCTGCTATTAATAAATTGCTGGAAGCTGCTGTTGATAAATTGAAAGTTGATATACTGGCAGTTGATAGATTGGTTGCTGTGTCATTGGCAGATAAGTATTTTGATATTGGTCTTGATCTTGATTCGGATAATGATTCGGAGTTTGAAACCAGTAATCGGGATTTCTGTATTGATTTCCCAATTGCTGGTTGCTATAAGTATGACAATTAACTCAAATATGGCCTTGTTTACCACAGTTGTGGCAGGCACGTGTTTCTGGCTGCCATGGTGGACTAAGTGCAGTCGAGAATGATAACTGTAATTGATTTTGGAAACAATTCGCGTTTCCTGAATTGTGGCATCATTGTGGTGTTTGATATATGGCGCAATTGTCAGCTAAGTATCCCTCTAGTTTCTGATTAATTGACTTACTGAATTGTTTCAGTTTGGAGTCCAATTCAGATGATCTATTCATTACTATGTTTACTGCTTGAGCGTGGTTGGCTTCTAACTCAGCTGCTTCAAAATCTCTGGTGTGTGTAACTGTGGTAGGGAGGTCAACTGAATGTATTGGGCATACTCACTGGAGGAGGTTACTGCACAAACCTCTAATAAATTGATTTAAAATCTGTGGCACTGTAAAATAGTCAGCTTGAATTGCTTGGATCTGGCGTAGGTTTCTATGAAAGTGTCCCAGGTAAGTGGTGACTGCTTCAGTATCTTCTTGTTTAATGGTGGTGAAAAGGTTGGCTAATTTGTTGATACTATTATTGTTGCTAAAATATCTTATAAATTCCGTCTTGAAGTCATTGAAGTTTTGGGGTTTGACAGCTAGACTTTGATACCATGCATCCACAGTGTCTTTTAGAAAGTATGGGATGGCTTAAAGTGCTCAAGTGTCATTCCATTCGTTTGCAGTGATGGCTTTCTCTACATCTTTTAGCCATACTTGTGCATCGTTTTCTTCACTAGTAAAGTTGTCAAGTTTTGCAATTAGTGCATAGGCCATTGGATCTAAGTTGGGTTGTTGTGGTGGCTGTTGAAGTGGTTGTTGTTGTACTGGTTGTTGGAGTGGTAGTTGAAATGACTGTTGTATGAGTTCGGCTACTGAATTAATTGGTGGTTGATTGATGACAATTACCAGAGATAAGTTTTTCTGATTACTTAATTCGGGGTTTGGATTGTTCTGCCTTTGATGATTCAGGGTTTTGATTTCTGAATTTTCTAGATTCAGACTTTGCTAAGCTTGAAAATTCAGGGTTTCAACTTCCGGGTTTTCAGTGATCGGGTTTTGGTAAATAAATTTTTGATCTTCCGATTCTTCTTCCTTTTTTTCTTTAGATAGTTCCCATGGGGTAGTGATTCCAAAGTCCAGTTGAGGTGACAGTAATAGAATTCCTGATGGAGTTGGTGATCGTGATTTAAATCCTTCAAAATACATTCCGTATGGTCCTAGTAAATCTTCTTTCCATTGTTTGCTTTGGAACTGGAATCTTCCAACTGTTAATGTTGTGTTTGAGGTAGACGTGTCTGCTGATAAAATGTTAATGGCGCTTCCAGATGTGTAGTGATATGATGAAGTGGTTGGTGATTCTACTTTGTGCTTCTTCCAACTAGGTAACTGTATTCCTTTTGGTGTTGCTGCTGGTGTTTGTATTCTTCCTTTACCTTTGTCTGCATAGGTAATGGGAAATTGTTGTTAAGTGTACCTTTCAATAGTCTGGTTAATTTTTCTGGTTATTGGTGCAAAACTATAGTTCCTTGGTAAGTTGGTGTGTTGGAATAATTCTGTGTAAAAGTTTTCTCTTGCTGCTTCAATGTTAACTGTTTCTCCTAAGCATTCAGTAATTCTGTCATTGATGTAAAAGTTGAAGGCTGATTTAACTGGATAATGATTACTGTTTAATCCTAATTGTTGGCTGTATTGTTAAAACAAGGATTTCGCAAATCCTAAATGGTTTGCTCCTATATTTTCTGATTCTGCCATGTTTAGATTTGGGTTAGTGCTGGTTTTCTGTAAGATTATATCTTACAGGAAGCATTAAATGTTACAGGGGATTATTTCTGTTGTTGAAGTAAATAACAAACCCGTAACTTGGTGCTTATGAAGCTACTTCCATTGATGAGATTCTGTGAGTATTGTATCTGAAGGTTTTAATAGAGTTCTTTGTATAATGGACAGAGATTCAATAGTTGTTTTATCCATAGCTTCTTAGACTCGCAAGTCTGTCAATTTTTTTCTCAGCTTGGTGGCCAGCAATCCTCTAATAAGTAATCCATATCTTCTGTATGTGTCCTACCCTCTTGCAGAGGTCTTTTACCAGGCAATTCTTGATGTCAGTAATCAGCGCTTTTCAATCAATGGGTTAGTGCACAATAATAAATCAAAATAAAATAAAGAAAAATAAGAGAAAAATAAAGAAAGAAAAGAAATAAGCCAAGGCAATTTGCAGATTAGTATCCCATCAATAACCGTGATCAAGAGCTATTGTTCCAGTGTGGTTAAGTATCACTTATTATCAACATGAAGTGTTGATAGTGGAGAGTGGATTGAGATATGGAATAAATATTTATTTGATGATTTTTGTTTCTAGGCTAAAGATTCTGTGGTATTAATTCTGTTTTTTCTGTTTCTAATACTACTGTTATATATACATAATTGAGATTCCTCAATTCCTCAATTTTTCATGACAGGAATCCTGGAATCTTGCAATTCCTTGTCAGAGAATCCTGAAATTCTGGAATCCTGCAATTCCTCATCGGGAAATCCTAAAATTCCTGGAATTCTGCAATTCTTGAGAGGAATTCTGGAATTCTACATTTACTATGCTTACTTCTGATTGGCTAATAATTATGCTAATATATTTCTTATATTTCTATAAGTAACAGTGTTTATCTTGGACAGCCAGTCATTACCAACTAGAGCTTGGTATTGGGTGGCTTCCATAACAAGTACTTTGATTGGTACTATGATATTGTTAATTTCGATTAGTAAGTCATCGATTTTGCTAATTGAAGTCTTGGTCACTCTATCAGCCATGATGATTCTAACACTAGCAATTCGATCAACTCGGTGACCTAATTGATCTATGAGTTGTTGTGTGATGATGCTGCCTGCTGAACCACTGTCAAGAATTAGTTTGATGGGATGGCCATCAATTTTCACATCAGTATACATGGTAGTAATTGGCTTTTTTTCTAGTGCGGCTCCACTGAATAATGGTGTGGTTGATGGTTCCTCAAGTTCGAATAGAAAAATGGTGTCCAGAGATTTGTCTTCTGTAATTGTGGCAGGTAAAATATTGTTGGTAGGTGTTTGTTCGAATTCCTAATTATTGAGTGTGACGTTTTCTGAAGTAATCAGGAGACTTAAATAGTTTTGGGAATTCGGGTTTTGGGTGGCACCTGTACCCGAATTCTGAGAATGAGGTCCTGAGCTTTGGTGAGAGGAGCTGGGGATCAGTTGATGAACAACCATTGCCGATTTCTAATTTTGAGCAATTCTGGGTCTTAGGTTTTTTGATGTCATCATAGCTGAGTTTTGGAGTAGTGTTTGGATTGATGGTTGAAACTGATAAATTATTTGGGACTGTGGCTGATAAATTACTGAAGGCTGCAGTTAATAAATTGCTGGTGGCTATAGTTAATAAACTGGAGATTAATATACTGGTGGTTAATAGATTGGTTGCTGCATCATTGGCAGGTAAGTATTTTGATATTGGTCTTAATTTTAATTTGGATAACAATTCAGAGTTTGGAACCAGTGATCGGGGTTTCTGTATTGATTTCCCGATTATTGGTTGCTATAAGTATGGCAATTAACTTGAATATGGCCTTGTTTACCACAGTTGTGGCAGACCTGTGTTTCTGGCTGCTATGGTGGACTAAGTGCTGTTGAGGATGATGGATGTGATTGATTTTGGAAATGATTCACATTTCCTGAATTATTGTATCATTGTGATGGTTAATATATGGCGTGATTGTCAGCTAAGTATTTCTCTAATTTCTGATTAATTGACTCGTTAAATTGTTTTAATTTGAAATCCAATTCAGATGATCTATTCATTACTAGGTTTACTGCTTAGGCATGATTGGCTTCTAACTCAGTTGCTTCAAAATCTCTGGCATGTGTAACTGCAATAAGGAGGTCAATTGGATGCATTGGGCATATTCACTTAAAGAGGTTACTGCACAAACCTCTAATAAATTGGTTCAAAATCTGTGGTGCTGTAAAATAGTCAGCTTGAATTGCTTGGATCTGGCACAGGTTTTTATGGAAGCATCTTAAGTAAGTGGTAACTGCTTTAGTATCTCCTTGTTTGATGGTAGTGAAGAGGTTGGCTAACTTGTTGATACTATTATTGTTGCTGAAATATCTTACGAATTCCATCTTGAAATTGTTAAAGATTTGGGATTTGACAGCTAGACTTTGATATCATGCATCCGTGGTGTCCCTTAGAAAGTATGAGATGGCTTGAAGTACTCAGGCGTCATTCCATCCATTTACAGTGATGGCTTTCTCTATGTCATTCAGTCATACTTGTGTGTCGTCTTCTTCACCAGTAAAGTTGTCAAGTTTTGTAATTGGTGCATAGGCCATTGGATCTAAGTTGGATGGTTGTGGTGGCTGTTGAAATGGTTGTTGAAGAGGTAATGGTTGTTGGGGTGGTACTTGAGGTGGTTGAATTGGCTCACTAATCAGCTCAATTGGTGGTTGATCAATGACAATAACTGGAGGTAGGTTTTGCTAATAAATTAACTCGGGGTTTTGATTTCTTTGATTTGGTGGGGTTCAAATATTCAGAGTTTCAATTTCCAAATTTTCTAAATGTTGCTGAGTTTGAATGTTCGGGTTTTCTAAGATTGGGTTTTGGTAATTAAATTCCTGATCCTTATCTTCTTTTTCTTCTGATTCAGTAATTTCTAAAGGACTGACAGTTCCGAAATCTGGCTGATGAGGCGGTAATTGAAATCCTGATGGTGTTGGCAATCTTAATTTAAATCCTTCAAAATAATCTCTATATGCTCCTAATAGTTCATTTTTCTTTTGTTTACTCTGAAATGCGATTTTTGCTAGTAGTGTCTTTGTACTGATAGATGCATCTGCTGATGCGATGTTGATGGTACTTCCGGGCATGTAATGGTATAATAGATATATCGGAAATTCAATTCTTTGTTTCTTCCAGTTAGGAATTTGTATTTCTTTGGGTGTTATTGCTGGTGTCTGTAGTTTTCCTTTGCCTTTGTCCTGGTAAGTAATAGGGAATGTTCTTTGGGTATATCTTTCAATTTCTTGGTTGATTTCTCTGATGATGGGTGTAAAGCTGTGATTTCTTGGTAAGTTGGTGTGTTGAATTAGTTCCGAATAGAAATTTTCTCTTGCTAATTCAATGTCAACTGGTCTTCCTAAGAAATCTGTGATTCTTTCATTGATGTAAAAGTTGAAAGCTGATTCTGTTGAGTAATGGTTGTTGTTTAGGCCTAGCTGTTGGCTGTACTGTTGAAATAAAGATTTTGTGAATCCTAAATGGTTTGTTCCTATTATTTCTGATTCTGCCACTTTTGGTTTGGTGTTGTTGGTACTGGTTCTTTGTAGGATTATACTTTACAGGAAGCACCAAATGTTACAGGTGATTATTTCTGGTGGAGGAATAAATAACAAACCCATAACTTGGTGCTCAAAAGCTATTTCTGTTGATAATGTTCTGAAAGTGTTGTATCTGAAAGTTTTGATGGAGTTTTTTGTATAATGGACAGAGATTCAATAGTTGTTTTATCTGTAGCTTCCCAAACTCACAAGTCTGTCAATTCTTTTCTCGGCTTGGTGGCCAGCAATCCTCTGGTAAGTAATCCATATCTTCTGTATATGTCCTACCCTCTCGCAAGAGTCTTTTACCAGGCAATCCTTGACATTAATAATCAGCACTTTTAATCAATTGGTTAGTGCACAATAACAAAATCACAGAAAAATAAAAAAAATAAAAAAATCTAAAGAAATAAGCCAAGATAATTTGCAGATTAGTATCCCATTAATAGCCATGATCAAGAGCTATTGTTCTAGTGTGGTTAAGTATCAATTATTATCAACATGAAGTGTTGATAGTGGAGAGTGGATTAAGATATAAAATAATTATTTATTTGATAATTGAGAACTGAAAGGTTGCTTAAATCAAATCTAAACTAAAAGGTCTGTCTTTTCAGCTTCTAATCCTGCTGCTATATATACATAATTGAGATTCCTTAATTCCTTGATTCTTCACGATAAGAATCCTGGAATTTTTAGAATCCTGCAATTCCTTTGAGAGGAATCCTAGAATTCTAAAATCCTGTGATTCTTCGTCGGAGAATCCTGAAATTCTTGGAATCCTGCAATTTCTGAGAAGAATCCTGGAATTCCACATTTACTACACCTCCTTCTGATTGGCTAATAATTATGCTAATATATTTTCTATATTTCTATGAGTAATAACAGCTATTGACAGGATACTAATCTGCAAATTGTCTTGGCTTATTTCTTTAGATTTCTTTATTTTCTTTATTTTTCTGTGATTTTGTTATTGTGCACTAACCAATTGATTGAAAGTGCTAATTACTGACATCAAGGATTGTCTGGTAAAAGACCCCTGCAAGAGGGTAGAACACATACAGAAGATACATATTACTTACCAGAGAATTGCTGGCCATCAAGTTGAGAAAAAAATTGACCGACTTGCAAGTCTGGGAAGTTACGGATAAAACAACTATTGAATCTCTGTCTATTATACAAAAGACTCCATCAAAACCTTCAGATACAACACTTTCAGAACATCATCAATGGAAATAGCTTTTGAGCACCAAGTTACGAGTTTGTTATTTGATTTAAGACCCCAAATAATCAACTATAACATCATTAATTGGATAGAATAAGTATAATCATGTATAATTTAAAAAATATATATATATAATAACTTTTTAATTAAAAAACAAACAAACAAATTAACAAGAAATCAATTTAGACAAAATAAAAAAAAAAGAATTAAGTTATAATTTCAAAAAAAGTTAGACAGTATGTTCTTTTAATTTTGTATTATAAAACTCATTAATAATATTATTACAGGTTAGAATAATAAGCTAACAAATAGCAAGAGAAAACAGAATTGTAAAGTAATAAAATTAATTAAAGAGAGAATTACAATAAGAAAGTAAATTAAATAAGTAAAAATTCAATATGTATAATTAATCTCATAAAAATTACAATTACTAATCTTTTCTAAGAATCTAAAAGTAAAGAAATAGTTTGTAATTGTCAACAAAATAATACTGCTGCTATTATTTTATGTTTTAACTCAGCAATTTTTAGAATTAATAACAGATATTATTATGTTTTTTAATCGTTTTTTTATTCAATAAATTACAAAAACAAACAATTATTTTTCAGGCTAATTCTAATAAATACAAATTAAAAAGTGAAAAAAATAAGGTATGTAAATATCAACAAGTAATTTTTTATCTTAAGATATTTAGATACTTAAAAGTAGAAAAAAAAAATAAGTGATATAAAAGAAAGTAATTGATAGTAAGTTTTATTTCATTACTTTGATTATGTTTTTTTATAGTTAAAAAACTTATTACTTATATAGCTATTAAAAATAATTAATAATTAAGTTAACAACTAAATCAATAATTAGGTTAATAATTATTATTTTAAAAATAGGGTGGCTAATTATATGACATCAATAATTAATACATGTGATAATTAATAAAAATTATGGAATTAATCATAATATTATTTTTTTCAAAGAGATTAAGTTCTAACAAAATCAAGCTATTTATAGAATAATCTATCTGAAAAGTTTTGTTTAACTTAAAGCTAATTAATTTATTAAAGTTTTTTGTGAATAAAGTATATAATATTTGAAATAAAATAAGTTTTGTATTTAAAAAATCAAATTTTTGTATAAGAGTTTTGGCTCTTCTAATAATAGTTAAAACTTTTAAAACATCTAATTATATAATATTCAAAATTTTCACTTGTATTTCTGAAGTTGTTTTTTTTATGAGTTTTATGTCTTTTATGATTTATTAAGTTGACCATAAAGTTTTAATTGTCTTCTATATGACAGATTTTTGTCTATAAGTAAGATTTTTTTAATTGTTTTTTCAAGTATATTAAAAGATAATAATATGTTTGCTGTTATGTTTTTTAGCAGATACTTATCTATTTTGCTACCAATTTTTTTTTTTGGTAGTGGTTTTCTTTAATTTAATAACAGTATGTGTTTTATTGTTATCAGTTATAATAATTTGTTTTTTAATAATCAGAATAGCATTTGGATAATTTTTGATCTAATACTTATGAAGAGTATAGAAAATGATTTGAATATTTTGATCCAAAAAATAATTGTTCATGTTAATTGAAAATATTTTTGTTTTAGAAATAGTATATTTATTTATATTTGATTTTTGCTAATCATTTATGTTAGTATTATTACAACAGGTAACCAATTAGGTCATTTGTAATATTTTTTGAATTATGTACTATAAACAGAGCAATTATTAAAGATTGTTTTATATTAATCTTGTAAAATATAAAAACCATTGTTCAAAACTTTGTTGATTAAAAAAAATTTTTTTTATCAGCTAGAAAATTTATTACTATAAACATTGTTTCTGTTTAAATGGTATTTTAAAATTAAATCACCAACACTTAAAAAAAGTGTTTTATAAGTTTTTTTTTTTTTAAGCTTTTCTTGAAACTGTTTTATTTTTTTAAAGACAATTATTTATGCTTTTATCAAGAAATTAAGAATAGTATCAAGTCTTTTTTGCAAAATGTCTTTGTAATTTCCTATTGTAATTTCTTTAAAGAGTATTGTTTTAATATCAGTTTTTATTAGTAGTATTGTTATTCATTCATAAAACAAATAAAAAAATTCATAATTTGTTCTGTTATTATTTATAGTTTTATAAGCTAACAAAACTGAAAGCAGTACTTTGTTTTATAAGTTTGTTTCTTTACTGGTTTTGGATAAAATTTTATATAGTGTTCTATTGAAATA
The DNA here is from genome assembly GCA_016748015.1 of Geosiphon pyriformis. NCBI lineage: Eukaryota > Fungi > Glomeromycota > Glomeromycetes > Archaeosporales > Geosiphonaceae > Geosiphon > Geosiphon pyriformis. Next base: position 36,282 of record JAAOMT010000594.1, on the reverse strand, counting down.
TTCTATTAAGCCATTTATTTGAGAATAATAAAAGAAAAAAAGTTTATAATATATTCACATTTTTTATAAAGTTCTTTAACCAGTGTATTAAGAAAAGCTCTTTTTCTGTTAGATAAAAGTTTTTTGAAGCAGTTATAATAATAAATAATATCTTCATAAATAAAGTTGACAATAAAAATTGCTGTTTGATCTGGAGTGACTCTTGTTTCTATTTATTTTGTAAGATAGTTAGTAGCTGTAATAATATATTTATTGTTATTAAGAGTTATGATTAAAGATTTAACAACATCTATATCAATTTTGTTAAATAGTTAACCAATAAAGATTAAATTAATGTTTTTTTTGTAATTGGGTTTTTTTCTTTTTTGGCAAGTATTACAAGTTTTAATATACTTAACAATATTTTTTTTAAGATAGGCTAATAATAACAAATAAAAGTTTTCTGAATTGTTTTTGTTTTTTTAAAGTGTCTAATTAATAAATTAATATGTATGTTATAGATTACAATTTTTTTTTCTTCAAATTTGATAACTCTTTAAGAACAATCAGGATCTTTTCTATTTCTTTTGTAAAGTTGGTTCTAATAAATCAAATAGAAATTTAATTGTTTGTGTAAATGTTTTCTTTGCTGTTGAATGTAGTTTAGTGAATATTGTTTTTTATTCAAAAATTCTATTAAAACAAAGTAATTGTCCAAGTCTATTATTGTGTTTAATTAAAAAAAAATTACTAATAATTAAGTTGGTTTGGTTTTATGAAGACTATACTATTATTTGGTAATGAGTTTAAATAGAATATTGGTGTTTTAATAATTAGCTTCTTTGTGATATTGTATATTATAGTCAAATTTATCTAAATAAAGTATTTAGCAAGTTATCTATTTGTGTTTTAGATTTTTTTTATTACATAGCCAAACTAAAGCTTAGTAATCTGTTACTACTAAAAACTTTATACCAAGAAGATATTTGCTTTAGTAACTGGTAAACTAAACTACTGCTAAGTATTCTTGCTTAATAACTAAATAGTTCTGTTTTGCTGGTAAAAAAAGTTTATTGGCATATATTATAACATGTTTTTTGTCATCTTTATTTTTTTGTAAAAGAATAATGCCAAGTCTATATTTAAATATATTAGTATAAAAAATAAAAGATTAATCCAGATTAAATTACTTGAGAATAGGTTTTATAACCAATTTTTTTTTTAAAGTTTCAAATGTTTTTTGTTAATATATATTTCAGTAATAATTAACATTTTTTTTGAATAACTAATTAAGAAAAAAGGCAATTTTAGAAAAATTCTTAACAAATTTGCAATAATAAAATACCAAACCAAGAAAAAAATGTAATTTATACACATTTATTGGTTGTCTAATATTCTGGACTTTTTTAATCTTGGTTGGGTTAAAAAAAATTTTATTTTTTATAATAAAATTACCAAAAAACTGGATAAATTGATGTCCAAAAAAAAAATTAATTTTAATTTTGAGACCAGTATTTTTAAGAAGATCAAAAATTTTTTATAAATATTTAAGATGTTTATTCCAAATTTTTAAGTATACTATTATGTTATTTAAATAGACCAGAATAAAGTTTTTTTTACTGATTCAAATACTTTGTTTATTAGATATTAAAAAGTAGAAGAAGTATTGATAAAACCAAAAAACATAAGTGTAAATTTGTATGTATCATACTTGGTAATAAAAATAATTTTTTTTCTGCTTTCTGAATTCATTTTTATTTGTTAAAATTTAACAATTAAATTAATGATTAAAAAAAAGCAGTATTATTAAATTAATTTAATATTGCATTAATTTTGGAAAGTAAATATATGTTTTTTTCAATAATAGTATTTAATTGGCAATAGTTAACACAAAAGCATAGAATTTCATCTTTTTTGGATATTACTACAATTAAAAAGACTTATTTATTCTTGGTTTTTTGTATAAATTCAAGGTTTTTTATCTGGTTTATTTCTTTCTTAATAAACTTATTATTATGATAATTAGATTGATAAAACTTCAAGTAAATAGAACAAGTTTTTTTGATAGTAATAATATGTTGTATTATATAAATATGTTTAAAAATATCACTTTTTTTTGAAATAACTGAATTGTTTTTAACCAACAAGTTTTTAATGTCTACTTTTTTTTCTTCTGGAAAAGATTTTTTTTTGTTCTATTATTAATGATTATATTTTAAGTAATTTATTTTTAAAGAATTTTTGCATTTTTTTTATCTTTTCTCTTGATATCAAGTTAATAGATTCTTAGTCTTTGTAATAGATTAGGCAAAATTTGCATTTATTATTAGGAGAATATAAAAATTTATTACACTAGTGTCAAATACAAAAATCATGCTACCAATAACTATATTTGGTTTTTTTGCCAGGCTTTCTATCAAAAGTTTTTTTAAGAATATTATAGTAAAGTCAGCAGATTGGCTTGTTATTTACAATAATTTTTTTTTGTTAATTTTAACATTATCTAGTAACTTGTTATTGCTAGTAAAGATAGTATAAACAAATTCAGCAGTTTTTTTTTGTTTTTTTTCATTTTCTTTATTATTGCTTTCTTCATTATATAATTGTTTATTTTTGGGCTTTGCTTGAATACTTGAAAAGTTGTTCAATGATAGCACTTAACTACAATGGGTTTCTTATTACATTTGATGATTAATTCATATAGCTTATAGTTTAGCAAAGCTTTGGCTTTTTTAAACCACTTATTGTCAACAATAATAATGTATTTTTTGGCTTTAGAAACTTTTATATTAGTTTTAATACTAATACTATTAATACAAACAAGAATAGTTTTGGCAATACCCAAACTTTTTATTTTATTTTTATGCATATTAGTTATAAGATAAGTTAAAGATTCATTAATTTTTTTACTAATAACTTTAAGAAAATGTTTGGCAATAACACTGACAGATAATTTGTTGTCTAGAATTAAATCAATAAAGTAACTAACCACTTGGGCTTTGCAAATCAAAAGACTAATATTGCTGTTATTAATAAGTTTAGTTTGTTAAAAGCACTTATTAGTTTTTGGTGTCTTTTTCTTTGAAATCAAAAATTTGCAAAGATTTTTTCTAAACTATAAATGAGTCATTAATTGGCCAAAAATAATGTGTGTTATGGTTTTTATAAAATCTTTGACAACAAAATAGAATCTAGATTTTTGCACAATTTTTGGGAGTTTTAACTTTAGAGAATTCTTAAAAACTTTAGCTTTTAGTGGCTTATTGTTATTAGCAGTTAATATGAAAGCTTTATTAAATTCTAAAATAAAATCAACCTTGGTTTTTTTTTTCTTTGTGGATTCAGAGAGTTAATAACTAATTTATTTATATTATAATTATTATCTGTTAAACTAAAAACATAAAAGAAGTTTTCTTTTGGTTAGTTTACACTCTCACCTTTTAAAAGTATACTTACCAGTTTAAAGACTAATAAACAGTGGCTTTAACTAAAAAATTCTCTCCAAAGAAATTAATATTGGTATAATTAGGTCTTTAATTAAGAGCATTATTGTTAATAGGTTTATTATTTTAGTTATTATTGTTTTTAAGAACTGAAAAAAGCAAAAAAAGATTGTTGTAATTTCTGGAGAAATGTCTAGTTAATTTACAACAATAACACACAAATAAGCCATAATTTTGTTGTCTTTGATAAAAAAATTGCTGGGACTGATTAAAACAGAATTTAAATTTATGTCTTTGAAGTTGCTAAATTTTTCTGATGGCTTGGGCTAATAGTTCTAATAACTAGGCAAGATTGGCTATAAGTTTATTTATCAATTGTTTATTGGGATTTTGGATTTGAACAGCAAAAAAAGTAACAGCCATTTAAGAAGCAAAAGCCATAACAAGAGCAAAAACAAAAACTAAAAAGATAGATCTTAAATACATTTTTTGGTTATTTTTGATTTTTTGAGCAAGTTTAATGGCTATATTTATGGTAAGATTATTTTTTAAAGCCAAAAAAAACCAAAAAACATATAATAAGTTAATTTTCAATTCTTTTATAAAAGAGTAAATTTTTTGTTTTTTTGTCTAATTTCTTTTAGAATCTACTTATTTAATGAGTTTTTTTATTGCTTTTGTGTATTCAATCACAATTTTACCAAAATTTTGAGTTTTTTTTCTAGTTTCATATATTATTTAGAAATCAAAATGGAAGTTTTAAATTTGTTTTCAAACTAAGTAGTAAAAAAAGTGTTTTCTTTTCCAAAATTTGTTGGTATTTATCTAATAATTTTTTGGTAAGTATCAACATTGGTTTTTTGTAAGAACCAAGTAGCAAAAAAGCGTTAAAAATAGCCACCAATAATTTAAAACTTGTATTTTTTATCATATTGGTTGGCTGTAACTGTTCTTTCAAAATTATCTAATTATTCAATTAGATCTTATGTATTATCTTTAAATAATAGTAGTGAAGTGTTGTTTTTTTATCCCAAAACAGTTTGTGTATCTTAGAAAATAGCTAGAATATTTGTTTGCATAAGATCAACAGCCATTATTTTAAAGATAGTTGTTTGTGTAAAACAGTTTAATTTAATTAAGAAGTAATTAAAAACAAGAATGATTTAGTAGCTTTTTTTTTTGTTTTAAAAAGTGTTTTAATTAATTAGTAAGTAGCAATTTAAATGTGAATTTGATGATTCAGATATTCGAAATTAGGAAACTATTGTTTAAAAGTCATTGAATATAAAAGTTAATTAATGTTGTTGTTTTTTTTTTTAAAGATTTCTTTAAAATAAACTTGATTAAAAAAATAGATTATATAAGCTGTATAAATTTTAGCTGAATTTTTATTCAAAAACCAGTTCCAAAAATTTTGAAATTGTGTATTGAATTGTTTTTCAACAAAAAAACAGATTAAGCAAAAAAACAAAAGATTAAGTTCAATAAAATTTAAATTGTTTCTGTTGTATACTATAAAGTGTTTTTCTGATTGTTGTGGCAAATATAAATAATCACTTATACAATAAAAAACAAAGTGAATTTTAACAATTTTACAGAAAACACTACTTTTATGTTATAAGTTGAAGTAATAAATTAATAGATAGCAAAGAAAAACAAAATTATAGAGTAATAAAATTTATCAAAAAGAAAATTACAATAAAAAAGTGAATTAAATAAGTAAAGATTGAATATGTGTAATTAATTTCATAAATATCACAGTTATTAATTTTTTCTGGAAATCTAAAAGTAAGAAATAGTTTGTAATTGTTAACAAGATAATATTACTATTATTGTTCTATGTTTCAACTTAGTAATTCTTATAATTAATAATAGATATCATTGTGCTTTTCAATTATTTTTTTATTTAATCACAAATGCAAGCAATCACTTTTTAAGCTAATTTTAATAAATACAAATCAAAAAGTAAAAAAGATAAGATATGTAAATACCAATTAGTAATCTTTTATTTCAAGATGTTCAAATACTTAAAAATAAGAAAAAAAAAATAAGTAAATTAAAAAAAAGTAATTAATAGTGGGTTTTATTTTATTACTTTAATTATGTTCTTTTATAGTTAAGAGACTTATTACTTATATAGTTATTAAAAATAGTCAATAACTAAGTCAATGATCAAATTAATGATTAAGTCAATAATTAAGTTATTGATCAGTTTAATAATCAAGTTAATAATCAGATTAACAGTCAAATTATTAATCAGGTTAATGATTACTATTTAAAAATAGGGTGGCTAATTATATAATATTAGTGGCTAATGTATATAATAACTAATAAAAATTATAAAATTCAATTATAATAATATAATCAATAAATTGAAGACTTTTTTCTTTTATAAATTTAAACTTTAATAAAAGTTTAAAAAAAACTATTACTCTTCTATTATCATTTCTTATTGGTAAAAACAATAATAAAACATAAATAAGATCTAAACTTGACAAAATTAAAAACATATTAGAAGAATATTAATTATATATAATTATATGAAATTTATTAATAGTAATATTTTGGCCAAAATTAACAGTTAATTCAAAAATCTGAAACAATTTTTTTATGTTTTAAAAAAATAATCTCTAATTAAAATTATTTTTAAATACTAATTTGGTTGAATTATATATTTTTTTAATCTTTTTTAAATTTATTAAGAATAAGATATTATAAACAAAAAATACAAATATCTGATATTAATATAAAATAAAAAGAGTATTTTTGCAGAAACTTTAAGAAAAAACACAAATAAAAATATAAAATATGATGAAAATTCTTCTTAAAAGACTAGTATAATAGTGGTTACTAACAGCAATTTTGACAAAAACATTACATTATATATTAAATTAAATAAAAAAAACATTCATCAAAAAAAATTATCTAATATTTATTAAAAATTAGAAAAAACTTATTAAGCTAATCTTTAGATTTTTAAATAAAAAAAATAATAATATTCTATTAAATAAAAATTTAATATAAATCAAAAACAGTACTTATTAAGATTAATATAATTATCTATATATTACAATTAAATAATTTTCAGTATTATTTTTTAATTTAAAATTGTATTAAAAATTAATTATAGTATAATTTTTAAGAAAACTTTCTCATAATACTAGTTATAATTAGAAAAAAACTTTATAACAAATGCTATTTTGGTGTATTGTATTTGCTTTATGATAGAATAAAGTTTTCTAATCATGTTTTTACTTGTTCAAAAAATGTTATTTTATATAAAAAATAATATAAAATTTGATTACTTGCTGAAAATTTTTAGTTGATGTTAAAATTTTTTTATTGTTAATAATTATTTAAATTTTTTTGTTAAGTTTATTTAATATAAATCTGTATAAAATTTTTTGTAAAAATTTTGTTATAAAAAAATAGTTTAAGAAGATAGTATTAATATTTAAGAAAATAGTATTAATGTTTAAAAATAGAAAAAAAACAGTTTCAATAATAATAGAGTTTATTCATAAGTTTATTGAAAATTACAAAATAATAATATAAGTTGTTAAATTTAAATTTAAAACAGATATAAAGAATAATAGTTTAGTTAATAATATAGATATAATTTCTAAATTATTATGTCTTTTGTTATTTTATTTGTTAAATAATATGGTTTATTTGGCTAATATTAATAAAAATTTTATTGTTGGTTTTGGATTTTGTAAATTTTATTTGTTTTTTCTGGATTAAATAGTAATATAATAATACAAATAAGTATATAATATAGTCTTAATTAATTTAAGTAACTGATTACATATAAAAAGCACATAAATTGTATTTAGTTAAAGTTTTTTAATTTGATTTTTTGTATTAAATAGCAATAAAACTACATTTATTAAATAATAATAATAATAAAATTAATAATAATTAATTAAAGACTAATATTTTAAAAATATATATTAAAAATTAAATTCAAATTAAAATAAATTAATATGTTTTTATTATTATTATTTAAAATAAAAAACTAATTATTATTTATAATTATAATAAAATTAAGTATTATAATTAATATTAATATTGTAAAATTAACAAAAAAGCCAAAAAAACCAAAGTTTTATTTTTATAAAAAGAAAAACTGGTTTTAAAACACTAAAACTAATATTAAAACAGCAAAAAAAAATTTTAATATTGCAAAAAAATTGTTATTAAATATAATAAAAAGTTAAAAAAATAATTTTTTAATTGACTTGGTTTTTTTAATTATTTGGAAAAAAAAAGATAATTTGATTATTGGCTTTTTAACAAATATTTTAAAACTCTTAAAATAAACAAAAAATTACATTAAAACTATTTTAGATGGGTTTTTTTATAAAAACTTTTAACCAAAAACAAAAATAGTGTTTTAGAACCAATAAAAAACTAGTTTACTACTACTTTATTTAAAAAAATGGTTTTATAGAGTGCTGTTAAACAACAAGTGCTTTGTTAGTAAAAAATTCTACCAATTGCTTTAAAAATAAAAAATTACAACTTTTTTACTTTTTGCTCCAGTTTTAATTATAAAAATACAAAAGAAAAAGAGTTTTATTTTTTTTTTAAGTATAAATTATATAATAAAAAAATAGTTGTATTTTTAATACATTCAAAATTTTGTATATCTTTGATTAATGTAAGTGGTATGTTAAAATTGTTAAATTAATTATTTTTAAAGAAATATTTTATGCTACAGTAATTGTTTTTACTTACTAAATTTTCGATCAACATATCAATAAATTATTTTACCTAAGGGTGCAAATTTCAATATCCTTCCTTGTATTATAACAATGATTGAAAGCTTTATTACTCGTATTACTGGTTTTCGTGTTTGGCCTACACCTATCTTAAAACCTCTTTGGCCTTTTATGGCCGGTGCTGCCATCGTGTATGTTGGTATTGTGAAGATTGAAAACGCCATGCTATCAAGTGAGTTTGCTTAAATGAAGATGTAAACTTCAGCTTCGCTTTCTACTCGGACTAAACCCAAGCCTAAAATAAAAACTCCAGCTCCCCCATATGACACTGATCCAAAAAACCCAAAAGGTATGTGTTAATGGTCGACAAGTCTCACTGGCATCATATAGATTGCTATTTCATTTGAGAAAAAGCGAAAGTTTCTTTTTTAGTATCTAAAATCATCTAATTAACTTTTCCAATATCATTTCAGCCGGTGATAATATCAAATGGAAAAAAGCTCAACATGGACATTGAGATTGGCTTTGTTGAATATTGTTTAAATGATTAATTCGATCTTTGGTCTAATAGTCAATATAATCACTCCCGAGATTTCGAATCTATTCGAAGCCTAATATAAAGCTTTTATTCAAACGAGAAAAATTAATCTGGAAAACCCAATACTGGGAACCTATGTTGTAATCTGGTTATTCTTGATTGTCTGATGGCCTTTTTTTTGAATTTCTTTTTACAAAAAATAATTTTTCCCAATCCTTTTTATGTTTGCGGAAGAGCAGCATACAAACTTTGGCATCTTCCACCTATAATTGTAGCAAATTTACTCAATAGGTTTTTAAGTACAATAAAAAACCTTCGAAAAATACTCACAGAGGAATGAGTTCCTTGCTGAATAATTAGTCCAAGCTCTTCTTTTGCTAATTTTTTTAGCGATGGTGTCTTACCTCTAGCGTGCTGCCTTAATGGGGTATACAGTGAAGTATCACGTATCATTCGATGTGGATGATTTAAAAGCAAGGCCTTTAAAATAATAGATGAATTAAGTATTTTATGGGAATAAAAATACATCACAATTATGCATTTTACCCTGAAATCGTAATGAATAGAATGGCCAATGATTATTCGATCTTGAAGAATTTCCGCGATTTCTTTTTGAACATCTTTGAATTCGTGGGCTTAAAAACAGTAGATCATTAAAAATTCTGAGATCTGAAAAAAGCAGTCAAGAATGGTTTCTTATTACCTTGGATTAGTAAATCTGGTGTGATTCCGCTGATGGATGTACGAAAATCTGTGATGCGTTCTAAAGGGCGTACGTATTTATCCAATATTACCGTACCGTGAAAGTTTACGATACTCACACGCGCCAGAGCAGATTCTATTCCGTCAGGACCGACCCCAACCATTTCACAATCCATGGCTATATATTTTCCGATTCTATTTTGCCGTTTCTCAAACTCTCCGTTAATATTATGTTTGAGTCAAAAATTAAAAAGTAACGACCAAAATCACTCACTTGTTTTGATTACTTGCCAGATTAAAATTTGTTAATAGATTTGTGGATTTTAGCTCGCTGTTGCTGTACAGTGGGTTCAAATCTTGCTTAACCCCCTCGAGCCATATGTCACTTTTCACTATGGTTTTTGTAACACTTGTGTTTTCAACTAGTGTTTTTCGCTCAGAGCTGGTTTCATTAATTGTATTAATAAATGGTTTGGTTTTGAATTGCCTTCTAAGTACGAAATTATACCTTATCCGTAATTTCTTCTTTACAGGTCCAAGTTCGTCTTTTTGAATTTGCTTCTTTGGAACTATAAAGGGTTTTTGAAGACTTCGATTCTTTTTGCTCTTTCTATTGACTGCCTAAATTTGTGTAAGGATTTTAGAAAATTTAGAAAAGATTTTAAGCCTACTATTTACCTTTCCAGTCCTATCATGCTGTAAAGACATGATAATTTTTTACAAAAGTTTGGTGTTTAAAGATTTACTTTATAAAATATATTACTAATTTTGATGAAACATTTTTTGTAAATGACTTTTTTTATAAATTACTTTAAAAATTAATGTAAATAACATTGTTTACAATTGAATTTATAATTTATACTATATACGTGAATTATTTTATTTTTAAAAGCTAATTATTGACTTAATTATTATTAAATATATAAACAAACCTTTTAAAACTCTAAAAATATTAAACAATTTTTTTTAATACTTTTAAACTGAAATTGTATTTGTTAAAAAATAAAAACCAATGTTTTTGTTATTTATTAAATAATGATAACTGTTTAAGTTAAGTAATTTTATTTTTGTTAATTTATATATTAGATTAATGTTTTTTTTGTATAATTAAGTTTGTAATTATATTGTAAATTAAATATTTTTGTTAATATAATATAATATAATTTTAATTGACTTAAGTAATTAATTATATATGAAAAAACATGAATTGCAATTATTTGTAAAATAAAATAATTTTATATTATAATTAATAATTAAACTATTTTTTATTTTTTATTATTATTTAATAAATAAAGTTTATATGTTATTTAATATATTATATTATATTAAATAATCTAAACTAAATACAAATTATATATTTTCTATATATAACTAGTTATTTAAACCAATTAAAACAAAATTACAAATCTATTATAATATATATATTATTATTAATATTTAAAAAATATATACATAATTTGTATAAATTAAAATAAATGTCAAAAGTTTCAATAATTCTAAGTAATTTTACAATATTATTTAAAAATAAAAATAACAGATTACAAATAACATAAATTATTATAATAGATTAAACTAATTTTTTTATAACTATCTTATACTTAAATCTTATTAATTATATTTTATTATAATAAATTATTTTTAAACTGTATATAAAATTTATAAGCTTATTAATTGTTTTAATATTACTAAATATAAACAAAGTTTTTTAATATTACTTTTTAAAAATAATACTTTTATACAAACAATATACAATATATTATTATTATTTTTTATTTATTTATTAACGAGTGCAGCCCAACCAAAGTCTAAAATAAGTTACAAAGAAAAGTAGCCAACTAAACATGGTTCATGCATTTGCTACATGTGACTGGCCACTCGAGCCAATCAAGGCAACACTACACACTTATTGAAACACTAACCCTATGAACAGCACCAGACAAAAACAAGAACCTACCCCTAAAACCGAAACTGACATCAAGAGAATCTAGCACACCAATAAGGTAGACCATGCCAGCTGAGAAAGACAGAGCACCCACACCAAGAGCACTGACCACAACAACATTATCACCAATCAAACCACTTCTCTCCATGTCAGATCTAAACTTAGTTCTAAAGAGCCAGAAATTCATTCTATGACTCTTAGCCAAACGATGGATGAAATTCACTATCACAATGGCCACTTTTTTCTTGTTGCTGAAAGAAACAGTGGCCTCATCCATCCAACTCTTGAGAACAAATCTCTTACAAAAAACCGAATACAACCTAACATCAGACACCCCCAGAGAGAAATCTTGCAGTACAAAAGATGGCAACAGTAGATTAGGACTCATCAGAGTCCTCCACAAACCACCAAAATCACCCAAAATATCCGACCACACAGAAGCATCCTTAACACAAGTAAAACCATGATCGGGGAGTTCCACATCACCACAAAACAGACAAGACACACCAGGGTAAACCTTATTATACAATCTCTTTTGAACAGCAACAGGCAACCTGAAATGAACAGTTTTCATGAAATATGTACAAAGAGCAGCAGTGGCTCGACATGTACTTCCAGAGAGCATATGAAAGTTAGGGTGTCAAACTAGAGTGGTACTATTCCAATCAACAACCAGACCAAACAAACAAGACACAACCCCTTGGCCGGAACCCACCTTCCACTGAAACTTGCAAATAGAACGAAAAATGTCATGTACAAAATGGCGGGCATTACCAAAAACTGGCCTGCCATCAACAATCACATATCTATAATTAATCCTGGCAAGAAAAGAGACCCCAGAGTGCACAGCCTGTTCAGCAAGAACGTCAGCCAAAACATTATCAGCAATGCCAGCATGACCTTTGACCTTGATCCAGTGGACAGTCAGATCTTTGAATTCAATCAAATTAACCACATGGTGCCTTTCTATCTAGCAACTATTGCGACAATCCGGCTGTAACAGACCCAATTCAGTCACATATGCATTGATAGCCACTTGACTATCCATGTGCAAAGCCACTGAAACAGAGGCAGGAACACACTTCAGAGCCAGGGCAACAGCCTGTAATTCAGCCAGGGTCGAAGACAGCACACCATGTACCTCCACTCCTAAACCTTTGTTCAAGCCAGGAAAATAAACGACAGCATCACACGCCACCTAAAACATACACAAACTTCTAAGAGAACCATCAGTATAAACATCAATCTTATCAGCCCACAATCTATGAATCTCCTCACGAATGTCGGCAAAAGATGTTGAATCCAAAACACTAGCACAGACAGAAGCTAAACTTGCAAGAGGGGAAGCATGCAAACAAGTACTCAAGTAAGCAGAGGCCTTCAAAAACCATAAAGACATGGGGCCTCTAGAACCAAGTCTTTTCCATCGGCAAAACGTACGCCAACTAACAATAGAACCATTTTTGTCCAGAAGTTGGTCACCATACGCCACACCAGCAATTTTCAAAGAGCAAACCACATTGAAATACAAAGGATCACCCAACACTAATGACATTGAGAAACGGCCAGGAGAGCAAAAGGCACAGGGAAGCCTATTATCCAAAGACAGCTTGTTGTCAAGAAATATATGAACCACACCTGCTAGAAAATTGTTTGAAGTGTTTACTCTTAGCTTAACAGAATATTGCAGAGGATTCAACAAAGCCCAGCACAAAACCTGCAAATCCAAAATTTGATGTTCAAACAGTCGGCCAAGAATTCCAGAAGAATTCGCAAACTGCACAACAGAAGCTGTCTTGCATTCAGCTTGCAACTGTTCAAAAGATTTCAGCCCATAAAGAGAGGGGTGGTGCAACGCCTCATTGGGAAAGTCTCTCGGCAAATTGGCTTTCGACCTAAGACCCTTTCTAATTAGAACATCTCATTTTAGACAAACAGCTTTGAAAACAAAACTAAACTGCATTCAATAACTGATTATGGATTGCAAAACAGCTGAAACCAGATAAGAGAATTGTTTATCAGAGACAGCCTTCTGGAGAACCATATTTGAGAAGAACTTAATATCTGAATTGGTTTTGGCAAGACTCGGCTTAGACAAACCATCAGTAGACAAAAAAATACCCAGATATCAATGACTCACACCAGGATTGGCAACAGTAATAGCCTGGCCATTGATAGATAAAACAGGAACCCCCACTCTTTTGTTGATAGGAATGGCAACCGTCTTCTCATTGTTTATGTTAATGTTATTGATGAGGAAAAACTCACTGGCCACATTAAGAATGTGCTGCGTAGAGGCTTGCCTATTTCCCACCCAAATAGTGTCATTGACAAAGGCACCAGCTGTGAAAAAAGAGGTTATATTCCCACTAGTCTCAATCCTTCCAGTCCTTGACACAAAGTTCAAATTGATCCGATAACCACACAAATAATCTTGTCTCGCAACTTCACATAACAAAGGGTCATAAAAAATTCTCCATAAAAGAGATGAGAAAACTTCGCTCTGATTCAAACCATCAAGAACTTTGTATCCATCAGAAAGGCCAAAATTCATTATGACTCTGTTGAAGCGACTGTTGTGAATGTTGCCAAAAAACTTGATAAACTTGCTGCACATTTTAATATGGCGTAAACTAGCTTCTAAATGAGGCCAACTAACAGAGTCATACACTTTGTGCATGTCTTGAAGAAGTAGCCAAAGCTTGCGGCCTTTTTCCAAAGCATCCTCCACAATTGAACCCACAGCTGAAATTGGTGACTGAGTGGAAGTGCCTTTGAGGACAGAAAAGTTGTTACCACGGAGGACATCAAACCTACTACAAGCAAGAGAAATCCTGTCTAAGAGAACTTTCGACAGAATCTTTCTGGCCATCTTAATCAATGCAATAGGACGTGTATTTGACAAGACGTTATTCCAATCATAAGGCTTAGAAATCATGGACATCCAGGCCTCTTTCCAATAGACTGGAACATTACCAAAATGCAAACAAGAGTTCAGTAAAGACAACAAACACTCCAAAACCAAACTGCCAGTATGTTTCTAAAGTTTATTGGTGATACCAGACAAACCAGCAGCTTTACCATCAAGAAGATCGCTTATAACCAAAGACAACTTACACATGGTAATATCACACATAACCAGACTGAAAGCATTATCATTAACATAAGCCAAAGGGGCATATTGTTGTGCCCAGGGACCAGACAAGACAGGAAGAGCATTCCGCTTCCTGGTCCAATTAACCATGATTTCATCAACTTTGAGCTTCACTTTGTCAGGTTCCAAAATAAGAGAATCACCAACAACCAAATGGTCCAGAACGACTTTGTGAAAAGGCTGCTCCAGGATGCTCCGAATCATTCCACCTTTGTCCGTTTCGAACTTTTCCATACACTTATCAATTGCATCTCTGATAGCAGATCTTTTGGCCACCTCAGATTCACAATATTTGGACTTTCTATATTGCTTTCTAACTTTTGAAAGATGACTTATCAAGCCAGCAGGACCCACACCATTCCCGACCATACCAAAAACTTTGGAAGCTTCGGAAGAGTCAACCTTAAACCAAGTGTCAGCCAGACAATCAAAGCCCAAAGTATCATCTTGTCTCAGCACTTTCAATAACTTGGCAACCAGAAGCTCCAACCTGGAAAATTTAGAAGAGAGTCTATTCTTAGCACAATCAAATTCACTATATTAATGTCTTGAAAAATTTTTTCAGCAGAAGCAGTCATGGCATCAGTTAGCATCCTCCACATTCCATCCAAGTCGCCACCATTCTCAGCCATCTTGAACCTATCCAGAGAACCCAAAAGCACACACTCAGAAAGGTCCTTAAAATGCGCCCACTTTTTTTTATTAGCATCCTTAATCTTAAACTTTTAGTGATCTTTATTAGTGTGCTTGTGGATGCTGTTCAAACAAGCATCCAGAAGACCACCCAACCCAATAGACATCAACACAGCCAAGTGATCCATGTCAAAAAATTCTGAGACAGAACTAACATCACAATCCACAACCACTGAAATCAAAGAGTCACTAACTAGAATATAATCTAAAACCTTGCTAATGCCTCTTGAATTGTTCCAAGTAGGAATTCTAGCTAGAGAGTGACCACCAAAAACATTAACCAAACCCAAACCTAAACATTTCCTAAGACTCACCCTCTTGACTGAATTGTCTTCATTGAAGTTCCCACCCAAAACAACAAAAGAACTCTTGTTGATAGTATCAGCAATAAATAAATTAATAACAGAAGCCTGAGCAAAACAGTTACCACTAGACGCACAGGCATAAAGCCCAATGACAGACACAGAAAGCTTGTTCTTGAACAAAAGGTGAATTGAAAAAACCCTGCTCTTCACTTCCTCAACTTTGGAAACATGATGAGCCAGAGAATTGTTCACAAAAATAGCCACACCAGCCCCACAAAACCCAACATCCAGACCAGACGTAAAAACCCAAACACCCTCAAACCTTTTCATGATCCATGGTTGTGAACCAGAACACAACTTGGTTTTCATAACAATTGAGATCAAACTACCAGATTCCTTATGCCAGCAAAAAATGTCCTCCTGCTTTGCAGGATTGTTCATTCCCCTAACATTACATGTGGCAATTTTCCAAATAAAACTGGTCATTGTGATAAAGAGATAACCAAAGAACCCAAGCCAGCATACAACTGATCCAACTTAGCCAAAATTGAGCCAATGGAGATGTTGAGAGCAACCAGTTTTGATTCCAGACCACCAATTTTGGAAGTCAGGACTTTGGAACTACTCGGATCCAATAGTGAACCAGTAACACTTGGAGGTAAAGAAGTAGGCTGGACAAAAGGATCATCAACCGCCATGTCAAAATCCAAGTCAGAGTTTGCAACCACAAAAGGAACAAAGATTAAGGACTGAAGAACTACCACAGAAGGAGCCAATTGAAAGGAAGGTGCCAAGGGTGCTGAACTAATATTGTCAAGACGAGAAAGAATGTTCGAAATTTGTTCAGACAAAAGCTCCACAGAGTGTTCCAGAAGTGCTAAGCAAGCACTTAAAGGAGAATTAACCACAGATAGAGGAGGGAGTACCCCGCCCGAACTCAAATCACCGGAAGGCGGGGAACCAGAACCAGAACCAGCACAAAAACCATAAGAGACTGAAACAACTGAGACCACTTGAGCCCAAAATTTGCCACCAAAGGCAACAGGACGAGAAATTGGCACATTCTTCTTCACATACAATTTGGCCAGCTGGAGATGAGTATTAGGATTGGTAAGCCTTATAAAAAACTTTGAAGATTTGAAAGCTGATGCAACCTCAGCATTACATTCCAAGGCAGAATGACCAAACTTCCCACATTGTTCACAACGAACCAAATCCAGCCTAGTCCATGAGAGTTTCACACCACCAAGGATTGGTTCCATGCGAAAAGCTGATTCCAAAACCTCATCAGAATCAAAACACACAACAGCACAGCGGACCCTATTACCAGTTTCCAATGACCAATTTATGACACAAGTTTTTCCACCAGTCCCTTCAAGAAGATCTCCAAGATTATGAGCAGTAGTTCTCACTGGCAAAGTAAACAAAAGTGCCTTGAACTGGTCCCTAGATGCCCAAGTTTCACAATTGCCCACCGCCATAGCCACACAAACCAAGTCTTTACCAATCAGGAAGGACCACTTAGCAGCCAAAGACACAGCCTGTTTCAATTTGGCGAATTGCACCACAGTCTTTTCCCATAAACCAATCAACTGGATTTTGATCGACTTAATTTCTCCAAACTTGGATACTGCGGCGACAATTATTTCCTTTGGTGTGTCCATGGAAATTTCCTTGATGACTACGGCCCGATCTGAACGAACTCCTTGTCTCTTAATATCGCTGTTTACCACAATGTCATTTTTTCTGGCCAATGAGGCAGTCTTTTCCATGCTTTCTGACAAAGTAAACGTCGATCTGATGATTTCTTCAAATTTTGAGGGAGTAGTGGCCCTCCCAAAACCATTGATTCGTGAAAACAATTTCCTTATAATCTGAGTTTTAGTCATCGCCGATTTCTCTTCCACAGCCGAAAGATTGATGTCCAAAGCAAAAGATTTCTTTACAGCTACCTCCACCTGGGTTTTAACAATTTTGAGGTCCACCCACACCTTTTCTAAAGAAAAAGACAAATGGGAGAGAAGAGAAACTTCCTCCTCATCATCCATGTCATAATTAATAGAGCTGAGAGGGAAACTGATAACCACACCAGTATTGAAACGCTTCGCATTGGACATATTCATTTGGAAGTCAGAAATGGCTTTACCATCAAAGGCTTCTCCATCTGTATCTATGCTAGTAAGTTGCCTGTCCACACTAACAGGCCCACCATCTTTGAGATTTTTATCCACACTTAAAAGTTTAACACCACTGAAAGACTTTTTGACTTTTTGAGTTGAACCACCACCAATTGAACCAGTGGTCGAAACTTTGGCAGACCTCTTTTTAGCACTAGGACCACTCATAATGGCAGCCGGTTCAACAACAAAAGGGTTTGATTCTTGTGAAATAGTGGAAAACAGTATGTAAAAACAGAAAAAACTTTTTTCAAAATTTAACTCTTTTTCAGGAATTTGGGACGAAGGAGAGAAAGAAGTTATATTATTTTTTTTTATTATATTTTAACGAGCGAGACCCAAATACCACCTAAACTATGATACCACAGAAGGGATTACATTATAGGCGTAAATCATGCATTTTCTACATGTGATCAAACACTCAGCCCAATCAAGGACTCACTACACTAAATCAAAAGTAGGTGGAAATAATTCCAACCCATGAATTCTCTCAATGATACCATTTAGATTCCTAAAGTCAAAAATAAACTCACTAAGAAACAATCTAGTAGACTCAATATTGCCTCTGGTTTCAGCATCAGACATACGCCACAAAGCAATAACACACTCAATAGTGTCCTCACTTAAAAAGGAAGGCTTAGCAGCCAGCATACCATCATAATCCATATCACCAAAGTCAATCTCAGATCTAAGACAAGCAATGTCCTTGGAGACCCCAACCAAGAGATTAGAAAAATTGTTAGCAGCATTCTTCATAGAGATGAGATCCTTCTCGACCTGAACAGCCTTAGCAGCATTATCATCAAGAAGATGAGACACCAAAGCAACCAAAGAACCAACAGGCTCAACAATAGACTTAACCAGAGCAGCCAAATCCGAAATCTGCTTTTCCAAAGAGTCCAATCTAGAACCAACAGCAGGATCAACAACAGAAGCAGCCAAAGAAGCCACCAAAGAAGGAAACTCAGAAAGACCAGAAGGAGCAGCAGTCTTGGCATATGAAGCAGAACCCACAAAACGAGACCTGAAAACCTTGAGAACCTTGGGAGTAGGGGGTGGGGAAATCTTGCAATCTATGGCCAGATAGCCCATTTCTTGACACCTAAAGCAGCGCCAGCAGCCAGAAGTTTCCCACCAGATATGGCATTTTCTTAGAGTACTAGTCTTAACTACAGCAGAATTCAAATCGTCTTGAGAGTCAAATGTAACCAAAGCGAACTGGGAACGATGATTAGAATCAGGAGAATGAGAGATAAAACATGTACGACCACCAATCTGAGAAATCATATCACTGATTTCAAAGGCAGTACAACCAGGGAGAAGGTTGACTAATTTGGCCTTAAACTTATCACAAGACAAAATAGTCTCATTTTAATTTACCAGAGGGAGGATTCTAACACTATCCTTGTCCACCAAGATTGACCAATGCTTCAAGGCAGACACAGCAGAGTCCAACTTTTCAAAATAAACCACCACATACTGCCAAATGCCAGCAGGCTTCAGCACAACACGAGCGACACTACCAAACACACTGAGAGCCAACTTAATGTTAGCAGCAGACACACCCAAAGGTACATCATGCAGCACAACAGCAGCAGAAGAAGAACCAAATTCAGAAACCACCAAAGACTTGGCAATTTTGAGGGTGGCCAAATGAACAGAGCTTGTGAGCTCAACCAGAAATGCAGCTTCCAAAGACTGTTGAGAAGCAAACTCCACACAGAAAAGCTTCACATTGTCTTTTGAAACAGATTTGGCACCCAAGAAACCATGCACAGACTGAAAAACAGTCTTAACATGAGCCAATTTGGTCTTAAAAGTAGCACTAGGCACCAGAGTGGAGACCACTCACCCAGCAAACCTTTGACGACTAGTAATAGTTTCCCAAGCACCACCAGAAGTAGCACCAGAAACTAAAGGAGGAGATGAATCAGTTTCCATTTGATCAGCCCAGTTCCCAAGAACAGGTGACCCAACAGAAGAAGATTGTTTTGCTTCTAAAACTGGTGATGATCTGCTGGAAGACACCACATTTGGCAATACAGCCAGTGGTTGATCTTGGCCCATCTTGGATGACATGCCAGATGATGCTATAAAGATCTCACCTAAGATCTCATTGGAAACCATAAAGGGGTTCGGTGTAACAATAGCAGAGGCAAGCGACTGCCCCCACTTTTTTGAACTTCTTGTCTTTTTGACCATTTTTTTTGAAGAGGTGTCGCTAAAAGCACCAGGTGTTGAATCTATAGAGGGGAAGACCAGCTTATTCACTGGTCTATTATTAAAAACTTTTGGGCTCTTGGTTGGAGTAGAGACAACACTAGGACTAACCCAGGTGTGTCTCTTTGAGGGAACTTTGACTGGTGAGAAACCAGCCAAAAATGAGAAAATTGCTTCAGCGGTTACCAAAGGCAGCTTTTCACAATTACTGGGTAAGGGAAAGGCTTCTAAAACATTTTGCCTAGTTGCTTCTACAACAGAAAGAGCTCCTCTGGTTGAAATTTTATTAGATATCTTAGGACAGATATCAGGTGCAGCCTTTTTACTCTTAGTTCTGGTCGTGGTCATAAAATTAAGGAGACAAAAAGTCTTATATTATTAATTATATAAGAAAAAACAATTATAATATACTAAATAATAATAAGTATAATCTTAATAAAAATTTCTATAAAACAATATATAAATTTAATAATTTTTTATAAAAAGTATAATTTATTTTATATGTAAAAATATAATCAAAAAAGTTAATTTTTCTATAATAAAAACACAAAATATTAGAATATTTTTTATTATATAAATATTTATATATAATAATAAACAAATAATAATATAAAATTTTTATAAAAAAAAAACATAAACCAGTTATGAATTTATCTGTAAACTTAAAAATTACATGCAAATTAGAGTACTAAACCAAAAAAATTCAAATTCAATTAATATTTTTAATTAAATTTTTGTTAATAATATTAGTATTTGATCTAATTTTTTATTAAGTATAATAAATAGTTTTGAAAATATTATATATAAGATATTAAGTATTTTTAAAAATCATTATTTTATTAATCTTAATATATCTTTTATAAACACAAACAAAAAACATTATATTTAAACAGAATACAATATGAACAAATTTATCAGCTTTTTTATTTTCTAAAATATTTAAATAGCTTTTAATTTTTGATCAAATTATATTAAGAATCTTAAATTTAATAATCTTTATTATATAATATTTCTCAAGTTAACAACTATTATAAAAATTTAACAATACTATATTCAATTTAAATAAACAAATATTTAAAACAATTTAGTTATTTAAATATATTATTATAAAACTAAAAGTTAATATATACTTTAAAGTTAAAACAATTGTTTGCAATTTTATTAGTATTAAAAAACCAAACTACTTATTATTATATCAATAGTTATGTTCAAATTCACAAAAAATACAATAGTATTATATTTTATCTTAAATACATTCAAATTTTATAAGAATTTAAATGTATAAATATCAACTATTTTTAAGTTAATATTAAATAAATTCTTTTTTATTGTAAAAAAAATTATACAAATTAAATATGTTAAAAAACCAAAAATAAACAACTAAAAACAAAATAACATAATTAAAAACATTATAGCCCAAAAAACTAGTTGTTAATTTAAATTAATTGAAAACAAAACTTTTAGAATTAAGTTTTTTTTAATAAAAAAAATTTTTTCAATTAAAAATTAATTTATTTTTTGTATAAAACTGCTTAATAAAACAATACTAAATTTTTTAAGTAAGTAAAAAATATTATAAAAAAACAAATATTCTAAAACAACAAACATTAAAATATTACTAAAAAAATAAAATACAAAAAAAATTATTTATAAGAAAAATAGTATAATTCAAAAATAGTCTAACAACTTTAACCAAAAAATTATTAATTAAACTAACTTTTAATTTTACCAAAAATTGTAAAAAATAATTGAAAAAGCAATTTAATATTTGTAAATTTAAAAATTTATAATTAATTAATTAATTAATTAATAATACTATTTATATTTTAAAAAAATAATATTAAAACTCTTTTTTTTAGTCTATAATTATTTAAATATTTTTAAATTATATAATAATAAGTAATAAACAGTTTTACTTAAAAAATTTTTTGAAAACTTGGCCTTAACTTTTAAATTTTTTCTGATTAAAATATTTTATTTATTACATATACTTTTAAAAATAAAACTAAACTAAGTTCTATAATTAATAATAAACTGTAATATAACTAAAATTAAATAAAAAAACTTCTTATTTAAAATAATATTTTTCAAAATTATATTAACAAAAAATCTAATATTTAAATATTTTTTAATTAAACTAGATTTAAACAGACTATTTAATAACAAAAAAATGTTTAAAAACTTATATAGATCTCTTTTTTTTATAATAAAATCTGTAAATTATTAATTATTTAATAAGTATTTTTTATTTTTTGATTAATAAATATAACTATAGTTTTTTTATTATTGATAAAAATATTATTAATTATAAAAAACTTATTTATAATATTCAAAATATATTAAATAGCAACTTAATTGTTTTTTATTTAAATTGTATTATTAATAAATATATTAATTACTAAATATAAAATTAATTCAACTTAATTTTTAATTTTTTTAAACTTAACAAATTTAGTATTAATTTAATAACTATATAAGCTCTTATATTTTTTTATTTTACATAAAAAAAATTATAAAAACTTTTTTAGAGCAATAAAAAAATATTTTACTTTAGTCTAAATTATTATGTATTTAATATTTATTTGTTAATCTATAATTTATTATAATATAATTAATTTTGTTATTATATATACTATCAAAAAATGTTATAAATTTTTTACATATTTATATTTTAATTAAACTATTCTTTAAATAATATTAATTTACAAAATTATAAACTTTGTGTATATTTTATAAGATCAGTCAGAATTTACAATTTTTTTAATATATTTTCTACAAAATTTATTGTAAAAATCAAAAATTGAGTTAAAATATTTTTTAAAACAAAAAAATTATTATCATAAAAAATACTAAATTATATGCTAAAAAAATTCTATTAAAAAAAATATTTTTTAAATAATTTTAATTAAAACAATTAGTTTAGTAATAATTAAAAAAATTTTATTTATAAACTTAAAAATTATAAATATTTAAACTTTTTTTAAGACTAAAAAACCAATTTACATAATAAATAAAAATTTAAAAAATTTAAAAGCATTCTTAAAATAAATTTATTATAATGTTTTTAAAGTTTATTAATAATATTAAACAAATTAACAATTTTTTCATCTAATAAATTTTTAAAATAAACATAAAAATATTAAAAAAAAAATTTTTTTCTCTTTTATTTCCAAAAATTTTCAAAGAGCACATTTTCTAAAAAAAAAGTTTTTTATTTTTTTTTGTTAGTTTATATTAATATTTTTTTACTTAATAATAACCCATTTTTCATAAATTTGAAGGCTTTTATAAGTAGCATTATGTCTAAGAAGAAGGCACCCAAGGGTGCTTTTCATGGTTTTGCTGGTGGTTTTTTTTCTCAGAAAAAAAAAATTTTCCTTGGAAATGTTAAACACTCTGGTAATGAAAGGTACATCTTCTTAAGTAAATCTGAGTCTAGTGATAATATATATTCTAATGTGAAAAGTTTATCTAGTGATAATAAAAATGTTAGCATGTTTAGTAGAAATAATGAGTTTCTTTTAAGCTTAGCTGTTACTACATCCAAGATGAAATAAGTTAATACTGGTGCTGTTTTTGGCTCTCTATTTAGTTCTTTCAATTTTAATATGAATAATGATAAAGTTGTTTTCTTTTCGCTTGCCCATCTCTTTTAACAAAAAGTAGATTGACCCAAAAATTATTAAAACTTCAGTGGAAGTGTCAATTAAAAAATTGTTTGCTTTAAATATTAATCTCTCAGCTGTGGAAGAGAAATTGGCAATGGCAAAAATTCAGTTGGTTAGAAAATTTTTTTCATCAGTCAATGGTTTTGGGAGGGCCACTACCCTCTCAAAATTTAAGAGGATTATCAGATCTATCTTTACTTCAGAAAAGAGCATAGAAATAGCTACATTATTGGCCAGAAAAAAAGGAATTAACATAAACAGCAATCTTAAGAGACAAAGAATAAGGTCAGATTGGGCTGTGGTAATTAAGAAAATTCTCATGAATATACTTAAAAATATGATTATCATTGCAGTATCTGAATTTGGAGAAATTAAGTCAATCAAACTTCAATTAATTGGAATATGGTAAAAAGCTGTGATAGAGTTTGCTAAATTAGATCAAGCTAATCTGTTGGCCTCAAAGTGGTTATTTCTAATTGAGAAAAATTCTGTGTGCATAGCCAAAGCTGTAAAAAATCGTGAGATTTGGGCATTAAGAGATCAGTTCAAAATGTTTTTGTTTACTTTGCCAGTAGAAATAACAGCATATAATCTTAGAACTCTTTTAGAAAGAACTGGTAGGAAAACTTGTGTTATAAACAAATCTATAAAAACTGGTAATAGAATTCACTGTGCTGTGGTTGGTTTTAACTCTGATAATAATCTGAAATTTGTCTTTCATATGAAGTCTATCTTTGGTAGAGTAAAACTGTTTTGGGCTAAGTTTTTTATCTACTTAATAATAACAGATTTAATTTTTAATTCTTTGATTTTTTGTAATTTAACAAAGTTAGATATATAATAAAACTTTTTTATATTAAATAAAACATATCTATTATTATTATAACTAATACTTAAATTTAATACTATTTGAACACTTAAAGCTTTATTATTATCAAATAATATTCAATAATTTATTAACTTATAAAATTTAGAAAAATTCTTAATAAAAATATTATCAAATTTTTTAAATTATGTTTTAATAAACATTTTATTATCTAAAAAACAAACAATCTTCTAAATAATATTCTATATTATATTTAAATTAAAAAATTTCTTAAAAGTAAAAAACTTATTAAAATATATAACAATATTAATTAGCATAATATTTTTAAAACAAATTTATTTAAAATATTAGTATTTATAATATTAAACTTTTATTAATTTTTGTTAACTTGTCTTTTAATAAAATTTAATTATATATTCAACAAATTATTTAATTTATTAAAATAAAAATAACTTAATAATTAATATTAAAGTATTTTCTAATTTTTAAAACTATATAACTAATTACTATATTGACCAAATTTAAAAAAATAAAAATATAATTAATTGTTTTTTTAAGTATTTCTTAATTTTCTAATTAATTGTTTTGCCAAATTGCTTTAATTTGGTATTTAATTCAGATAATCTGTTTATTACTAGATTTATGACTTGAACATAATTGGTTTTAAGTTTAGCTGATTCAAAATCTCTGGCATATATAACTGTATTTTGAAAAGTATTTGAGTACAATAGTTATACTTGTTGTAAAAGGCTACTACATAATCCACAAATAAACTGATTCAAAATCTGTAGTACTGTAAAGTAATCAACATTGATTGTTTGGATTTGGTGCAGATTTCTATAAAAGTATTCTAAATAAATAGTAACTGTTTTATTATCATTTTGTTTAATTGTAATAAAACTAGTTAACAGATAATTAATGTTGTTATAATTGTCAAAATATTATCAAAACACAGTTTTAAACATGTCAAAATCTTGGGATTTGTTTATTAGATTTTGGTACTATGAATTAGCTGTATTTTATAAAAAGTAGGGAATTGCTTGAAAAGCTCTAATATTATTCTATTTATTGGCTGTAATAGCTTTGGTTATATTATTTAGTCATACTTAAACATTGTTTTCTTTGCCAGTAAATTTTTCTAATTTGGCAATAAATACATATGTTATTGATACAAATAATAATTGTTGTTGTAATTATTGATAAATAACAATTAGTATTACTGATAATTGATTAATTAAGATAACTAAAGATAAGTTTTGTTAAAAAATAAAAATAAAGTTTAAATTGTTTGAGTTTTGCTGAGTTTGAACAATCAGAGTTTGGATTTTTAGATTATTTGAAATCAGATTTTGATTATTAATTTTCTGATTGTTGTTTTTTTTTTCTTCTTTTGATTTGGTTTCTGCCCAATTACTAATAGATTCGAAATTTGGTTGGGGTGGCAATGATTAAAGTTTTAATAGAGTTGTTAATTGGAATTTAAATTTTTAAAAAAAATTATTGTAGATTCTTAATAATTTGGTTTTTTCCTGGTTATTTTATAATAGTACTTATGATAATGATGTTTTCAACATAGATATAATTGTTAATGTTATTTAAATAGTGCTTTTAGATATATAATAATATAATAGATTAATAGATAAAATAACTCTTGGTTTTTTCTAGATAAGCAGTTGTATTTTTTGGAGTTTTTGTTGAAGTTTGTAGCTTTTTTTTTTCTTTGTTAATAAAAGTAATAAAAAATCTCTGTTTGGTATAAATTTCAATTTTAAAATTTATTTCTGTGATTATTAAGATAAAACTATAATTTTATAAAAGACTGGTATATTGTAATAGCTTACTATAAAATTTTTAATAATGGTTTCTGGATTTTTTTGGCCTTTTAAGTAGTATATAATTTTTTTATTTACATAAAAGTTGAAAGCTGATTCTGTTGACCAATAATTATTTGTTAGTTTAAGATAAGTTTGGTAATATTAGAATAAGAATTTTGCAAATTTTAAATAATTTTCTCTTATGATTTTTTGGTCTGCTATTTTTCTGAATAATTAATATTAATGTTAGTTTTTTGTTAAATTATATTTTACAAGAAGCACTAAATATTACAGGTAATTATTTGGGGTGTTAAAACAAATAACAGATTCATAACTTGGTATTTAATAGCTAAGTATAATAGTATTTTATAAAAGTTTTAAAGTTTTAAAGTTTTGAAGTCTGAAAGTTTTAGTTGAGTTTTTTGTATAATAAACAAAAATTTAATTAATAATTTTCTTCAATTTCTGTCTTTAGTGTAGTGGCTAATTTATTTTGACAATTATGCTCTTCTGGTAAGCTATTTTTATTTTTGTTTTATAGGTCTTTTACCAGACTATTCTTGACATTAATTACTTAGTGCTTAATCTTAATTAATTAGTAAACAACAAAGAAAACAAACAAAAAAAATTAAAGAAAAAAAAATAATAATAATAAATTAATATTTTATTAATAGCTTTAATCAAGAGCTATTGATTTAGTATGATTAAATATTGAATTCTATTAACATAGATTGTTAATAGTATAAAAGTAATTAATATTTTTTAATCAAGCAATGACAACATAAATTAGATAATAAAAGATATTTTATTGATATAAATATAATTTTACTTCAAGTTATAAAAAATTATCTTTTAAATAAAAAGATAATTAATAAATACTTATTGCTAGTTACTTTTTTTTAACTGTTCTATTTTTTTTTGGTTTTAATACTTTTGCTATATATACATAATTTATGTTATACAAAATATTACATATTTCTATTTTTTTTATATTACTTTTTAAAAATGTGCTTATTTCTGAAAATATACTGTGATTTCTTAAAAATATGCTTATTTTTTGAGATTATATATATTTCTAAAAATGTGCTATAATTTCCTAAAAATATGCATACTCATTAAGTACTATTCTCTTATTAGTCTATCTTATAATCTGTTTTTTTTTATCTTTTTTTGTACTTTTTTCTATAAGTAATAACTATTAATTTGTTAAATATCTTTAATAAATTATAAAAATATTATAGTACAAAAATCATAGATTGTTTTTTAATTATGCTAAATTTTTATTTAAACATTAATGCAGTTTTTATTTTATGGAAAAAAGCTTAAGTTTTTATAATTTCAAAGTCTTATAAATTAAATAATATATTAACTAATATCAAATCAATAGAATTAATAAAGACAGCCAAAAAAATTTTGTAAAATTTTATTGGACTGGATTTTTTTTATGTAAAACAAATTTAATGTTTTTTATAAAAACAATTTTTCAATATTAAAAGATATATTAATTCAATTTTTTGTGTTTATAATTGGCTTAGTTGTTAAAAATGCTTTGAAAAAAAATAAAAAATTGTGATTAGTCTTATAGAACATATATAAAACATACAACTTAATAAATTGGCACTATTTAAAAACTAGCTTAAGGCACATTAAAATATGTGAATAATTTATTAGTTTTTTTAACAGCATATATTAAAACAGATTTTGGGCTTTTATATGACTATTGTGTATATAATATATTAGATTAAGGCAAAGTTTTTTCATTTTTTTTTTAAAAGATTCTTTACAATTTTTATATATATATAATTAAAAGACATAAATATTTGTGTAAGTACTAAATAAATATAAAATTTGTAATTAAGTTTGGCAAAATAGAAAACAAAAAGGAAAAAACATTATTTTTTATAGCTAGAACTTTTATTAATAACACTATTTAGATAAAAAACAGTCAAATTTCTATTCAATACATTTTAAATATTTTTAGTGAATTTTTTGGTATCAATAATATTTTAATAAATAATAATAAAACAGTGATTATTTTTATTAATCAAAAGATAAAAAATGTTTTATTAAGAATTAATAGATATTTTATATTAATTACAAAAAAAAGCAAATTATATTAATACTTGAGAATTTTGCTTTTTATTAAAAGTTTATTTAAGCCAGTTTGGCTAAAACTTATTTTAATATTAAGTTTTTTGCAAATGTAGTTTTGAGAAAAATAATTTTAAATAAGCAGTTTTGTTATTTGGTTTTAATAATTTTGTATTCTATAATTAGTTATTGTATACAGTTTAGTTTTGTTTTATTTAATATTTGCTATAAGTAAGATGTTATAATTAAAAAAAAATTAAAGCTAAAAACAAAATTGTCTAAGAACTTTTCAAATAAAATATTACACTATTCATTATTATACAATTTGAAATTATTTAAGCAATTGCAAGCTAAAATAAAAGTGGCTTTGATTATTATGTTTGCAAATTCTGAAGATATTTTTAGCCATTTTTATTATTATTATTTTTTGAATTTACAAACTTTAGACTAAGCTTCAGCTAATTTTTTGCAGCATTCTGTTAAGTTAAAAGTTAGTTTTATGAACAATTTTCTTATTAAAGTAATAAAAATATTTCTGGTAATAAGTTTTTATTAATAAACAATTTGCCAAATTTTTTCTACAATCCAAACAAATTCTTAATATTTGATATTTTAAAAAAAATAATTTATTTTAGAGTAATATATTCTTTAAAGTATTTTAATATTGCTTTTGACAACTAATTTTTGAATAAACATGGAGTGTTAATAATTTAAAAAATCTTTTATTATTGGAAAAAACTAAATCCAAAAAGTTCCATTTTATTTTGGTTTATTATAGTATCTAGTTTTTTAGGTAAAATAGTATTTGCTATTAGATATAATACAGCTGTTTCTGGTTTTTTGTTTTATAATATCTTGAATTTGGATGGTTTTGAATTGGTAAGAAATTTTTTGCATAAAATTTGAATTAATATTTTTAATA
The DNA here is from genome assembly GCA_016748015.1 of Geosiphon pyriformis. NCBI lineage: Eukaryota > Fungi > Glomeromycota > Glomeromycetes > Archaeosporales > Geosiphonaceae > Geosiphon > Geosiphon pyriformis. The sequence goes on along the minus strand of JAAOMT010000594.1, from coordinate 7,084 downwards.
TATATATTGATAGCTTATTAAATAATTTTGGTTTGTTAAGAATAACTGGAAGAATAGCTGTATACTTTTTTAATATAAACATAGGTATTGATTTTGGAATTTTTGAAATAATGTCTTCTATAATAATTAAGCTGCAAATTATTGTTTTAGCTTTAAAATATGTGCCTTTTTTTAATATTATAATCTTGTATCTAAACAATTAAATAACTATTGATATATGTAATTTGGAACTCAGTTTGTTTAACCTAAATTTTTGCAATTAGTGTTGAATAAAGAGACATTATGTTGTTAATTTAATAAAAACAAAAATATTTTGGTAGTTTAATTAAAGATTAAAAGTTATTTGAGTGTTTTTAGTAATAATTAAGCTAATAAGTTGGCTGAAATAATTATTGATTCTTCTTTATTTTTTTTGTTGGAATTTCGAAAAGATATTTATTAGTTAATAAATTAGTAATATTTGGTAATATTTATTATTTTGTTTAAGATATTTACAAAAAAATTGTTTATGTATATTAAAAAGTAAAATTTGATACAAAAATTGTTGCTTAATCTCTTATTTGTAAAATTAATTAGATTTGCACAGTTTTGGTTTGGCATTTCAATTCTTATATATTGGTTGGTTTTACTAATAGAATCATACTTGGTCTTTGAATTTATATAATAAAGATTATTTATAGAAAACTTTTAATTGTTGTTTAAAAAAAACTATATAACAAGTTGTACTTAAGTATTTTGTGTTTATTTTGTGAAAAAGTGGAATTTTTCGATTATTTATTTATCTGTTCAAATAATACAGACCAACAAAAAGAATTAATTATAGATTATATTAAGTTTTAAAAATTTTTAACTAATAAAATAATGTCTATGTCTTTTTTTGTATTGCAATTTTTTTTGTCTCTTAGACATTAGATTGTATACAATACTTTACAAAAATTTTGTTCTTAAAAATTGGCTTAAAAATGTTTTGGCAATATATAATAATAGAAAAAAAACAATTTTTACATTAATAATATTTTTTTGTTAATTGGTTAAACACTGCTACTACAAAATATAATCAATTAAAATCAAGCTTAAATTAAAAACAAAGAGAGTTGAATTGATAAGTAATAATGGTATAATACCAAAAATGGTTAATATTTCACATTTAAGTTTATTAGATAAAATAATTTACATATTTAATATTATTAAGTTAATAACAGTAAGTTTTGATAAGCATATGTCTTATATATTTTATTTTGGCATTAATAATAGTTTGGTTGTATATATAAATATTTAGTATTTTCTAAATTAGTCTAAGTAGTTAGTTATATATAGCAAATGTATGAATTGTATTTAATTAAAATTACTTAGGTTAATTCTATATATTAAATAGTAATTGAACTATATTCATAAAACTTAATAAAAATAAAAATATATATTTATTTGTTAATTTATAATTTGTCATAATCTAATTGATTCTGTTATTATATATATTATTAAACTTAATTTATATAATTTTATATTTGCTTAATTTAATAAAATATTGAATTTTTAAAAAATAATATTAATAAAATTTAATTTTTAAATATAATTTTTTCTAATAATTGTTTTAAATTTTGTAAAAGTTAAAAAAAATCTATTTGGTATTAATATATTAAATTTTTATATATATATTAATAAATTATTAAAAATTTTGGTTTTTTTAAAATTTTAAATAATATTGTAACTTATTTTTTTAATTTAAATTTTGGTTTAAATATTGAAATTAATAATTTGTATTATTTAATATAATAAAGCTTTAAAAAATTGTTTTGGTTTTAAATAAAATTTTAATTAATAATAATAATAATAATAAATTATTTTAGATAATTAAATAGCTTTAAATTTGTTAAATATTTTAAACTATTATAATAAATATTAAATTAATAAGAAATATATTATTAATAATATTAAAAAAAAATTTAAAACACTTTAAAATAATTAATAATAAAATTGTTAATTTGTTACCAAAAATTCTTGCAAAATTTATTTTGTTTTTGTTAATATAAATAAAAAGTCAATTTATTAAAATATAAAATATTATAGTATTAAAAAATGTTTAATATATAGTTAAATTGTTTTTTAAGTTTGTAAATAAAATTTTATGGAAAATATCTTGTATAATTATGTTTATTAATTGCGATGTAATAAAAGATATTAATTAGTTTTGTTTAATATAAGTATAATATCTTAATAAACATATAAAGTTTGGTTTTGTAAATTATAAGTCTGTTAATTTGTGCACATATTTTATTAAAGTTTTTTAAAAGAAATTGTTAACAATAATAAAAAAAAGCATTATAATAAATATTATTTAAGTAAACTGTATATTTAATATAAAAAAAGAAAAACTTCAGATTATTTTTTTGTTTACATATTAAATATAGCTAGGAAAAATTTAATCATTAACAATTTTGTTAAAAAATGAAATATACATATACAGATATTGGTTATTGATTTTTTAGTTTTGTGATATTTGATAATATAATGTATGTAATTAACTTTAAAATAATTAAATTTATTATTTATAAAAGAAATTTATTTCAAGTATTAAAATTTTTAAGCTATTAATTAATAAATTTTTAAAAAATTATAAGTTATGTATGTATATATATATATATATATATAAGTAATATTATTTGGAATTTTAATAATTTTGATTTTACAAAATTTAATTATTACAAAATTCAAAGTATCGTATCATTTAATTATCATATTTAAATTAATTTAAAACAATAAACTTTTTTTGGATTCAAATTTCAACTAACAATAATTTTATTTAATATTACTTTATGTCATCAAAAGTATAAAGACCGAAATACGTAAGTTTTGTTTATCATTGATCTGGATGATCAAAAGCAGAACATCTTTCGGGTAAATACCAAAAACATTTTTTCTATATTTAAATGCCGATATGGAATTTCTATACTTTTTATACTGTATATATAAAATAAATATTCTACAAGGAATAGCAAAAACAAGATTAGTGGATCTAAAAAAATTGAAAGAATCGTCCACTAAAAAATGTCTGCGGTCAATTCATTACTATCTCGTATAGTGTACATCTAATTAATTATTCTCGAAACCATCGTTATGAGTATTGCCCAATTTTTGTTGGGTATACATTTCAAAATACTCGTGATGAATATTATACTACCATAGTGGTTATTATGAATCATAAAGGAATAATGGATGAGGTTCACCCTGTGGTGATATCGGAGGGGTCGTTGTTGCAGAGCTTAAGATTTCGCTTGCGGATAAGGAGTGCCTTTTATTTTCTCGAGATTTAAAGGATAAAGCAGGGAATCCAGTAGTCGTCGATAAAGTATTCCAAGTTCTTATTGAAGATGTTGGACTCACAGACATCGAGGATGGAGGTGTATTTGTATTGTTATTTTTTGTCATGGAAGCAAATGAAACCATTTCCCGAGTACTTACTCTAAGAAAACAGAATATAAAGAAATGGAATAATAATATAATAAGCATAAGGATTTTATACATGAGAATTAGTTTTTTGAATATTGCATCCCACCTGTTCTCTTCATGGTTATAAGGTATCTGAGATCTACTGACGTTTGATTCAATATGTGTATCATTTGTCCCAGTCAAAGTATTCCCACTAGCGCCATCCAATATGTTGGCCACATTGGAATAGGCTTGTGCCCCAAAGTTAAAAGTAATCCTTGCTAAATTTTGAACAAGCGCATTAAGCTCATTACTACTTTCTGTGTGAAGCAACGGCTTTGAATCTTCATCCCATAGAGCTTGTTCGTTAGAAGTTACTTCATCACGCCACGGATCTTCCAACTCAAGAGTAAGACTTTTAAGAGAACGTGATGTTGTCATGTTTGGACTGTTTTCATTCAAGGAAAATCTTGAGTTAATGGAACTTTCAAAATTCCTTGAAGGATCATTGCTGACAGGTGAGGTAGAACGAGGTAAAGGACTATCGGATCTCCAAAGAGACTTGGCAGCAACGGAATTTCCGTCGTCAATAAGTTCTTCACCATTTAATTCTTCATCGCGTTTTCCGAAAAGACCGGCCCAATACTTGAGCTTCTTCCAATCAGATTCAGGAAAGAGTACTCCCTGGTCTCCCATTTCTTCTTTGTCTTTTTTCCCTTCATCGTATAAGGGATTTAAAAAATTCTTCCGGTTGGAATTAATGTAATCCCAGATCGAATATGTTAGAGTCGCTACTTTGTAGTCATTTCTTTCTTTTTCAGAATTAAAAAGGAATGTCCCATACTGACAGGAGTAAAGGTGATAATGGAGCTGGATCAGGAGATTTTCGTTAAATTCGAATCTTTCAGGATGTTGTGCGAAAATTTGGTAGACACAATCGAGAAACTGATGAAACACTGGAGAAGTTTCTCTCACGTGAGATTGCTTATACAGCTTATTTTGCATAGAATTAAAAGCGTTATTAGCTGCGTTAGCACTGGATGTGATAAAGTATCTTTCATTTGAAAGGTGCCCTGATCTATCGCTGAACTTGTGACCAAACGAGATCCAATCCTTCTCGATTAAAATTTGAAATCCCCGTAATGTACGATAATAAGGATCCAAGCATAATTCTGATATGGAAGTGAGTTGAGCAGTGCGATCCCAACCATCTGAGCAATGCACGAGAACATGAGAATTGTTGACATGAATATTTTTAATGATGAGGAGTGATGATTCCAGAAGGCTACTGATGTATCTTAACCAGCTGGACTTATGTAAATGATATTTTTTCACGGGTATCCCTTGTGCATCCGCTGTTTGAATAACTGTTAAGACAGGACAAATTAAATCAAAATATTGTAAGGATGAAATCAATTGATTGGTTTATTATTTACAACTTGTAATTCCGCCTCGGCCAGGCCTTTGTACTGACCTTCTACTAATCTCCCCAAACTCTCCCTCATTACATGAATATTTTCAATTCCCATATATTGTTTTGAGCAATTTTTGTAATGGTCCATATTCTCCGTTCCTGCTCCTATAGCCACGTTAGCCATAGCATTAGCAGTGGGTCTAGCGTCTACAATCAAATTTGTGGCAGTAGATCCATATACAAGCTGTCCTGTGGGTGTAGGAGGAAGAGCATTCGATTGAAAAATGGCTTCTATGAGTTTTTCGTCCTGAATGGACCGATTTTGTTTCAAGCCAACCATAGGCTGACTCGAGCGCGTTATTGAAGCCTGATATTAAATTTATCAATTTAGGAAATACTATATTTAGACAAAGGAAATGATAACCATTAAATTTTTGTATGTATACCATATTGGACCAATGCAGATAGCTCAAAGTAGGTATTCGACATTTACTTCGAAATTTGCAGGCATGTGTTAAAACATTATCGCTTATTTTTTGAGGAACTACCAAGGTTCTTGGGTAGGTTGAGCAGAACTAGGTTTCAAAACAAGAGGTTATTATAATTTAAGAGCAATTATCAAAAAAATTGATATCAATTATTTCGTACACTATAGCTCCGATTAACCGTGGAGAATCTCCAAGCACGAGTCGTGCTTCCAACCCCCATCCGATCGAATTCTTTTTCGGGATCATAAATGCTCCAGCCATCACTGGAACCAAGTGATTGAGGTTTATAAAAGAAAGCGTAAAGTTGTTCTATAGAGCCTTCTCCGAAAATATAGGTGACAAAAAAAAGTAAATAGAGAAATAGCGCATAATCTGGCCAACTGCACATATTTTAGGAAGTTATGATAAAAAAATCGACTGACTCATAAAACGTACTGATGCATGTCAATTTTTGTATGCTTTCGAATACGTCAATTGCTTCTCTTTCATTTGGTACGGATAGGGTAACAAACAAGAAATCCCGGCAGCGAATGATCAAGGGCCAGAGGCCATTGGACGCTTGAGGACGACGCTCAACAGTGTGAATTATTGGATACGATATCTACACATGCGGACAAGAATTCCATAATTTTAATGAAAATTTTACATAGCCCAATGTGAGAAATTCCAGAATTATGATAGGATCAATAAGGCAATGATTTCTGAAATATGATTACTATGAAAATTAGACCATAAAAAAATATTTTTATAAGACGAAGATTGAATAATAAAGTAGCAATCCAAGAATAAGGAGTTATAATAAGAGGTCTAAAATAATGGTCGAGGTTTTAAAAATCTCAGTTTAAAAGTGTATGATAAGAAAAATAATGTATCAAAAGTGGTAATGACGAATTCACCGTTACTAGCAAAGTAAAAAAGCCAAAAATTCATAATAAAGTGTTCCTTAATTACGTTTAATTAAAAGTAAATAACAAGTTACCTACCCATAATTCTTCTTGTGGGTGACGAAAAATTAATTGGTGAGTTGTGAGGTGTAAAGTACCAACTCTGGTCGACTGTCGTTTTTCCAACTGCACATCCTCGACCTGTCATAGGTTGTTCGTTTTGGTTAAAATTTCAAATTTCATTCAAGTAGTCTGTTGAAATCATTTCCCATCATCGAATCTACCAGTACTGAATTGGTTAAACCTTGGTAATTTTGAGGTAATCCATGTCAGAAGGTTTTTGCTTTGCATGAAGCGACCTCTTATAAAACAATCCTGCCAGTTTGAAACCTCGGTCTTTTAAACGACTTTGGTAAATGTTTAGTTTGAGCTTCGAGTTCGCAAATTTAAAGTATGTAAAATCCAACAGTGTCAACAATTAATATTTGTCCACGTGCTCCTGACTCTGGTTAACCAGTTAATAAATAAGAGTTTGGTTGATTTCTTTGTTTAACTGAATAGGTTAAAAGTTGGATGATCAATGATTTAATGTAAATACCCACTGTATGTATTAAAGAACACGTAATTGCCAAACTTTGGATCTTGCACTTTGCCATACATCACAAAGAGCTAATGTTTACAATAAATCTAAGTTAATTGAACAACCCATTTAAACATTCCTTCAAGTATGGCGAACCTTTGTTTTTTTTGGAATCAAAAGTATAAACTAATTAATTTCACTAATTAAATTTTTTTGTTATTTTATTTTACAAAAAAAAATATTTCCAAATAAAAAAAAATAAAAATGTGAATATAAATCATCAAATACACAT
>JAAOMT010000379.1:406330-421101 GCA_016748015.1 Geosiphon pyriformis | reverse complement strand
TTTTTTTTTTTTTTTTTTTTTTGCTTAACGAGTAAGGTCCAAACACTACCTAATGCTATACATCAAAGAATTGATCTAAACTAAACATGAATCATGTACTTTCTACATGTGACCAGCCACTCGAGCCAATCAGAACAACACTATTCAGCTATATGAACTGACACCGAATTATCTTTCTCCAAAAAAAACAAACAAGACTTGTGAAAACCAAAATAAACACCTAAAGTATCAGTGATGCCAAGTAACCTAACCACTCTTGCAGAAAACCTTGAAGCCAAACCATGAACTAAGATGACAGCTGAACTATCCAGTGAGATCAATCTATTCTTTTCTATATAAGCACGATGCTTAGCATGAACTGACCAGACATCTTCCCTAAAAGCAATACCAAGAGAGTGCACAAACTTGACAATCTCTAAAACTGCAATCTTGGGGTCATGAAAAATGCAAACAGTCTTATGAAACTAACTATTAAAAACAAAGCCCTTAAAAAGAGCCATGAACACAGAGAGATCAGAAATACAGGATGACAACAATTGTAATATACCCAAGGAAGAGAGAAAAGAACCAAAAAGCACCTTCTAGATCCCTACATAAGAATCCAGCAACCAACGTCAAGCAGATTTGTCAATCTTGTAGGAGAACACATGATCTGACACTTCTATTTCACCACAATATAAGCACAATACATTAGGATAATGTCTATTATAAAGGTGCTTTCATACAGCAACTGGCAGCCGATAGTGCAAAGCCTTCATAAAGTAAGTATACATACCGGCCGAAGGCCTGCTGGTAAACCCCGCAGCCATATGCAAATTAGGATGTCACACCAATGACAAACAGAGCCAATCAATCTCAGAAAACAAACTCTCTACCAAAACCCCAGAACCAGAACCAACCTCCCAGTGTGCGCGACAAACAGAATGATAAATATCATGGACAAAATGTCTTGAATTCCCAGAAATAACACTACCATCAGCTGTCAGGAAATGTTTACTCAAGCAGAGGGAAAGATACCAATTGGAGAAAGAAGTGGCACCAGCAATTGCATCAGCACGCTTGTTTCCCAGAATACCAGAATGACCTTTTATCTTGTGAAAACTCACCTCCAACTTCTTACTATGAATCAAGTTGACAATATGACAATGTTCAACCCAACACTGATTATGAAAATCGGGACACACCAAACCCAACTCTGACCTGCAAGCATCCAAAGCTGATTGACTATCCGAAAACAAATGAACAGAGCTTGACAAGGGAACACACTCCAGAGCCAAGACAATAGCCTGCAATTCCACCAAAGTAAACGACATCAAACTTGACACATTAATGCCCAAACCCAAGCCAATATCCTTAAAAAAAACAGCAGCACCAGCTCTACAGCCAACCGTGCCAAGATTACTAAGGAATCCATCCGTATATACTGACAAACTGCCAGCACCAGTTACCAAGAGACGGTCACAAACAGACACATATTCACCAAATTCAAGAATGTTCAAAAAACCACCATTACCCAAAACTACAGACTGAGTATAAGAAGATCTCACATCATTGAGAAACAAAACAGAACATTTGAACCACTCAGGAACAGGGCCACGGAAGTCCAATCTCTTCCATCGCTTGAAGGTGTACCAATCATAGACAGCACCATGACAGTCATGAAGTTGATCCACAAAGGCAATACTATACCGCCAAAGGGAAGAAAGAAACCTGAAAAACCCTGATTCACCCAGAACTGTAGACATTGGTACTCTACCATGAAACCGAAAAGAACTGACCAAAGAGCCACTCAGAGACACATTGCAATCAAGAAGAATACGAACCATGTCTGCCAGAAAGTTATTAGATGCACTAATCCAAATACAGACAGGAGAGCTTAACAGATGAACAGAATGCCAACACAGAACTTGCAAGTCATAAGACCTGTGGAAAAACAAACAACCCAAGATACCACTAGAGTTCGCAAAACTGACAAGAGAAGCAATCTTGCTTTCAGATTGAATTTGTAAAAATGACTTTAAATCATAAAACAAAGGGTGATGAACCACATCATTAGGAAAATTGAGCGGCAAACCAGATTTAAGCTTTAAACCTTTATGAATCAGAGCATCCCACTTGTCGCACATGCCAACAAGAATAAAACTGAACTGAGTTCTATAGCTGATTATTGGATGTAGAACTGCTGACACCAAATACAAAAACTGCTTATCTGAGACCACCTTTCTCAACACCAGATTGGTGAAAAAGCTAATGTCCGAATGTGCCTTAACCAAGCTAAGCTTCAAAAGACTCTCAGTCAAAAGAAAAATGCTCAGATATCGGGGAGATTCCCCCTTTTTGGCAATAAAAATGGGTGAACCGTTGATAGAGAAAGAGGGATAGCTAACCCTGCTATTGATAGGAATGACTACTGTTTTGTCATTATTAATAGAGATATTATTGACATGAAAAAATTCACTAGCAACATTGAGAATATGTTGAGTAGCCATCTGACTGCTGCCAACCCAAATCGTATTATCAACAAAAGCACCAGCAGCAAAAAAAAAAGAAAACCCAGCCTGGGATTCAGAACGACCATTCTTAGAAACAAAGTAAGAATTCAACCTATACCCACATATACTCTCCTGCCTTTTGACTTTGCACAAAAGAGGATCATAAAATATGCACCAAAGAAGAGAGAAGAAGACTTCTCTCTGGTCTAAACTATCGTGCACATGATATCCACTTGTCAACCCAAAATCTGTCATAACTCAGTTGGTACAATCCCTGTGAATACCACCAAAAAACTGAATAAATTTGCTACACATCTTAACCCTGACCAGACTCTTTTCAAGATGCTCCCAGCCAACTGAGTCATATGCTTTATGCATGTCTTGAAGAACCAGCCAGAGCTCCCTGTTTTTTTCCAAAGCATCTTCGACCACCAATCCAATTGCAAAAATAGGAGACTAGGTTATCATACTCTTCAGAACTGAAAAATTGTCCTCCCGAAGAACATCAAAAGTGCTGCATGCCAAAGAAATCCTGTCAGAGAGGATCTTAGAAAGAATCTTGCAAGCTGTCTCAATTAAGGCAATAGGATGTGTATTTGTTAGAACACCCTTCCACTCATAAGGTTTGGGAATCATCAAGACCCATGCTTCCTTTCAAGAGCCAGGCACTAATTCTCTGGACAAACAAGAATTCAAAAGCACCAGCAACATATCCAGAACCAACCTATCACAGTGCTTCCAAAGCTCATTAGAAATACCCAACAAACCAGCTGTTTTATCATCTGGAAGATCAGAAACCACTCCAAAGAACTCATCATATCTAATTGAACACATAACTCCAGAAAAAGCTTCATCAAAAACATACTCCAACAGTTGATATTGGTGACGCCAATCAACCGAGATATTATCGACCACCCGACGCTTTCTAGTCCAACTTTTCATGATCACATCTACCTTAGACTTAACCAGATTCCAAAATCAATTCATCATCAACCACCAAATAGTTCAGTACAATCTTATGAAATGGACGTTCTAATACACTTCTTATCATATGATCCTTATTCATTTCAAAGCTTTCCATCCTTCTGCTTATGGCAGACTTGATGTTTGCCTCCTTAGCGCTCTGAGACTCAACAAGCTTGGACGCCCGATAAGATTTTCTAACACCTGAAAGAGCAGAACAAACACAACCAGATTCTACTCCAAAGTTCACTAGATTCTGAACAATTGAAGCTTTAACACCATCCAAAGAAGTCCAAAGTTTCATGAGAGAAGCAAAATCTACAGCACACCTCACACGAGATGCCTTAATAATCTTTGAAACCAGAAGCTCCAATTTGTGAAATCTCAAAGAAACTTTAGTAAAAACATCATTAAATTCCTTGAACCATTTCTTCTTGAATACCTCATTGGCTGAAAAAACCATTATCTTGCAAACAATGCTCCACATCACATCCAAATCTGAAAGCCTCGCAGAGGCGGCAAACTTATCTGAGAACATTGTAGTATTGGTCGACATAGCACCTTTAAAACTGTTCTATTTAACCTCATCAACACTCTTGAAATCGAATTTCCATCAGTCCCTATTTGCTTGCCTGCGAAAAGAGTTTAACCACATATCCAAAAGCCCACCCAAACCTACAGCCATTGAAACAGCTTGGTGATTCATGTCAAAATGCTCACTAACATCCAAAACCTTACGATTTATTATTGCATCGACCAGATTTGGAGAAACAAACACATAGTCAATTGTTTTTATGACACCCCTAGAATTTGCCCAGGTGGACAATTTTGAAGCTGGGCTTCCAGCCAAAGAATTCACCAGACCCAAATCCAAACACTTTTTAAAACTTGCACACTTATGAGAACTGTCTTTATTGAAATTACTACTGAGAACAATGAAGAAAGATTCATTAACAGCTTTTGCAATGAGAGAGTTGACTTCACCAGCTTAAGAGAACCAAACTGCTGAGGAAGCACTAGCATACAGTCCCAGAATAGACACTGAAAGTTTATTTTTGAAAAGTAACTTAATGGACAAGAGCTAACCAGACACTTTTGAAACCTTGTACACATGTTTTGCCAAAGAAAAATTCATGACGACCATGACACCAGCACCCAGATAACCAGATTCCAAACCAGAGATAAACACCTGTACACCATCAAATTTGTTGACAATCTAGGGGCAAATCTTCCCTTTTAATTTTGATTCTGTAAAAATAGAAACTAAATTGTTCTTTTCCATATGCCAACAAATGACATCATCCTGTTTCGCAGGATTGTTCATTTCTCTGACATTGCAAGTAGCAATATTCTAAACCAGATTGTTTATTGAGAAGAAAAAAAATTTGAACCTGCACCAAAACTGTCCACTTTGGCCGAAAGACCCAGAACTGTTTCCATTAGACATTTCACGCTGTCATCCAACTTGGATACCAAAGATACATCAAAAGACACCACTTCCGCAACAACCTTACCACTAGTGGCTGCACCTGAACCCTCACTCATCATTATATTTGCCCCTTGATTCTGTGATGAAGGGGTTACCAATGGCTGACATCTAGGGCTTGGCTGGGAAACCATAGGCCCAAGTGCATCTAACCTCTTAGCCAGCTTACTCACCTGCTCCACAAGGCTGGCGAGACTGCACTCAAGAGTGGCAAACCTATCATGGACTTCCGTCAAAACTGGCAGGGATGGCTCTATTTCCGAAGAGGAACCAGATTTCATTGAAACATTTCGTCCAAAGAGAGGAGAAAAAGAAAACTCATTAGCAACCTTTGCCCAAGAAAGACCACCAAAAGAGACTGAACGAGCAACTGGAGCTGATCGTTTGGCATAGATGGCTGCCAATTTGCTTTTATCTGTGTCTGACAAGAATCTACACAAAAACAAATCTGAGGAAGCTTTTCCACCAACCGTACAGCCCAATGATGTATGGCCTGATTTCCCACACTTGGCACACTTAGTTAGAACAAGATGAGACCAGCATAGATTGACACCCCTCAACACAGGCGTGGTTTCCACAATGGCATCCAATGATTCAGCAGAATCAAAACAGATGACAGCACACTTAGCCCTAGCATATGTAACCGGATGACGATTGATAACACACATCTTCTCACCCACTGAACCAATAAAATCCCAAATATTATGAGCAGTCATTCTCATTGGCAGAGTATAAAGCAGCACTCTATGCTGGTCTTTTGCGTCCCATGATTCTTTGTCCAAATCTGATCTAGCTACCTGCACAGCATCCTTCCTGATTAAGATTGACCACTTTGCTGCAACCAAATCGGCATGATCTGATTGCTCAAACTCTACCACAGCTTTCTGCTACAGCCCCACCAATTGCATTTTGATTGACTTAATTATCCCAAACTTGGAGAGTACAGCACGCACAGCTTCAGTTGATGTTTCAACTGAAATTTCTTTCAACACCACAGCCCGATCTAAGCGACCAGCAGATTTTCTAAGATTGGTGTTTACCATGATATTCGCATCAGTAGCCATTTTGGTAGCCTTCACCAAACTCGATTTGGAAGTAAATGTTGCCCAAATGATCCCAGCAAATTTTGAGGGGGTAGTGGTCCCCCCAAAACCATTGATTCTTGAAAACAATTTTCTGATCACCACCAATTTCTCCTGAGAAGATTTTCTATTAATCTTGTTTAAGCCAATATCTAAAGTGAAAAATTTACGGACAGAAACGGCAACCAACTTTTTGACAGGTGTGGAAAGTACCAGCAGAGTATCAAGAAGAACATCATCATCATCTTTGTCGAGCGAAAAATCAATCCTTCCCAATGGTTTGCCCAGTGCCTTTTTTGTTTTGACTCTTATACCCATAGGTGTCTGATCTTGATCCCCTTTAGTAAGAGCACTGCCTTTACCATAGTCAAAACTGGTTTCCTTTACAAGACATTCCTCTTCCATGTCAACACTTTCAGATTCAGTGGTGTGACCAGTCTCAGAACCTCATGAGCTACTTTTCCGAACTTTAGGACTGATAATCTCATCACCAGAACTACCTTCCAAAACCCTGCCTCTTTTCTTTTTACCCAGAAGAATAGATCTAAAGCCACCACCAGAAACAGAAGCTTTAGCAGCTTTTTCCATAACAGCAATACTACAGCCAACAGTGATCTCGTAGTCAAGAATAAAGGATTTGGATTTATCATACTGTATTGTAAAAAACTTCTTTTAAAAAATTTTAAAACTCTTTTTTTAGAAATTAGGGACGAAAGAAAGAAAGAATTTTTTTTTTTTATTTACTATTTACAGAATTTTTATTAATTAAAATAAACTATTTAAAAATTAACAAATTAATCTAATCTAATTTGGCAAATTTTACTATAATTTAATAAGTTTTAATTAAATTGATATTATTGGTTTAAATATAAACAAGCTAAATTAATTGCTTTTTTTGTTATATTTATAAAAAAAATTTTGATTATTACAGTTTAATTTAAATAAATTTTTTGTTTTTTAATAATATTATTTAAATAGATTGTTTTTTTATTAGTTAATATTATAGCTTGATTTATGTTTTTCTTAGTAATAAATATAAATCTAACAATTTTTACAAATTTTAATAAAATAATAAGTTTTTTAATAACTGTATTTTTATTATAATGTTCTTTTTTTTATTTGTTAAAAAATAAATATTTAATACATAATATTTTTTTTTATTTATTAGAGTTTTACGAATGCAGCCCAACCACTATCTAAATACATATAATCAAACAAGATCATAAATTAAACATGGCTTATGCTCTTTCTACACGTGACCAGTCACTTGGGCCAATTAAAACAGCACTATGCACTTATAGGGATGGCTACAGAAAAATGACTCAGAAAGCCAAAACTCAAGCTAGTTAAATGAGGGTATAAATCAAAACACACGTGAATGTCCAACCTAACACCAAAGCTATGGATGATCTTGACAGACCGAAAAAAAAACAAACCAGCAACCGAAGAAACAACTAATCCATCTTGGGGTAGAATATTGTTTTTCTCATAAAATGACTTCAGTTTAGCTGCAGGCAACCAAATACTGGACCGGTGACCCTCAGCAATACTACAAACTAACCTAATGATCAAATTGCCACCAGCTTCAGACCCAAAACGCCGAACAGTATCAGCCACTCAGTCTTTTAACACAAACCTTTTGGCCAGCAGCATATATAAATTCCCAGATAACACAGCATCACCCAACAAATAAGCAACCACACTATTAACAGCAGAAGCACCCACCAACACACTCCAATCAGCACGAGTGGCCGACAATAAATTTTTTTTGGCATTGTTGTCATGAGCGCATAGAAACACATGGTCAGAATCCTTGATTATACCACATCTAATGCACAGCACACTAAGATACATTGGATCATAAAGTCTCTTTTTCACGGCAACCAGCAGGCGATGGTGCAGAGCCTTTAACAAGTAGGAATGCAGAAAAGCCAAAGACAAACTAGTGAAGCCTGATCAAATCTTACCATCAGGATGCTAAACCCTAAAAGACTTGCTCATATTAATATCGGCAAAAGCACCTATTCCAACAACACCACCCATACACTTAGACTCCCATCCGACATAATTTATCGAATCAAATAAAGTCTTGACGAAGTGATGTACATTCTCAGAGACAGGTTTATTCTCAACACAAAGGAAATAATACAGCACGTTGAGAGGCAACAAAAATTTAGAACAAACCACAGCATTAGCATAAAAATCAGTTCGCTCATTCTTGACAACCCTTGAATGTCTTTTAACCTTTCTCCATGTGACTGATAAGTTCTTACTTAAAATGGAATGACAAATATGTTCTCTCTCGATTCAGCATCTGTGATGAAAATCAGAGTCAGATGCACTCGAACCAAAATCACACATAACTAGCAAAGCTTAACTGTCAGTTGATAAGATTACAGAACTAGAGGCAGGCACACACTCCAAAGCCAAAGCAATAGCATGCAGTTCAACCAACGTTGACGACAACAAGCCATGAACACACACGCTAATACTAACATTGGCATCTAGAAAATAGGCAGCAGTGCCACCATATGTATCAACAGAGCCAAAACTCTTGATGAAACTGTCAGTGTAGACCTTAAAAGGGTTGCTTCCAGAAGCAATCAAATGTTCAGCAACAAAACCAACATCATAAAAAGAGTTTACTTGAGTCAAGTGTAATGTCAGAGCTCCATCCTCAACAAAATTGGCAAGCGACACGAACCATGCAAAGACTGGATCTTTCAGGTCAAGCCTCTTCTATTTGTGAAAAGCACACTAACTGAAACACACGTCATAATGATCCAACATTTGGGCAGTAAAAATGAAACCATAAGATTTGAGTGATTTCACTACATTTAGGTACTTATTCAGGCCCAGCACATTTAAGATAGGCATGCTGGTTCCAGCACAAAAAACATTGGGAAAAGTACCACTCAAAGACAGATTGCTTAACATGAGAGCACACATAGCACCAGCCAGAAAACAGTTCATAGGCAAAATAGGTATCCGGACTGGAAAAAAGAGAGGATGCTGGGGCATCTAACTAGCCAATTGCAAATTCATAGTCCTGTGATCAAAAAATCTGCTAAGAACCCCACCAAAATTAGAAAATTTTACCAGGTTGGCCATCAGGTTCTCAGTAAGCACTTGCTCAAAGGTTCTCAGGCCATAAAACTCAGGATGGTGAAGTACTTCATTAGGAAAGTTCTTAGGCAAATTAGTCTTTAGCTTAAGAACTCTTTGCAACATACTGTCCTATTTACCACATACACTCTTTGAAGCAAAGCTGAACTGAAGTCAGTATCCAATAATAGGTTGTAAAACAACAGAAACCAGATATAAGAATTGCTTTTCGGTAATAGTTTTTCTCAGAATCACATTCAAAAAAAACCTCACATTATCATGGGCCTTAGATAAACTAGGTTTGGCTAAACTATCAATCGACAAAAAAATGCCCAAGTATCTATAAAATTCACCTTTTTTGGCCACTGAAATTCTCGAACCACTAATATGCAAAACAGCCTCACAAACGCCCTGATTAATAGGAATAGCAACTGTTTTCTCAGTGTTTATGGAGATATTATTAAAAGAAAAAAACTTGCTGGCAATGTAAAGGATCTGTTGAGTAGCTGTCAAGCAGTTTCCAACCTAGATCATGTCATCAACAAAGGCACCTGCAGCAAAATAGGATGTTAAAACATTTCTAGAGTCAGATTTCCCAGATCTAGTATGAAACTTAGAGCACATCCTGTAACCATACAATTGTTTATGTTTTTTGACCTTACAGAGCAGTAGATCATAAAAGATCCTCCACAACAGTAGTGAAAACACCTCCCCTTGATCTAAGCCATCATGCACAACATAGCCATCAGTCAAGTCAAAATCCATCATGATCCAATTGACCCTATTGTTTGTATGCCTCCAAAAAATTTTATAAAGCAGGGACACATTTTGATCCTGACTAGACTACTGAGCAAATGAGACCAACCAACAAAGTCATATGCTTTGTGCATATCTTGAAGAACCAGCCACAACTCCCTGTTCTTCTCTAGAGCATCCTCAACAACCAAACCAATAGTGAATATGGGAGTTTGTGTGAAAGTGTCTCACAATACCAAAAAATTGTCACCACGCAAAATGTCAAAGTTGCTGCAAGCTGAGACAATTCTGTCAGAAATGATCTTAGACAAGATCTTCCAGGCAGTCTTAATTAAAGTTATAGGTCTAGTGTTGGTTAAAGCACCCTTCCAATCACAAAGCATAGGAATCATGGAGACCCAGGATTTTCACCAAAGGTCGGAAACCATTGTAAACACCAAACACATATTAAAAATCCGCAAGAAACCATCAATAACAATTGGGGCACCATGCTTCCAGAGTTCATTAGGGATGCCAGAAAGTTCAGCAGTCTTCTTATCAGGTAAATCTCCAACAACTTTCAAAAACTCACTCATATTAATAACATCCATAACACCCAAGAAAGCTCCATCATTGACGTAACTCAAAGGAGCATATTAATCAGACCAGCAACCAGTACTAACACTAAAGTCCAGGCACTTCCTTGTCCAACCTTCCATAATTGTGTCAATAAAAGTCTTAACCTCCAAAGGTTCCAAGATGAGCTCATCATTAACAATTAAGTAATCTAGCACAACCTTCTTAAAAGGCCAATCCAAAATATTCTTAATCATTCTTCCTTTGTCCAAACAAAAATTTTCCATGCGTTTCTTCACAGCATCCTTGATAGAGTTATCCTTAGCAAATTTGAACTCATAATACTTGGATTATCAATATTTTTTTTTGACAACTGAGATGTAATGCAGAATGACCATAGTCTCAATCTTATCATTAATCATAAGCCGGATCTTAGAAGCTTCCTCCTCATCAACAGACATCTAAATATCAACCAAGTGGTCAGCCATTAAGTACAAACCCAAGCTCAAATTTTTGGCAATCTTGGACACTAGCAATTCTAACCTGTAAAACCTTGACAAAAGTTTATTTCTCGTACAATCAAACTCACTGAACCAAAGCCTGGAAAAAATAGCATCAGCAGAATCCACCATTGCCTTTTTGAGAATCTCCTACATTGCATTCAAATTGCCACTACGTTCTATATCAGCAAACTCCACCATCCTGGCCATTAACTTTCTTGAGGAACATTCCTTAAAATGATTCCATCCAGTATCATCCACACTTTTCAATTTGAACTTCCACTGATCTCTATTAGCCTGTTTACATACACCACTTATGTGAGCATTCAAAAAACTGCCCAAACCAACAGAAACCAAAACAGCCAAGTGATCAGTATCAAAAAATTCAGACACAGAGTCAACCTTACGCCTAGCCATGGCCGACAACAGACACTTACTAACAAAAATGTAATCAATAACTTTGGTTACATCTCTTGAGTTACTCCAAATGAGCACCCCAACCAAGGAGTGACCACCAAAAGAATTGACCAGACTCAAACTTAAACAGAAACCAAAGCTTGCACTTTTTTTAGACCCATCCTCATTGAAATCACCACCCAGAACAACAAAACTACTGGTGTTGACCACATGAGCCAAGAAGGAATTGATTTCAGAAGCAAGACCAAATCTAACACCAGAAAAGACGCCAGTATACAAACCAATAATCGAAACAGAAACTTTGTCTTTAAAAAGGAGATGAACAAAAATAACACAACCAAGAATTTCTTCCACCTTAGAGACATGCCAAGCGAGAGAATTGTTCATAATAATTGCTATCCCAGCCCCCAAAAAACCTTTGTTAAGACCAGAAGTAAAAACATGCATCCCATCAAATCTGTTCTTGATCCATGATTATTGAAACCATATTCCCAGATTCCACATGCCAATGCACCACATCTTTTTGCTTAGCCAGCACATTAATGCCACAAATGTTGCATGTAGCAAATTTTCAGATCAAATTGCTTATTGGGAAGAAGACTGAATATGAGAGCCCAAACCAGCACACAACAGATCTAACTTCACCAAAACCAAACCAATAGAGACCTCCAAAGCCACCAACTTGGATTCCAGGAGACCCACCTTGGAAGTCAAAATCTTTGAACTGCTAGGACCCAAACCCAGACTACCAGAAGGAGATGGGAAGACCTCTACAAAATCATCCAAAACCATATCAGCACCAAAATCCAAACCTAAAACTGAAGAAAGAGCTACAACACCAGATGATAGAGATAGACCTAAAAGCATCAAGTCCAAGTTGCTAAGTTTACACACCAAGTCAGAAACCTGATCTGCCAAAAGCTCCATAGAGCACTCCAAAACCACCAAATGAGAACCCAAAGAAAAATTGTCAACAGGAAAGATAGGTTTGCCAGCACCCAAATTGGAGTTATCTGAGGAGAGAAAACCAGAACTGGAACTAGAAACAAAGTATTGACGGCCAGCTGAGGAAGCAAAAGAGACTACTTAAGTCCAAGATTTGCCATCAAAGGCTGCCAGCCAAGAAACAGGAACATTTTTTCTGGCATATAGTTGAGCCAACTGCAGACAATTCACACCAAAGAAAGATTTTTTATATGAAGGCAAGAGTCCAGGAGATAACACATCCAACACATCACACTTTAGAGCTGAATGACCAAAATACCCACACTTTCCACACTGAACCAATCTAGCCCATAAAAGTCAAACATCACTAAGAATAGGCTCAGTACAAAAGGCAGATTCCAATTCGGCATCAGAGCCAAAACCAACCACTGCACAGCGAAATCTATTACCTGTTTCTAATGACCAGTTGATGATGCAAGTTTTTCCACCAGCGGCTTCTAAAAGTGAGACAAGATCATGCACTGTTGTCTCTACTGGCAAAGTAAACAAAAGCGCCCTAAATTAATCCCTTGATGCCCAGATATCACGATCTCCCACAGCTTTAGCCATGCGCACAGAATTTTTCTTGATTAAGAATGATCATTTGAGAGCCAAACAATTAGCCTAATCCAATTCAGCAAATTCTATTACTGTCTTTTGCCACATGCCAATCAGTTGAATTTTAATCGACCTAATTTCACCAAACTCGGTGACCGTGGCGACAATCATATCTTTTGGTGTATTCATGTGAATTTTTTTAATAACCACAGCCTGATCTGAACACACTCCTTGTTTTTTAAGATCACTGTTTACGCTGATCCTATTCTCAGCAGCCAACGATATGACTTTTTTTATGCTTTCTTCAGAAGTAAACGTCAATCAAATAATCTCTTCAAATTTTGAGGGTATAGTAGTCCCCCCAAAACCATTGATTTTTGAAAAAAGTTTTCTGATCAACTGGGTCTTTGATGTAGCCAAATTTCTTTTCACAGCTGAGAAATTAATATCCAGAGCAAAAAACTTCTTGACAGTCACTTCCACAGGAGTTTTAACTATCTTAGGATTGACTCAAATCCTATCCAAAGAAATTTTCTTCTTGAGTGGGGCCAGAAAAAGCTTTACCTCTTTATCTATTTCAAAGTTGGGAGAACCAATAGGAGAACCAAAATTTGCATCAGTATTAACCCTTTTAGTCTTGGGGGTATTAACAGCCGAATCTAAGAGAGAGCCATCAAAATCACCAGATATACTAACATCTTCATCATCACCAGATAGGCTATTCACATCAGAAAATGAACCAGTATTAGAACCAGACTTCAGAAATATGTTTTTCTCATTGTCAGAGTGTTTAACATTGCCAAGAAGTTCCTTTTTCTTTTGAGAAAAAGAACCACCAGCAAGATCATGAAAGACACCCTTAGGTGTCTTCTTTTTAGACATGTTGCCACCCAAAGCAGCCTCCAAATCCACAACAAAAGAGTTATTAGACAAAGAAATGTTGATAAAGTATTAACAAGAAAAATAAAAAAAACTTCTTTTTCAGAAAAGTACTCATTGGAGTTTTTTGGATGTAAGAGAGAAAGAGTTTTTTTTACTTTAATATTTTTTAACAAATATTTTCATAATTTTGGAATTAATTCAAATTTTGTTCAAATTAATAGTACAATAGAAAAAAAATGTTATTTTTTTTATGTTAAATTCAGAGATTTAAAAAAAAACTATTTACTTTATTAATATTAATTTATTTTGTTTTATAAATATTTTTTTTACTATTAATATTATAACTACTCTAATTAATAAAAAATTGCTTATTTTTTTGTTTATATTAACTTTTATGTTAGAAACTATTTAAAATCCTAGTTAAATTTATATTAAATTTATTACTTAAATATTTAATATTGATAATTAAAGTTTTTTGCCTTTGTCTAAGTATATTACTTATAAAATTATAAAAAAACTTCTTGCCAACTTTTTTTAATCATATTATTACTAATAATAACTGTTAATTTCAAAATAAAAGAATTTATTTCTTATAAAATAATAAAAAATATAAGAGAAAAAAAAATATTTTTTTAAAATTTAAACATTTTATATTTTATAATATTATTTGTTTTTATATTTGTTAAAAAAATTTTTAAATAACCAAAAATATAACAAAAAAAACAAAAATTTTATTTTATTTATTAATTATTAATTATTAATTTTTATTTTTAATAATTTGTTATAAGTATTTAATAAAATATCTGATATTAATTTTGTAATATATTTTAAATAAAAAAAGTAAATTTGCAATATACATATAAAAAACAATTTATTTTATTTTATTATATAATTCAATATTAATATATATATATATTTTTTATTTACAATTTTGTATTTTAATATGCTAATTTATTAATATTAATACTTTATAAAATAATTAATAGTATTT
>JAAOMT010000379.1:369397-405481 GCA_016748015.1 Geosiphon pyriformis | reverse complement strand
TAAAAAAAAGTTTATAATATAAGTAATTTTTTTGATATTAATTACAAAACTGTATTTATTTGTATAGAATTAAATAAGTTTTTAAATGTTTTAATTAACTTTTCTGTAAAAATAGATTAATAAAAAGTGTTAAAAATACAATTTTAAAAATTTAAATAATATTAAATAGAATTAATTTAAGAATGTTACTTTATTTAAGACAGTAATTTATTTGAAAATTTTTTTAAACACAAAAAAACTAAAAACTTAGATTAAATATAAAGTATTATTTGATTATTAATATGTTTATTAACTAAGATTGTTTTTAAAAAGTTATTATTTTAAGATTTGTTAATAATATTATAATCTTAAACTTCTGATTTCTAAAATTATTAAAACAATATATTTGAAACCTAATATTAAGATTTTATTATTATTAAAAATATAATTATGCTTTAATAATATTAAAATTATATTTGTTATAAATATATTAAATATAAATTTTAATGTAAATATTATTAAATTTATTTTATTTAAAATTAAAAAACTTATTATGTTGTCAAACTTTGTAAATTCTAGTTTGCTTTGAATTATTATATTAAGTTTGCTGTTTTTATATATATAAATAATTTTATTGTTAATAAAAATTATATTTTTTAAATATTCTAAAACACTTTTTTGGAAAAATTGGTTAAATTATTTAATTATTAATAATACTTTAAGTTTAAACTCAATTATTGTTAAGTTTTAAGTAGATATAATTATAAAAAAAAATTTTTTTTATTTGTATTTACAAGTAAAGCTTAATTACTATTTAATATAATACAATTATCTAAAGTTCTAAATTAAATATAATTCATATACTTGCTATATGTGACCAGTTATTCAGCCAATTAAGACTATACTATATAATTATGTTAACAAGAACTTCTTTATTTACATTACTAAAAAACAAATAACCTATTCTTAAATCAAAACTAATAATATAACTCTTTTTAATCTTCAACAACCAAATAATATTACCTAAAATCTTAGCAAAAAAGCTATAAAAAATATTAAACAAGAAGTTATTTTTACTTAACAAAATTTTATAATCTATGTCTATCCGAAGTTTTAAATTAAATACTTAAATTTATTTTTTATAACCAACCACCAAATTTTAAACAAATTTAATCAATTTAATTATGACTAAATTAGCATTTCTGAAAAAAGTTTTGGTTTCTTTTAATTAATTCTCAAACACATATTTCTTATATAAAACTATATACAAACTTATATCAAAAACACATAAAACCAATAATTGAAGAACTGCAAACAAAACCAAAATTGTATTAGTTAAGAACTTTTACATAAAAAAATACTTATTTAATAATTTCTGATAAGTAAACAAATTCAGAGTGCAAACAAAACTATGATTTGAGGACTTTATTTTATTACAGTATATATACAATATGCTTAAATAATCATAGTTATATAAATACTTCTTAACAATTATAGGCAATCTTTTATATAGTGTTTTTATCAAGTATATATATAGACTATCAGTTTATTTGCTTGTATATCTAACAATCTTGTAAGAATCAGAATGCTAAACTAAAACAATAAGCTTCTAATTAATATTATTAATACATAAAAAATTTATTATATTAAAACCAGATCTAACTTCTTATTAAAAACGTTTTATAATATTATATACTATCATAATAAAATGTTAAACATTGTTAAATATTATCTTGTTATTAGCCAACAAAAACTTTTTCTTAATATTTACTGAAAAAACAAGCTCTAAAAAAGTAGTTTAATTTGTCAATCTATTAGTATATTTATTGTCTACTATTGTAAAATAGCTTTTTATTTTGGTTTAATTTATAAAAATGCTCTTATTTTTAACCAAATTACTAATGTAATGATGTTTAATCTAACACCTATTATAAAAATTAAGTATTTTTAATTTCAATTTATTTTAACACACATTTATAAAAGCTTAACTATTAGAAAAAATTATAATATTAAAAGAAACCAAAACACATTCAAGAGCCAATACAATAATTTACATCTCAACCAAAGTTAAAGAAAACAAACCATAGATCTCTATTTCTATACTTAAATTCAAATCAAAAAAATAAGCAATTGTATTATTAATTATATTAAAAGAGCCAAAGTTTTTAATAGAACTATTAATTATATTAGAAAAGCCAAAGTTTTTAATAGAACTATTAATTATATTAGAAAAGCCAAAATTTTTAATAAAATTATTAATTTAAATTGAGATTTTAGACAAAAAAATATTTTTTAAATTAGAATAAACAATACTAAAGTCACATATATTAAATAAGCTAAATATTTTTTAAATCTAATATTAGATAATAACTTATTAATTAATATTATAATCTAATATTTTTTAAATACAATTAGAAAAAAAGTCAATAAATTATTAATCAAACTTATAATTAATATTTATAAAAACAAAAAAAAAGCTTAGAAATTATTAAAACTATTCTTATTAAAATTAATTATATATATATTAAAACTAATATAAAAGTTTCAAAAATAAAAAATTATACTATTGTTATAGTTTTAAAATTTAATAAAAAGCTTTATTGTAAGAATTAAAAAAACACTAAAAACATTTAATATTTTATGTTTTTAGATTAAAAAAACACATTAAATAATTAAAATAGCCTTAAAAAAAACCCCAAAACAATGAATAAATTTTAATTTAGCTTCTAAAAAGAAGTATATAAAACACATACAATAATTAAAAATTAAAAAATAACTTACATTATAACATTAAAAAAAGGTTTTTAGTATAATATTAATATTATCATACAAATAAAATTAAAAAACTTATAAAAGACTAGAATATTAACATTTAATATACCAAGAAACTTATTTTATAATATTATAATTATTGAAAATTAATAGTTAAAAAAACAAATTTTTTTTGAATTATACATTTTGTAAACTTATAGTTTATAGTAAAATCATATTAACTGTAATTAAATGTTAATATTAAACTGTTTTTTTACAGTAATATAATAACAACAGTCATAAAACAACAATAATAATAACTTTAATAATTTTACTAATTTAAAAAAAAAAAAACGAATTGGCTTTTATTTTTTTAGTAATAATAAAAATTTTTTTAATAATATATAAACCAACAGTAAAGAATTAGTTGTTAATAGAAACTTATTTATTGATTATATTATAATATGCTTAAAAAAATATTTAAATAACAATCTAAAAAAAAAGCAAAATAAAATTATTGATAATATAGTTCTTATATATAGTGTTAGTACAACTATTTTTTTTACTTTTTTAGTAATAAATATAAATTATGTTTTTTTTTTTCAAGAATTAAGAACTAATTAATTTAATTTTAAATAAAAAAATCAAAACAATATAAAAAATATTTGAAAAAAATACCTGAAATTTAATTTTTAGCAATTAAACCAAAAAAACTTAGTAAAAATAATCGAAAAATAAATATTAAAAATCTGTTAATTCTAAATAAGTTAATAATATTAAAAAAAAATTTTGGCCAAACAAATTTAATTTAATATGTAATTAAAACCAAAAATATCCAACTTATCTATTTAAAATTTTATTAATTGAATCAATAAAATAATAAATTTATTAAAAAAAATAAATTGAATAAAAAAATTTGCATTTAAACAAGTAACCAAAAATAAGTAA
The DNA here is from genome assembly GCA_016748015.1 of Geosiphon pyriformis. Taxonomy (NCBI): domain Eukaryota; kingdom Fungi; phylum Glomeromycota; class Glomeromycetes; order Archaeosporales; family Geosiphonaceae; genus Geosiphon; species Geosiphon pyriformis. The sequence goes on along the minus strand of JAAOMT010000379.1, from coordinate 401,803 downwards.
ACATTTTTTGTTGTAGTAGTATTCAAAAAAAAGAAACACTACAATTTTTTGTTGATTATTATTAACTAAATACAATTATTAAACAAAATATGTATTTTTTTCTAAAGTTAATAATATTCTTGATAAATTTAGAAGCTTAGCATATTTTACAATAATTAATTTAACTATTAAATTTTAATAAATACAAATGAATTCTGTTAATAAAAAGAAAATTATATTTTTACAAAGTATAGAAAATACAGATTTATTGTAATGTTTTTTGAATTAACTAATATTTTGTCCATATTTTAAAAATTAATCAACAATATGTTTAAATAAAAACACCAAGAATTTGTTTTTATATATTTAAATAATATAATTATATATTCAAAACCTTAAGATAAATATTTAAAACATCTTTAAAAAGTTTTAATCTTTTAAAAAATACTGAACTTAAAATTAATTTTATTAAATTATTTTTTAGATACCAATTTATCCAGTTTTTAGGACATTTTTTAATAAAAAATAGAATTTTTTCAAATTCAAAAAAATATCAAAAAAGTATAAAAGCTTAAATAATTAATAAATATTTCTGAATTACAATTTTTTGCACTAGCCTTATATTATTGAAAGTTTATTAAAAATTTTCCTAAAATTGCACATTTTTTTATTTAGTTCTTAAGAAAAAATATTAATTATTATTGAAGTTTTTTTCAACAAAAAGTATTTAAAACTCTTAAAAAAACTGACTATTAAATTAAATTTAAAGCAACTTAACTTTAACAAGCTGTTTATTTTTTATATTAATGCTTTTGATGTTTCTCATAATGCTGTTTTATCACAAAAAAACGAAGAAAAATAAATAAATCATAATATATGATAGTAAAATCTTATAACAAGCAGAAAAAACTATACAATAACTAAATAAAAATGCTTAATAGTAATATAATCTATCAATTACTAAAATAAATATCTACTAAACAAAAAGTTTAATATATATATTAACTATTAAGTTTTAATCTGATTAAAAAACAAAAAAAAACTGAACTACAAAAAACTTTTTTGCTGAATTATTTATTTAGATAAATACAATTATTATATTAAGTATTATAAAAAAATAAGCTATTAAAACATAGATGCTCTATTTTAATTGGTTATTTAATAAAGTAAAACAGATTGAAATTTCTGATATTATATGCTTTCAATAATTTTTTATTTTGCTATTAGTTATTTTTTATTTATTATGATTTCTGTTTTTTTTACTAATAACAACACAAATTAAAAAGTATCACAAAAGATTTGATTGATTACTAGTTATTGTAATATCGATAGTATTTATCAATAAAACACCAAAACAGATATAAGAAAAATTATTCTAATCTTAAAATAAATATATTTTTAATTAGTATAAAAAATATTTTTTTGACCAAAATATTTAAATTTTTTTCTTATTTTTTATGATTATTAGATAAAAAATTATTCAAATACTTTGTTTACTACTGAAAAACAAATAATAATTAAAGACAAAATTAAAGTGCATTCTGTTATTAATTTTCAAAAAACTGTTACAAAAAGACAGAAAATCAGCAGTAAGATAAAAAAAAATATATTTGAATACATAATTGCCAAAATACTTAAATTTTTTAATACAATTAAAAGAATATTAAAAAAAATTTTGTCTATAAACCAAAAATTATTATATAAAAAACTTGGTAAAATTATTGAAAATATGAAGCTTTTAAAAAAAACAACTTTAAAAATTCAGATAAATATTATATGTTTAAATGTTTTAAAAATTTTGATTATAGCAAAAAAAGCTAAAATACTTATATAAAAATTTGGTCTTTTAAATTCAAAATTAATATTATACAGCTTTTTTATATTTTGTTAGTTAAAAATTTTAACAAATTAATTAAATTTCAGATAGAAATTTTAAAACTTTTTTGCATAATTTTATTTTGTTAGAGCTTAATTTTTAAAAAAAATAATATTATTATTGAATCTTTTACTTTTTAACTTTTATTTATATACTTGGTTATAATTAGTTATATGTATTAATTTTTAATATCACTAATTAACCATCTTATTTTTAAAACTAGTTGTTAATATAAATATTGATGTAATTATTGATATAATTATTGATCTCATTATTGACTTAACCAAATTATTAATGTAATTACTAATTTAATTATTGATTTTTTTTGAAAATATATAAGCAAAACATTTCAAAGTCATAAAAAAGCATTTATACTTAAATCATACTCAGATTAATACAATAATATTAATTTCTTTATTTTTTTTTCTTGGTTTTTGTAAAGTATATTAAATAAATATTTACTTAAAAATACAATTAATATTTGATATTAAATTCTAAGAGCACTAATATAAAGCATAAATTATATTAATGTATTATTTTTTGTTAACATTATAGACTATTCCTTTATTTTCAGATTTTTTTGTTATCTTTTGAAAAAGAATAGTGACTAAAATATTTATAAAACTAATCTTGTGTATTAAATTCTTACTAATTTAATTTACTTATTAAAGTTGAATTATATTTTTGATTATTTAATGCTATATAATACTGGTTTTTTGCTATTTATTAACTTGTTAATCCGATTATAACAATATTTTATGAGAAAATAATTTAATATTTATATTAATTATTAAGTTTTAGTTTAATTAAAAAACAAAATAAAACTGAATTATAAAAGATTTTTTTATTGGATTATATACTTAAATAAATATAACTATAATATCAAACATCACAAAAAAACAAGATATTATTGGCCAACTTTAAAAAAAATATAACAGAATATATTAGAACATATAATATTTGTTAATGAAGAAATAAATCCAATTTTTGTTAGTTAATTTTTTAATAAAATTGAAATTAATATTGTTAAATTTTTAATTATAGTCTTTAATAAAAACAAATATATTATTTTTTTTATTAAGTTTTACGAATGCAGCTCAACTACTACCTAAATACATAAAATCAAACAGGATTCTAAATTAAGTATGGCTCATGTTTTTTCTATATGTGACCAGACACTCGGCCCAGTCAAGACAGCATTACACATCTACAAGATCTACTACAGGAACATGACTTAAGAAACTGAAGTCAAAATTGGACAAATGAGGATGCAAACCAAAGCACACATAAATGCCCAATCTAATACCAAAACTGCAGATAACCTCAGCAGGTTTAACAGATGACAAACTGACTACCACAGGGACAGCAAAGCCATCACATGACAGCAAACCATGTTTTTCATAAAAGGATCTCAATTTAGCAACAGACAGCCAGATGCTGGATCTGTGATATTTAACCATGTTGTAAACCAACCCAATGACCATATCACTATCAGACTGAAAGCCAAAATGGCGGGCAGCATCTGCCACACAGCTTTTTAAAACAAACTCTTTGGCCAACATCATATATAAGCCACCAGCAGATCCAGCCTCACAAAAAGACTTAATAACTATATTCTCTATGACCAAACAACCAACCATCTCGCACCATTTTACTCGAGTGGCCAACAACAAAGCCTCCCTGGTACCATCATCCTGCACACACAAAAAAAAGTGATCCAAATTTTCAACCAAACCACATCTGATGCACAATACACTGGGATATTTGGAATTATACAACCTCTTTTTCATGGTAACTGGCAAGTAACAGTGAAGTGACTTCATAAGATATGAATACAATGAAGCTGAAGATGAACTGGTATAACCTGACCAGATTTTATTATCTGGATGCCAAACACTAAAAGACCTGTTCATATCAACTGTACAGATAACATCCTTGTCCACAACTCCAGAAGTACACTTGAATTCCCAATTGGCAAAACTAATAACATTGAACAAACTCCTGACAAAATGACACACATTATCTAAAATAGGCTGGTTTTTCACACCAAAAAAGTGGCACAGCACATTGAAAGAAAACACAGACTTAGAAGTAACTGCCGTATTAGCAAAAAAATCAGTTTGCTCATTTCCAACAACACCCGAATGTCCCTTGACCTTTTTTCATGTGACCAAAAGATTTTTTTTTGAAATAGAATAACAAATGTGTTTTTTTTCCAACCAACATTTTTTGTGAAAGTCAGGACCAGATGCACTCACACCTAGTTCACATATATCCAGTGACACTTGACTGTCCGTGTACAAAGTAATAATACTATAAGCAGGCACACACTCCAAAGCTAAAGTGATAGCTTGTAACTCCACCAATGTTGAAGACAACAAGCCATGAACTTTTACTCTAATGCTCATGTCAACCACTGGAAAGTACACAGCAGTACCACTACAGGCACCAATGGTCCCCATACCTTTGACAGAACTATCTGTGTAAACTTCAATGAAATTACTACCAGAAACAAAGACATGTTCAGAGATAAAACTGACCTTGCAAGACATGTTAGCACAAGCATAATAAGATGCTAAAGCCATGCCACCACCCAAACCACTATTCCTAACAAAATCAGACAAGAACATGAACCAAGTAGAAATAAGACCTCTGAAGTCCAGTCTTTTCCATTTGCGAAAAGTATTTCAAGTAAAACACACTTTACGCTGATTCAAAATTTGATTAGCAAAGACAAAGCCATACCATTTGAGAGACTTAACTACACTTATATATATATCCAGGCCCAGCACATCCAAAATGGGTATGCTGGACCCAGCTCAAAACACATTAGGAATTGCACCACTCAAGAAAAGATTGCATGAAGCAAAAGCATGGATAGCTCCAGAAAACAATTCAAAGGACAAACAGGCAATGTAATCAGAAAATGTAGAGGATGCCAGAGTGTCTAACTTGCCGCCTACAGATCTATCACTTTATAATCAAAAAATCTACCAAGAATTCTACTGGCATTGGCAAAATTAACTAAGTTAGTCAACAAATTTTCTGTTAGCACTTGCTTAAAAGTCTTCATTTCATAAAACTCAGAATGATGTAACACCTCACTAGGAAAGTTCTTAGGCAGATTAGCTTTAAACTTTAGTCCCTTCCTTAATAATCTGTCCTATTTCTCACATGCACTTTTGAAGGCAAAGCTAAATTGCAGTCTGTAGCCAACAATAGACTGTAAGACGGCTAAAACTAAGTACAAAAATTGTTTTTCAGTGATGGCTTTCCTCAAAACCACATTTGAAAAGAACTTGACATCAACATGTGCCTTGGCTAAGCTGGGCTTAGACAAGCCATTAGTTGATAAAAAAATACCCAGGTATCTGTGTGACTCATCTTTTCTCGCCACTAAAATCCTAGAACCACTAATAGACAGAACAGCATCCCGGACACCTTGATTAATAGGTATGGCAACTGTTTTTTCTGTGTTTATCAAAATATTATTGATAGCAAAAAACTCACTGGCTATGTTTAAAATATTTTGCATAGTTGTCAAACAGTTGCCAACCCAGATTGTGTCATTTACAAAAGTGCCAGCAGCAAAGAAAAAAGTCAGGTCACTCCTTAGATTGGACTTGCCAGTCCTTGTGAAGAACTTAGAACACATTCTGTACCCATAAAAATGTTCATGCTTCTTTACCTCACAAAAAAGTGAGTCATAAAATATCCTCCATAATAATGGCAAAAACATCTCCTCTTGATCAAGGCCATTGTGAACAATATAGCCATCAGTTAAGCCAAAATCTGTCATCACCCGATTGGTTCTTTTCTTGTGTATATTGCCAAAAAAGTTAATAAAGTGAGAACACATCTTGATCTTGACTAAGCTATTGAGCAAATGAATTCACCCGACAGAATCATAGGCTTTGTGCATATCTTAAAAAACAAGCCACATCTTTCAGTTTTTTTCCAGAGCATCCTCAATAACTGAACCAATGGCAAAGATCAGACTTTGTGTTGAGGTGTCTTTAAGAACTGAGAAATTGTCATCACACAAAACATTGAATCTGCTACAAGCCAGAGAGATTCTGTTTGAAAAAACCTTTGACAAAATTTTCCAAGCAGTTTCTATCAATACAATTGGATAGGTGTTGGTGAGAGTGCCCTCCTAATCATAAGATTTAAGAATTATGAACACCTAAGACTTTTTCTACTGTACAAAAACCTTCTCATATTTCAAACAACAATTAAAAATAGACAAAAAACTACTAAGAACCAACATATTACCATGTTTCTATAGCTCATTAGGTATGCCAGAGAGTTCAGCAGCTTTCCTATCAGGCAGATCCTTTATAACACACATAAGCTCATTCATATCAATATCACCCATAACCTTTAAGAATGTAACTTTATTAACATAATCCAAAGAGGTGTATCGTCCACATCAATGATTAGGGAGAGCATCAGAAGCCAAGCGCTTTCTTGTCTAATCCTTCATTATTGTGTCAATCGAAAACTTAACCATCTGTGGTTCAAGAATAAGGTTGTTATTAACAATTAAATAATCAAAAACCACTTTCCTAAATAGCCAATTCAAAATGCTCTTAATCATTCTTCCCTTATCTGAACAAAAATTTTCTATGTGTTTTTCAACAGCCTTTTTGATGGAGTTATTCCTGACCACTTTGAATTCATAATATTTAGATTTGCGGTAACTTTTTTTGACTCCTAAAATGTGATGCAGAATAACATCAATCCGAACTTCATTACTAATCATAAGATAAACTTTGGAAGCTTCCACTTCATTAATGATTAACCAAGTGTTAACCAGATGGTCAACTGTCAAACCCAGCCCTGAACTCAAACTTTTGACAATCTTGAATAACAGCAATTCTAATCTGAAAAATTTTGAAAAAAACTTATTTCTAGCACAATTGAACTCATTATACCAGAGCCGAAAAAAGACAACATCAGCAGAATTAACTACCACTTCTCCGAGAATCTCCCATATTGCATCCAAGTTGCCACTATGTTCTGCATTAAGAAACTCCTCAGCTCTCACTGAAAATCTCTCTGAAAAACACAACCTAAAACATTCCCACTGACTATCATCTACCTCCTTCAAATTGAACTTCCAATAATCTTTATTAGCCTGTTTGCATGTGTTGTTCAAATAAACATTCAGAAGACCCCCTAAGCCCACAGAGATGAAAACAGCACTATGATCAGTGTCAAAAAACTCAGAAACAGAACCAATATCATGGCCAGCCACTGCTGAAATGAGATTCTTGCTAACAAAAATGTAGTCAATAACTCTATTAACACTTCTTGAATTGCTCTATGTAGGTGCACTTGCCAGAGAATGACCACCAAAAGAATTAATCAAGCTCAAATTCAAACAAAACCCAAGACTTGCACTTTTTCTAGCTCTATTCTCATTAAAATTACCACCCAAGATGATAAAAGTACTAGAATTAACCACTTGGGCAATAAAAAAATTGACCACCGAGGCCAGGCTAAACCTAACACCAGAAGAGGCACCAGCATATAGACTGATAATTAAGACTAAAGTCTTGTTCTTGAAGAGAAAACGAACTAAGACAACACAGCCAGAAATCTCCTCCACCTTTAAAACATGACATGTCAAAAAATTGTTTATAATAATAGCCACACCAACACCAAAAAAACTTTTATCCAAACCAAAAGTAAAAATCTGTATTCCATCGAACTTGTTTATGATCCAAGGCCTAATATTAGACCTCAACTTTGTTTCTGTTAATACTAAAATTGTATTCCCAGATTCCTTGTGCCAGCGCACAACATTTTCTTGTTTAGCAGGCATGTTGATGCTCTGAACATTGCATGTAGCTATTCTCTATATCAAACTACTCATTGGAATGAAAAGGAGGACAAAGGACCTGAACCAGCACACAAGTAATTTAACTTCACCAAAACTGAATCAACAGAAGTTTCAAAAGCCACCAATTTAGATTCCAGACTGCCAACTTTGGTTATCAAAACTTTTGAGCTGCTTAGACCTAAGGTTGACATGCTAGAGAAGGCAAATGAGGAAGGTGGAAGTACCAACTCAGAACCATTCACAATCATATCCAAAGCCAAATCCTTCTTGGCAGTAACAAAGGTAGCTGAGACTTTAGAAGAAGGAGATAGAGCTTGTGGCACCAATTCCAGATTGCTGAGCTTGTGCATAATACTAGAAACTTGGTCAGTTAACAGTTCCAACAATTATTTCAAAGAAGCCAAGCGAGCATCCAAAGATAAGTCATCAACCAAGATAGGAGGACAACCACTATTTAAATCTGAGATGCCAGAAGAAGAAGAACCAGAGCCAAAAGTGAAGTGAAAACCATCAAAAGAACCAACAAGTGAGACCACCTGGGCCCAAGATTTGCCACCAAAGACAGTAGGGCAAGATATTAAAACACTTTTTTTCTCATACAATTTTGCCAACTGAAAATGATGTTTATCAGATGCAACTCTTTTAAATGACTTTGAAAAACTTAGAAATGGACACAGCAGGCACATTACATTCTAAAGCAGAATGTTCAAGCTTCTCACATTTCTCACACTGAACCAAATCCAATCTTGCCCAAGAGAGTTTCACTCTATTGAAGACAGGCTCCGTGTGAAAGGCAAATTCTAGATCATTATCAGAGGCAAAACTGACTATTGCACAGTGAATCTTATTACTATTTTCTATAGACCTGTTTATGATGCATGTTTTCCCACCAGCTCTTACCAAAAGATTGCCCAAATCATGAGCAATTGTTCTCACAGGTAAAGTAAACAGAAGTGTTCTGAACTGATCCAAGTTTCACAATTCTCCACTGCTTTAACTACTTGTACAGAATTTTTACCAATTAGGAATGATCACTTTGAGACCAACAAAACAGCTTGGTCTATTTCAGCAAACTCTACCACAGTTTTTTGCCACATTCCAATTAATTGAATTTTGATTGACTTAATTTCCCCAAATTTAAATATTACAATAATGATTATATCTTTAGGTATATTTATGAGAATTTTCTTGATTATCACAGTCTGATCTGACCTCATTTCTTGTTTTTTAAGATTGTTGTTTACATCAATCTCTTTTTCTCTGGCCAATAATATGGCCATTTCCATGCTTTCTTCAAAAGTAAACATTAATTGGATGATCCCTTCAAATTTTGAGGGAATAGTGGCCTCTCCAAAACCATTGACTGTTGAAAAAATTTTTCTAATTAACTGAGTCTTTGCTGTTGCCAATTTACTTTCTACAGTTGAGAGATTAATATTCAAAGCAAATGACTTTTTAATTGGCACCTCCACAGGAGTCTTGATAATTTTAGGGTAAATCCACTTTTTTTCTAGAGAGATAGGCAAGCAAGAAGGGAGCACTACTTTATCATTATCTATATGAAAGTTGGGAGAGCCAAGTAAAGAACCAAAGCCAATACCAGAATTGACTCACTTTGCTTTGGGTGTAGTAGCAGCTGAGTCCAAAAGAGATCCACCATTCATTCTAAACATGCTAACATTCTCATTCTCACCAAATATACTCTCCACATCAGAATAAACACTGCCACTAGATCCAGCTTTGCTCAAAGATATATCCTTTTCATCACCAGAGTGTTTTATGTTGCCAAGAACAACTGTTTTTTTCTGAGAAAAAGAGCCACCAGTAGGACTGAAAAAAGCATCTTTAGGAGCCTTCTTTTTAGGTATGGTGCTACTAGCAGTAGCCTCCATATCCACGAAAAATGGGTTATTATTAGGTAAAAAAATATTGATATAGACTAAAAAAAACAAAAAACCTTCTTTTTACAGAAAGTGTGGTTTTTGAGGGTTTTGGAGATAGAAGAGAAAAAAGTTTTTTCCAATTTGTAAAAAAAAAAAAAAAAAAAATAATATATTATAATAATAAAAAATTACTTAACAAAATAAAAAAAACAAAAACCATTTTAAATTAAACTGTTATTTAATTGTTAATTTTATTAATAAAAAAATTATATGTAAACATAGATGTTTTTAAGAATTACTTTTAAATAAAGAAAATTTTTTCTTAGTTTAATAGTAAAAAAAACTTGGAATATATTATAAACTCTTCTTTTTTATTACTTATAGACTAATAAATTAGTAAAATATTTCAATTAAATATTTATAAAACTTTAGCAAAAACCAGTAAAAAAACAAATTTATAAAAACAAAGTTTTGTTTTTAGCACTCTTTATTTATTAAAGAATAAACCATAACATAATTAGTTATAAATTTTTTTATTTATTCTATAAATACATAATAATATTATTAATTAAAACTAATATTAAAACAATGCTTTTTAAAAAATAATTAAACTTATAACAAAAACTTAGAACAATATTAAAATTTTTAATAAAAATATAAATAATTACTTATAAAAAGATAAAAACATTCCAAAAAAAATTTAAAAAAAAACATATAAAACACTTTTTTAAGTATTAATGGCTTAGTTTTTGAATACAAATTAGATTAAAACAATGTTTTTAGTAACAAATTTTCAAGTTAATAGAAAAAACCATTAATAATTAACAAAATAATAAACAATAAATCTTATATTTTATAGGACTACTATAAAACAATATTTAATAATCGATTTGTTTATAGTATATAAATCAAAAAATATTATAAGAAATCTAATAAATTACTAATTATTATAATATTTACAATATTTATTAGTAATATATCAAAATAAATATAAAAAAGTCATTTTAATTTCAAAACAATTATATTTTTAACCAGTATAAAAAAATATTTTTATAATTAAAATATTTAAATTGCTTTTTTCACTATTTATAAATATTAAATAAAAATTATCCAGATGCTTTAATTATTATTGAAAAACAAATTACTAAAAAAAATAAAATTAGAATATACTCTGTTATCAACTTTTAAAAAACTGTTATAAAAAACAGAAAATTGGCAGCAAAATAAAAAAATATGTACTTAAATACATAATTGATAAAATATTTTTCTTTCTAATATATTTAAAAAAATAACAAAAAAGTTTTGTTTATAGACAAAATATTTTCATATAAAAGATAGCTTAAAAATTATAAAAAAATTGGTGAAATTATAGATAATATAAAGTTTTTAAAGAAAACAACTTCAAAAATTTAAGCAAAAATCTTAAGTATTATATTTAGATATTTCAAAAGTTTTGATTATTGTAAAAAAAATCAAAATACTTATATAAAAGTTTGGTTTTTTGGATTTAAAACTACTATTATTATAGCTTTTTTTATACTTTATTAGCAAAAAATTTTAACAAACTAGTTAATTTCAAAATAAAAAACCTAAAATTTTCTTTAGATAAATTTATTTTATTGAAGCTTAATATTTTTAAAGAAAATAATATTATGATTAAACTTTTATTTTTTACTTTTATTTATTTATTTAGCTATAGTTAATTATATGTATTAGTTATTAATATTATTAATAGTCACTCTATTTTTAGAATTAATTATTAATTTAATTATTAATTTGATTATTGACTTGATTATTAATTGAATTATTAATGTAATTACTAACTTGATCATTAATTGTTTTTAAAGTATATAAGTAAAACTTTTAAAAACTATAGAAATTTATTTACATTCGAATCAAAAATTCAAAGCAAAAATCAATACAATAATATTACTTCTTTATTTTTTTTCATTATTTTTTTGGATTTGTATAATTATTAGTTTTTGTTAAGTATATTGAATAAATATTTACTAAAAAGTACAATTAATACCTGATATTGAATTCTAAGAGTGTTAACATAAAACATAAAATTATACCAATGTGTTATTTTTTGTTGATAATACTGACTATTTTTTTATCTCCAGATTTTTTGTTACTTTTTAAAAAGAATAGCGACTGAAATATTTATGAAATTAATCTACCATATTGAATTTTTACTAATTCAATTTATTTATTAAAGTTGAATTGCTTTTTTATTATTTTATTGCCATACAATACTGTTCTTTTTTGCTATCTGTTAGCATATTATATTAGATCATAACAATAATAATAATTATTACAAAAAGTTTTAAAGTTTTTAATATTAAATTAGTAAACAAGTTATTGTCTTTTCAAATTTCTATTATTATTAATAACCAAATAAATAATATAAATAAAAAAGTTAATTAACTTTTTTATTTTAATACAAATTTTTTTGTGATTTTTTTAATTTATTTTTAAAATAAAGTTTTAAATTAATTAATAAATTCTGATAATATTAAAAACAACATTTATACAGAAACTGGTTTAAATTAATATGTAAATAAAATAAAATATATAAATATATATGTTTATATAAAATTAAATATAAAAACAAAACAAATGACATACAAATACACAAATTAAAAAAACTACAAAGATATTTGTTATAAAAAATTAAACAAATAAGATAGAACTGAATATTTTTTTTAATATATCTAAAATAAAATAAATATTTTATTTTAACAATAATAACTTTATTTATTTATAATTTAGAAACAAATATTTTTTTTAGTATAGAAACAAAAAAGTTTTATTAATTATTCATTATTAAAAAAAGTAAAAAATTATAAATTATATAATTATATGTAAACAAAATAAATTAATTAATATACACTAATAAAACATATTAAAAATCGCATTTTTGATAATATAATAAAAAAAAATGTTTAAAAAAATTGAAAAATATTGTATTATTATTATCCAATAACAAAATTTAAAATATTAAATAAGATATAAAAACATGTTAATAAATTAATTATAAATATATTGCTAAAGTTATTTAATACAATTTTAATTAAAAAAAATATAACGAGTAAATAATATTTGTTTGAGTTTTGATATTTTTCAAACTGTATAAATAATAAAATTTTTTATCAATACTAAACTAATATCTTTAATCAATTAATACAGCAAAAAAAATACTTTTAAAAATATTGATGAATTTTATTTTAAGATTTCTAAAAGCAAAAACAATAGTATTTAAAAAACTTTAACAAAAACATCTAAGATTTTTAGTTAAAAATGCTTTAAAAAAAATTGAAAACTATAAATAATTTAACAAAATATAAAGAAAACCTATAACTTGGTAAGATTATTGTATCTAAAAAAATATTTTGAATAAATAAAAATAAACAAAAGTTTTTAAAAGGTTGCATAATAACAAAAAATAATATAGCTATTTTTAGTTTAATTAAAGATTATATGGATTAAAATAAAATTTTTCATTTTTATTATAATAAATTTTTTATATTTATTTTTTGTGTAAATCAAAAAAATGAGAACTTTTAAAGATACAAAATTAATGCAAAACTAATAAAACACATTAAAAAAAGCTAATAAACTAATTTTTTACTATAGATAATACAATATGAGTTAAAAATTTTGAATATACCAAGTAAATTTTTTAAATGAATAATATTAATATTAATACTGATAAAATAATAATTGTAATTATTAATTAAAATATGAAAAAAATTAATTTATTAATTTATAAGTAAGTTATAACTATAACCAAAAACAAAAAATCACATAAATACTTTAAAATAATGTTTTTAATTAAAAATTTGAGTATATTAAGTCTTAAAAAAGCCAAAAATAATGTAAGTATTTTATATATTTAATTAAAAAAAATATTTCAAAAATTACTTATTATAAAAAATACTTTTAATTTACTTATATTTTTAATTTCTATTTTTTTTTTTTTTTTGATATGTATATTATTAGCTTTTTTGTAAAACATATTAAATAAATATTTACTGAAAAATACAAATAATACATTTTATTAAATTATAAAAAAATTAATATAAAACATATAATTATAGCAGCTGTATTAATTTGCTAACAGTATAAATTATTTTTCAACTTTCTAATTTTCTTGTTACTTTTGAAAAAAATAACAAATGAAATATTTATAAGTCTTATTCTAATTTTTTGATTATTTTTTGATTATACAATAATTGTTCTCTTTGCTATTTATTTACATATTTTTTTAACTTATAACATAAAAAAGTGCTCTTTGTAAAGTTGTTAATCTTTAATTTACCTACTATTATATAAGCAATTATTTTTTTTATCACGAAAAATCTATGATTATTTTATTGTTTACAATTAAAACAATTTAAATTATATTAAAATCAATTTTTTCATTCTTTTTTATTTGTTTTTTAGTTAAAATTTAATTTAGTTAACAGTTATAAGATTTTTAAAATTTATTTTACATTGATTATTTAGCTAAAATCTAGTTTATTTATATTATTTACTTTTTAAACAAGCATATTTTAAAAAATTTTTTGAAAAAAACAATCAAAAAAAATTATATAATATTTTTAATTTTTTTGATGACTACTTTACAATTTCGAAGTTTTAAGTTATTAAGTCTACAATTAAATAGTTTTTTGTTAATTAATTAAAATTTTATTAAAAACTAAAAAAAAACCATTAAATTGCTTCTATTTTTGAATTTTTTTTCAATAATTCAAAATTTTTATTACAAACTTTAATACTTAATATAATAACTTAGCCAAAAGTTTTTTAATAGAATAATATTTTATTTACTTTCCAAAAAATTCAAACAGTTTTTGGTAAACAAAATACAATTTTTTATTTTTATTTTAAAAAACACTTAAAACTTAATTAAATAGTTAAAAAAAATTAAAAAAGCAATAACAATCAATAATAATAAGTTTTAAATTATTAAAAAAAACTTTTAATAGTTTTTTTACATGGTTTACTTAAAAAATGGCCAATAAAACGATCTAACAAATTGTTTAATGGCTTTTTAAAAATAAAAATCAAATTAATATATATTTTACAATTTAATTTTAATATTAAATAGGTAATAAAACTTAACAACACATATAAGATCCAAAAAAATTAATTAAATATGTAGATTTAAAAAAAATTAAATAAAAAACAAAAAATACATTTCTTTACAAAAATATTAAAAGCAATCTGTTTTATATTTTATGATTTTTTTTGTTCTAAAAAGTAATTTTATCTTAAATATAATAGTTAAAATTGTTTAGCAAATTTAAAATAATTAATAAATATATTTTAAATATGTTTTTTTAATAGTTTTCTTAGTATTTGCTTCTGTTTTTTAAATAACTGCTATTTTATTTATTGCTTATGCTTAAAACTTTAATAAACAATTAAATAACAAATTTAACATAATTTTTAAAACTATTAGTTTAAATAGTTTAAAGAAACCAAAAATCTTAAAGATTATAATATCAACTTTGTTTTAATTAATAATAACAGTTATAATATAATCAAAAATACTAAAATTAAGAGCTTTTAGTATATTATTAATATTAAATTTTAAATTAGTAAAAATATCTTTTGAAAGTAAAAATACAAGTCAAAAAAAAAACTTTTTGTTTAGTTTTAGTTTTAAATTTAATACAGCTATTTTAATATTTAATAATAAAAATAAAGCACCAAAGACAAAACATGCTATTATTAAACAAAAAAAAAGTTATTAATTAACATAAAATTATTTTTATAATTTTTATTATTAATTATTAAATAATATTAATTTCATTTTTACTACTATTATTTAGTTAAATTATCAAATATTGTATTTAATTAATAAATAATTTGTATAATACACAAATATAATTGAATACAATAATTAAACAATATAATATCTTAAGCTATATAATATTTAATAAAATATATAAAAATTTAGCAAAATATTCAATAGTTTACTAAAATAACTTGTAATTGTTAATATATATAAAAAATTTATAAAAATATTAACAGAAAAAAAATTTTAGAACTTAAAATAACATTACAGTTAAAAATATATTTTATTTTAGCTACTGTTTTATAACTGAAATTAATTTTCTTATAAATTTGTAAAAAAATGTTTTTATCTAATAAAAACTCTTATTTTTTATATTATTAAAGAGCTTATAGTCAAAATTTTTGAATTAACTTTTTTGCAAAGTAATTACATATCATTAAAAAACTTATAGTTGAAAATTTCTTTAAAAAAATTAACTTTTACCACAAAGTAATTATACAAATATTGACATAAAATTGGTTATTTTATAATAAGTACAATATTATTAGATTTCTATAATTTCCAAATTATATGAATAGAAAAGAGTCTTAACTAATACCAGATCTATTGGCTTAATTGAAACTATTTAAAAAAAAATTTTCAAGATCTTTTAGACAAAATTTTCTCAATCTGTAGTAAATTTGATATTTTTTATGACAACAATTTTTTTGTTCTAAAAGATACTATTATACAGTCTTTAATCTTTGCAATAAACTCGATAATAAAAAATGTTTTAGAAAAAAATCGTGAACTTTGGCTAGTTTTATAAGATATGTGAAAAATATATGATTTTGTTGGCTAATATTATTTAAAAAATAGTTTAGTTTATGTAAAATGTGCAAACAGTTTATAAAATTCTTTAATGGTATTTACAATAACAGAATCAATTAAGTTATAACAGATTTTAGATTGATTGATAGATATTAAATACATAATAATCTGGATCAGAGCAAGGTTTTTTTCTTATTGTTTTAAAGAATTTTTTATGATTCTCTATTATACAAGTAAAAAAAAATAAAAGCTTGTATGATTATTATATTAATACTAAATTTGTAGTCCAAATTGATAAAATTAAGAACCAAGCTGAATTAACTTCTTATTTAGTGGCTAATATTTTTATTAACTACACTATTTAAATAAAATATAATTAAGCTGCTATACAATATATAGATATAGTAAGTGGGTTTTTTAAACTCAATAATATTTCAATTAACAATAAAAAAACAGTAACTATTCCTATTAATCAGAAAATTAAAGAAACTTCTTTATTAATAAGTAGTTTATCAATTTTTATTATACAGAAAAAAAAGTCTCATAAGTATTTAAATTTTTTTTTTTAAAAGTTCTGTCTAAATCTAGTCTGGTTAAAGCTTATTTAAATATTAAGTTTTTTGTTAATATGATTTTAAAGAAAACAAATAATTTTTTTATTTGGTTTCAACTATATTATAGTCTATTGTTAATTATAAGATTCAGTTTAGTTTTTTTTTAAAAATATATTCAACAAATAAAATATGTTAATTAAAAAAATTTAAAGTAAAAGCTAATTTATCAAAAATATTTTCTAGTAAAACTGTTTACTATCTATGTTTATATAATTTGAAAACTTTTAAGCAAGTTTAAATAGTAAATAAAATGGTTGTTATAATGAATTTTAAATGTTAAAAATGTTTTTGGTTATTTATTTAATTACAGATTGTTAGATTTACAGATGTTAAGTTAGTTTTCCAAACATTTTTTGCTGTATTCTATAAAATTAAGAGTTAGTTTGGTTAACATAATAAATATTTTTTTAAATTATGATATTTTTCTTGCAAATTTGTTATTTTCTGCTTTTTGTTGTTCTAATAACACTCTAATAACACTTATTTTGGGAGATTTAGTCTTTTATAGTGTTTTTTATTTTCTTAAAAAGCTTAATATTGCTTTTATTAAACAGCTTTATATTAAAAAAAGGTAAATTTTTGATTGAAAAAGTTTTTATTATTAGAAAAAGCTCGATCCTAAAGATTTAGTTTCTGATTAATTCAAGTTGGCATTTAAATTTTTGAATAGTAATGTTTTTTGTTGAATAAACCAGTATGATTCTAATAACTTTTTTGTAGTTAAAAAGCATTTTTCTAATACTAATTTAAATGTTATTAATGTTTATATGGATAGATTTTTAAAAAATCTGAATATGCCTTAAGTAAAATATAGTGTAATAGCGTTTTTTGTTGATTTAAATTTAGATGTAAATGTTAAAATTGGTAATATAATTTTATTTACATTGGTAGAATTGTCTGTAATTGCTTTGGCTCTTGAATTTCTTTCTGTTTTTAGTATTGTAATAGTATATGTAATAATTTAAGATGCTTGTTTAACTAAATTGAATCTGGCTTTGCTGAATTTTCACAACTGTTGTTGACTTAAAAGATATAGTATTATGAATTTTATTATGAATAAAGATTTTAATGTTATTTGATCTAAGATTAAAAGCTATTTAGGTGTCTTAAATAATAAATGTGCTAACAAACTGACTGCTTATGCTTCTTTTTTTGGATTTAGTGCTTTTTATTTATGTATATAAGAAGTATATCAAAGCTAGTAGTATAATAGTATTTGAAAATACTTAGTATTTTTGTTTATAATGTGTTTAAAGCTGTTTGTTATACTCAATAAAAAATTGGGCTTGGTTTTGGTATTGTAAATATTAATATTATTAAAAATATTAACTGAAATTGAGTTATTTTGGTTTAGTACTCTGATTTTTATATGGTCTTTGGTTTTATTAATAAAAAATTCACTAGTCTATATTCATATTTTATAAAGACTTTATATTATTACTTGTCTGTTACTATTTATAAATGCTTATATAACAAGATATATTCCAGTATTTTGTGCTTTTATTGTAAAGAGATAGAATTTTTTCACATGTAATTGGATTTTTTTGTTTGTAAAAAGTTGATCAAGTTGTATATAATTTTATAGAGTTCTCTTTTGGGTTTAGATGTGTTATTCTTGTGTTTTGCGACTGTTTTTTTTATATGTGTGTTAATAATATTATTTATACTGCTTTGAATAAGAATGTTATATTTAAAAAACTTATTGCTTACACTACAAGTAAAGATAATTATTCAGATATTTAAGATTTTAGTGCAATATTAAAAAGAATATCTGAAAGTCACAAAAAAAAACGCAATCAGAAGTTTAATAAATATTAGAAAATTTTTTTATTAGTCATACATAACAAAAAGCTATTATCAAAAATTTCAACAAAAACAACAGATGTAACTATAAACAGAATTCATGTTACTTATAAAAAATTATATCATTTGTGTTAAAAGTTAATAAAACTCATAAAACCAATCTTTAGATTTTTAGATTTACAGAGGGTGTCCAAAAGTTTCCGAACAAGATTTTATTTAACAATAATATTTATTTTTTTATAAAATAAAACAAAATAAACAACATATTTATAATTTTATAGTAATTTTCTAAATTTTTCTATTAAGTGTTACTAAACGTTTAAGTCGGCGATATTTTTGGTGAGTAAATAAAGGTGGACGTCCTGAACGAGGTCTTGAATCAATTGAACCAGTTTCTTTAAATCGTTTTATTGTATCCGAAACTGTTGTCAAGCTGCAATTGACTATGTTGGCAATATCACGATATTTCTTGCCATGCTGTTGTAATAAGCATATAGTATTACGTTGATCAATCGTTAATTCTTTTTTTGCTCCCATTTCGTTTTAATAAAACGACGAAAAAATCTTATATGCGCGTTACATTTCATTTTTATAAAAAAACGAGTATGAATAAAATCGATTATGCGCGTCGCGAAAAAACATTATACACGCGTGTTTAAAAAATAAAAAACGCGTAATTAAATAATTAACTAACTTAATTTAGTAATAAACCCGTGCTTTTCTAATTATTCAAGCATGTGGAATGTTACTCCAAAGTTTGTTCGGAAACTTTTGGACACCCTCTGTACAAGATTATTATTATAAACTGGGATTTACTAATAAAAAACCTTCAGATACCAAGAAGACTATATTTACTATTATCTGAATAAAAAAACCAACCAATTACAAAAAAACATGATAAACATATAATAAATAGAGAATAACGCAAAATAATATATGATAATACGAGATAATACCAAATGGCTAGTAATAATATAAATAATATATAATAACACAAAATAGCATGAAATAATAGATTATAATTAGTAATAGCAAAATAATAAGTTTTTAGAAGCTATTTTAAGAAATTGAAAATGTATATATATATATAGTAGTTTTAGCTTAAAAAAAAATTTTATCTTTATTTTAATATTTGATTTTAGAATAACAGTTTATATCTACTTTTACTTTTATCCTCAAGTTCAAAAAAATATATCTTAATAATAACTCATGGTTTCGCGTCTGTGGCTGGTGATGCAGCTGCCTATTTTAAAGATATTGATTAAGATATGGGTGTTGGAGCTCATGGCAATTGCTTTGGCCCTTGAATGTGTCCTGCTATGGCATTCGTGTATTGTTCACACTGATAGCTCTGCTGTAATCTCCATGTGCCAGTCTGGCAGTTTGGTTCTGCCTCATTTTAAAAATAAATGCTGGATCGAGAAGAAAAGAATTGACATCACTATTGCCAGCAATGAGCTGAATGTTGGTTGGACAAGGTCAAAGAACATTCTGGTGTAATAAGTAATGTGATGGCAGATCTTTTGGCTGGTGAAGCCTGCTCTTCGATCCATGTTTTGTCTTCTGGTATTCCTGATAGCTTCTTTCATAGATATGTCAGTGTGGCAATCTTCAGCAATGTCAAACACTTCATCCACGGGTTATGTGATGCTTCTAGTTGTGCCAAATGGAAGTTGAGGTTTGTTAAAAATTTTTTTAATGAGGATCTAGTTAATGACATTGATTGGGATAGAACTGTAGCTGTTTGGCATCCTGACTGGCATTTTGGTTCTGGTCATACCAGTGCCAAAACCACTGGCCTTAGAACGTACTTCATAAAAGGGCTTCATGGTCATTTGGTGGTTGCCAAGCACAAGTGCCGATATAATGCAAATTATGCTAGTGTTGCCTGCATTAAATATGGGGACTGTGAGTCTTCAGATCATACATTCGTATGTGCTAGTGATGTATTATTATGGAAGGAGGTGATTTCTTTCGCTGACTTGTGGTGTAAATGATCTTATTTTTCAATCAGAAATTCCATAATTTTGCAGGATCTGAGTGATTTGGCATCCCACAATGGACTTTTTGACTATTCTGGAGCTGGCGGTTTGTATACTGCTTTAATGAAGGGTCTGGTAATTGAATTAAGCCTTTGGTTCTGTGTCAGCCGGCAGCTCAAGGATCATAAATTTTGTCCGTTCGCTAGCTGTTCAGCACCATGAGTTGGTTTTGTTGCCCAGCTAGTTTACATGTTGAGTGTGAAAAAAATGGTACCCTGCCTATAGGTGTCTTGATTGGTAGTAGGGATGAGGTTGCTATCATCAAGTCCCATGGTTTTCGCCTCCCTGGTTTGGGTCTTTACATGTTAGGTTACCTACAAAAAGTTTTTTTCTATTTCGCAGATCACTGTTTTTCTTATGATGGGTTAGTAGCCTTGGCTGGGTCGGGTGACTAGTCACATGTAGTCAAACACGTGAATCGCGGCTTCTTAAAATTCTTCTATTTTATCTTACAGTTAGCGATTGGGCTACACTTCGTTAAAACATGAAAAAAAAAATCTTTTGTATTATTATTAGAAAACTTATTTTTTGCTTTCAATTCAAAACCAGATGCAAATTACATAATGATTTTGAAATCTCACCTTAAACCATTAATTATAACTATTAACAGAATACTAATTCTATTTTTTTTTTTTTTTGAAAGTATATAAATAAAATATTTTAAAGCTTTATGATCAATTTAAAACAAACTAGAATTTCATATAAAATCAATACAATAATATTAACTCTTTATTTTTTTCCCCTTTTTTCTTAATATATATATTGTTAGTTTTTATAAAGTATATTAAATTTTTAAAACATTAATATAAAGCATAAAATTATACCAGTATGTAGTTTTTTGTTAATAGTACAGACTGTCTTTCTATTTTCAAATTCTCTTTTTACTTTTTAAAAAGAATAGTAATTGAGATATTTGTAAGATTAATCTTATATATTAAATCTTTACTTATTTAATTTATTTATTAAGTTGAATTATTCTTTTAATTATTTTCATTGTTATATAATACTGTTTTTTCTTGCATTTTATTAACATGTTATGTTTAATTAATATTAAAAAATTATTTAAATTAAGAAAAAAAAAATAATATGTCAAGTTTTGATTCAAATTAAATTTATTTTGTGAGAGCTGAATTTATTTGAATTTGCCTATGAAATATTTCTCGATTAAAAAAAATATAGATTTTTCCGTCGGTTTGAAAGCATATATCGTATACTTGGTTTTTCAAAATTACTGAATGTTGCACCATCAAACTTAATTGGGTGGTAGGATTAAAAAGGCCAATATAATTCGTTTATACACCTAAAATAATTTTTTTCCAAAAGAACGGGTTAATAGACTACTGAGTGTTCCATCCTTTATTTCAAACACTTAGAGACATATTGATAATTATTTTTGGTATAAGCAACAAATATAATATTAAACCTATCACATTTTTTTCTTATCTGATCGCCCTATTATTAAAAACATGAAATGTTGTACATGTTCTGAAAAACTAATTCAACATTGGGATCACGCTCGGGGTATAAACGAAAGAACAAAAATATCATTTTCTGAATCAGCTTTATGCAAGATCACAAACATTTTTGGATTTAACATTGAAAACTAAGTTTAATTAACAAAAATATATTAATATTTAAATTAGAGTTGTAGTGAAGATTGGTTATTCGCATATGATTTGATTCAGCCAAATCTTGATTTTCTAATCTTCAAATGACAACAGAAAAGAATTTATACTCAAAGTTTTTCCTAAAAATTTTAATCAGTCTGTTTCCAACCTTCTACCCTAAAAAAGAAAGTGGGAACTTTAGATCATTTCTTATCCAAATCCCAAAGTTCAAGATCAAGTTCACCTGTCTGGTCACACACTTCTGTGAACATCTTCAATTTTGGGTATAAATAACTGATCGATATTCAGTGATGCAAGCAACCATTCTTGCCTAATTATTTTGTTTTCTACTCCAAAGACGAAAATGATTGATATACCAGATGAAATAGTGATACAGATAATAAAAAATGTTGTTCATGGGACCAAGTACGTCCATCCTTTTTTGGGAGTCGTATTTTAGAGCCATTAAAAGAAAATAAGCCATAATCATGTATTAAAACTTTTGCGACTAGAACTTACAATGAATCTCTCAATATTTCGATCGTAAAATTTCACTGACTTATCCTTTCAAAATTCCTTTCTCCAATAAAAACGGGTCAAACAGCTACAAATACATGACAAATTTACAAAAAACTTGTACTCTTTGGAACTCTTTGATCCCTAAAATTCTTCAAGCTGATTTATGTTGGAGGTTTAGCAACGATTTGGAATTTGCGGTAATTTCATACATAATTTTGAGCTTGTTACATGGGCAAACTTTTTTCTTATAAACTTATATTAAAGATCATTTATTTCAAGCCTGGAAATCTCGGCCTTTTATGCTTAATTCTTTGTTCAATTTCTAATTTTATTCAATCACTCATGTTCCTCTTTTTGATTATTTCCACAGTTATCAATCTCTGATTCCTCACTTTCACCTTCGCCTTTATTATATCAAACAAACCCAATTATGCTCGAAACCACGCTATCAACAATATTTGCGCCATTTCTTCCAGACTCTTACGTTTTTCAAATCTCAAGCTCCCATTTAATCTCATCTCCACATACAAAACCATGGTCAAACAACACAGGAAGCACAACAGAAAGAATTCAACAAGATTCCTCCTCAACCCATTTCATTAATACGACAGCAACAAACAGCTGCGAAATAAAAATTGAAATCACAAAAATTGACGAGGAATATCTTCCAATCGGTTGGAGCATTAATACGTGTATTCCTATTTTTTTTCCTGGGCCTCCGAGAAAATCATCAGTTGATATTGAATTTGAATCTATGGCTTTTGATGATACAATACTTCACAATACTCACCTCCACTGGCAAAAAATATCAAGAGATCAAAAACAATCAAATGAAATCCTCCCCAAGTCTGACCATCATCTGGTAGAATGCTACGAACCACAATTACAAGAAATCAAAGTTGCTTTAGGAATATTTGTTGCCTATACTACGGCACAAATTAGAGGTAGAGACGAGATTTATGGGAAAGAAGGGATAATCAGTGGGGGTGATGCAGGGACAGTAGTCGAGTTTCGCTATGTGAAGTTTCAAAAAGGTACTCTGCTACAATTGATCGATTCGATTGATCGGTTGAATGCTTCGTACAGGTATTTAAATGTGAATTATTAAATTGCAAATTGGTATTTGAATGAGATTAATTTTAGAAAGCTTGTTGGTGTTATAAGAGCAAGGGTTTGAGATGCTAAAAATCGGTTACAAAATTCAAATACATATAAAGATAAAGACTATTTTTGGCTCTTCAGAACAAATATTTTCAACACTATGGTTACTATTCCAATCCGAAAGCTAACCCTACATATTACCCATTGAAATAGAAACAGAAAATCAACAAAACTATTAATATAAAATGTCCCCTTTCCAGAATCTTGTTTAATCTTTTCAGAAAAAACCAATGTACTTATCGGTTATTGGAACTTGATATCTCACAAATTTTTCTAAGGACACATTCGATTTTGAAATCCAAAGGCGAAAATATAATGTGTTAAAAAATGACAAATGTCTCAAAAATAGCCATGACATATTATATAAAATGATTCACTTTTCTTTGTAGAACTTGCTAGCAATTCTTGTCTATGAGAATGAAAATTAAAAGCTAAAATTAATTGAGCATTGAACGATATAAATACAATTAAATCTTAAACCCCAAGGAAAATTTTCTAATAAAGTCATAATCACATATTCCGATCATCATCATCATCGGTAGTTATAGCAATACCAACCTCCGAAGAGATTGTACTTTCATTGTCATTAAAAGATATTTGATCTGGTAACGAATCATTGAAAGTTATGATAACGTTCTCCTTATGTGAATTCGGCGACTTCAATCGCCATGTGTCAGCCCATGAATACTGTGGCTTTAATGATTCATAAGAATTAATTCCTTTGATATTGGTTGGTACAAGAGACTCTTTTGATCCTTTTGGCCTCAGGTTAGCAGTTGATTCTTTAAATTTAAAATTTTCAACTTTTTCATCCCCAGTATCACTTTTTCCTATTGAGCCTTCGTATTTGTTGGTATACGCCGGTGGCAATAGTGAAATGCTACTATTGCTTGGTAGAGAAGCGTCTTTTTTCGGTTTAGCAGCGACCATCTTAAAGGTTGGGATATCGATTGTATGTACTGGACTTGGTGAGGCAGGAGTTGCAATAAATGCTTTTGTTGCCGAGAGTAACGAAAGTGACGGATGAAAGATAAGCAGACTAATCACATATCCAACCAAAGAACTATAATTCAAATGGGTGACAACTATTTGTGTGATTATTTCATGGCTTTTGAAAAGTTTGCCATCGAACAGAGCATCGAGGGCAAGTGAACAACAACTCAGGGAGTAAATTAGCACAGAAATTGAAAGTATATAGTTCATGTCGTGAAAATAGGAAAGTTTCCATTTGACGTTTGTCAATCCTAATGAGGTTGACTCTGAGAATATTTTCCGAATTCGATAGTGATGTCGAATCCCTAGTAAAAATAATACGAATAATAATCCACTAAAGACAAGTTGTGGGATTACTTTTTTGAGGAGGTCATCAAAGTATAGGATTAGTCTTAACGCTGGGAACCTGTATAATAATTGATAATGAACGTGATGCATTCAGAATTTTTTTCTACAATTCTCACAGCCTATGATGCCTCATGTAGCCTATAACTTACGTGGGAAAAGCAAAAATGAATCCAGCAATATAAGCATTGTATTCCCAAATTTCCATAAATCTTTCTTTGGTAATTCGCTCAACAACTTCATTCCAATGTGCTTGTACCAAAAACAAACTCATTCTACAATTAAGAAAGAAATAAGAAAATAAAAGATGAATTAAACCATTTGGAAAAAGTTTCCCTTTGAGTTCGAGAAATATCAAAAAAAAATTCACATCATAAAGCTCATCCCACAAACTTCCAGATAATCAGCAGCAGTAGTCAAAGATTGAGAATCTAAAAACAATGACGTTTCCATCTCAGCTTCATTTTGTTTGGCAGGAAGACAAAATGTTTCCGAGGCATTACATGATAAAGACTGGTAATATATTGTACTCGTTTGAAGTACTCGGTGTGTAAATTGAACTGCTAGCGAAAAAATAAATAAATAGGTAAACAGCGTTCGAAGTTGGCGTATTCTGGATAATGAGAATGAGTCTAGACGACTTGTGTGCCATATGTGTGCTATCGCCCTGAAGTAGGCGACAAGTGGTGATAATTGTAAAAGTTTTTTGAGCTGATTAAAAAAGAATAAAAAAATGTGAGGCTTTTTTCCTTACCATAAAAGTAAGTAAGGAATATACACGGTTGTTCCTGGTAAGTATTTCCACAGCCAGATAAAATTTAATTATGCGTGAGATAAAAATTTTTCAAATATGGGCAAGCATCATTTCAAAAGAAATTGAACCTCCCACCCACCCATATAAATCGTTCCAAGTAAATTTTTCATTTTAAAGATACAAATTCAATTTTTAAAAAAATAATTCTTCAAATCTTGAACTTTTTCAAGAAATTGAATTTGTATCTTGTTTTTGAGTAAGTATTTTTGTTGAATAAACTTTGTATATGAGTTAGTTATTATTAGTAAATTAATTTGGATTTCAATGAATTCCTTAATAAGAGTAAACATATTAAAGTTGGTAAAAGATATCGAACGCACGTAGGTAAGAAAACCAGAATGAGCTATTTGTCGATACATGTACGAATTCCGGAAAATTGAAATTCACCGATTACTGAAAGTTTTCACCGAAATAAGATTCAAATAAACAAAATGGATAACATAACTTCAATAGTTTTTGCTGTTAAATATTTTGCTCAGAGTGAATTCACAATCTTACTAGTCCACACGAAACACATTAAAAGAATCGATAAGGATACATTTTCCTTATGGTGCCAGTTAGAGAGAGCCGGTTTGTTTGTTTACATAAATAATGAATTTATTTATCCTGAATTCTTTACAGAAAATCTTCATCAAGGACTCAATGCTAGTTTTTTTCGTCAAGAAAATTTTCTGTTTTGGAAATTCCCTTATGGGGGGGGGGGGGAGGGTAAGCAAATTTGATTTAGATCCTTTTTTCCCATCATTTCAATAATTGTTTGATTTTTTAAGCAATGAAAATTCTTTAGATTTCTATTACTGTTAATAAATATCATATTCTCTTGGGAAAATCCTGACTTTCCACACATTCCCTTTATCAAATCATAATGTCAGACTGTTGTTGATTAAATATACCATAGAAAGGGCACAGACCATAAAACCGGATTCTTGTCTTTGTATTTCCAATAATCAGCAAGTGTACCTTTTCAAATGTTGCACATGTACAGTGGCTCACAAAAGTGATTGTATCACCCGAGAAATTTAGATAAATCTTTCTTCAAAATCTATTTTTGCACAGTAAGCGCCAAAAGTAACGCCCGATTTACATGTTACTTTTGGTGCCTACTGTACATATATCAATCAATTTAAACCAGGCTTTCAGGTCTGTGATTAATTTCTTTTTTTGTAAGCGTTAGAACCGTTAAATAAGTTACATAGTAATGAATATGGCATTTATTCTACTCATTCACAAATATTCGTGCTGATATGGTTACGATAAACGATTGTCTTATGCTTCTATTACGTTACCACCTTGTGTACTCACCTCTAACCTTTATAAAATCTGCTATTTTATTGGGCTTGGATTAAATAAGTTTCGTGAAAATTCGATTTCAATTATCCCAAATGTTTCTCACAAGTCTTTCTTGATATGAACTCGCTCAGGTAGATGACGAAGACGTCGATCAACCTCATCCCACAAGTGTTTAATGGGATTGAGGTCTGGAGATTGTGGGGGCCAATCAAGAATCTCCATTGATGTCCATGTTTTCTCGGTGCATTGTCGTAAAGGTGGTTATTCAATATTTCACGATAAATATGACGATGTAAATTCTCTGTGAATATGTGGAAACCAAGCTTGCCACGTTTGCTGATCGCCACCCAAACACGCAACTTGAAGGGATGGTTTAACATTGGTATAATAGGTTGACTATCATGAGACTATGTTAAGAAAGTCTTTAGGAACATCTAAAAAGTTGTTTCCTCAGAGAATACAACCCTACACCAGCTGTAACGCCAATGAAAACGTCCCCATTGCAAGCGGCTCTCTTTGGCGCTTTCGGTGAGAAGAGGGACACATTTAGACAGAATGACAGTGTAGCCAAGCTTTGAAAGCTCGTCCCAAATAGTGCGATTTCAGTTGCATTGTGGTGACTGTTTCCCCAAAAGTACGTCGCGATTTGATTTTACGGATTAGGCAAGTGAAAAAATGGGTAGATAGAATTATTAGAAATGCAGATTGTACGACACCAGCAGTGAGCAAAATAACGCGACAAACTTTGCGAACACGTTGGTGCCATTTTTTTCGGCCGGGACTGTAAATCAAAACTTGACTTTAAATTTATTTTAGAATTTTTATTCTGATAACTCTTATACTAAAAATTTATTGATTAGTTAATATAGTAAAATTGACTCGGTTTTTTAATTTTTATCTTCAAATGATCAAAACAAATTTATGAATTTTTACATTTTCATTTTTCGACAAAAATTAATTATTTAAATTGATGTAATGCCACATAATTCAAAATGTAGCTTTTGAGCTCTTAATATTCCCGAATGTTAAGTTCGCGAAATAAATATGGTCAGACCTCGTCAAATGCCTAAATTTAAATGTATTCCCACTACTCAGTCCCATCATGGGTGCATTTTCTATATTCTATAAATGCACTTTATTTCAAGGCCCAAATCTCTGCATTTCCAAATTCTCATATATAGTCGTATGTTCTAACTTTTGATTGGTCAAAAATATAATACTAAAGAGTAAAAAAGATTTGTTAAAAATTTTCGACAATGGAATTTTGAGCACAAAAATTTGCAATTGATGTATCGCTTTGTAATCTAAATATTCAATGGCAAAAAAAAACAACTATTACAGCTTACTTTAACTTAAAAATTCACCAATAATAATGTCACTCATATGACGTGACAAGTTCAAAGGATCATTAGCAATTTCTTCAATCTTCAGTTGCTATTATTGAGAATAAAAACAGCTTTTAAATGTGTATTCAAACAGCATTATGTAGAGCTTTAAGACAAGTTTTGTGAAAAACAGTTTTTATTATCATCGATAAAACTACAGAAAAATAAGCATGCAATGATGTCAATATAATCTTCAGGTACCAAAATTGCATTTAAATTAATATCAGTTGACTTTTTGTTTCAATGTGTTCCCCAATTATTGATTGAATAAAAAAACCTTTTAGCTTGCCATATTTTATTGTGTTTAATTTGGCAGCATTATAAATTAAAAAACATCATTCAATTTCACATTAATTCTTTAATTTGTTCAAATTATTATCCTAATTTGTATTAATTCACAAATGAAATAATTAGGTTATGCAATTTTTCAAACTTTAAGACAGATATCTGCACATAATAATTGCCTGTTTAAAACCTAAAAACAGATTAACAGAAAAAGATGCTTAAAATTATTACAAAATAATGAATTATAAAATTCTGAAAAAAAGATTTTATATATTGATAATAGTTGTAACTAATAGTATTCAGTCATTAAAAAATTATAATTGGTTAAAAAATTTTGTAATATACAATTATTGCAGAAATAATTCTGCTTTTATTTAAAAAACAAAATTTAAAAACAATATCGCATTTAACAAAGATATTTCAGCAAATTTGTTAAGTATTATTAGCAATTTCACAAATAAACACAATTTATATATTAGCTCATATTTATATTTAATAAAATAAAGATATTTTTATTAATAATGTTAGACATCGCAATCTATGATATAGATAAACATGAAGTGATAATTAACTAAAAAAAGTAATAATAATATGACTGGAAAAAATAATAATATAATTAGAAAAAATAAAAATTGGACTATAAATAATAGAAAAATTCACGTAAATAAAATATTTAGATATTTGTTTTTGAAAAAAGCAGTCAAAGGCTACAAGTAATTATAGAAAATTGATTACAAATATTAAAAAATCAAAGAAACATTCAAAAATATATTAATCTTAATATATAATATATTTATTTTATCTTAAAACTGCTAAATGATTATTTGAAAAAGTTTTGATATAATCTAATATTTTAAAGTTGACTTTATAATTTTATTTAAAATTGTTAAAAAGTCATATTTTATATAAATAATCAATGCTTTATGACAACAATAAAACATAGATTTTTCTTTGTCTTTGGAAATAGAGCAATCATATGAAATATATTATCTTAAATCATATTTTTATACAAGTCTGTTGTAAATACTAATAAACAAAATTCTCAATTATTATTTTTTACTTTTTAAGCTTTATTAAATATATAAATTTGACATGAGACAAAACTTTAGCTTTTTATATGACTTAAAATTACTTGTGTCTTTAGATTTTTTATATATATCTTCATATAATTTTTGTTTAATCTAGCTAATGAAATTGAAATATAAAAAGATCTCTAACATATAAAGAAAAAAGTAAATGTGTAAAGAGTAGAAGTAAGTTAATAATAATAGTTCAAAGACATGTTGTAAAAAGATTTATTTATATTATTAAAAAATATATGTGAATAGATTAATCAATTGTGTTAAAATAGCTTCTTTAATATTTCAAAAAAAATTCTTAAATTACCATTAAGACCGACGTTAAAACAATGGTTTTTACAAAAATCAAAAAATACAAACTATTTTATAGTAAAAGCTTGACATTATTTTTGACTTATTAATAGAAATCGAAACAATTGCTTTTAAAAATATAGAGCAATTTTTTAAAATTAACTTATTTATAAAACATAAATTAAAAAAACATTCTATTCAATTTAATTGGCTATCAATTTTTATAATACTATACAAAAATTTATTAAAAAAGATATATATCTTAAACAAAAATGTTTTAATTAACATAAAATTATTTTTTGGATCAAAATACCTTATACTTTTTATGATTATTAATTAAAAAACTATTTTATAATAAATAATAAATTACAGTTATTAATAAAATTAAAAATATTTGTAACAACTCACAATTATAATGAATTGCAATGTTTAAATTATACAATATTCAAACTTTATAAGAATGAAAATTTTGCTAAAATTATTACAAAAACAAAATTACTAAAATTAAAAATGATAAAACTTAACAATGTATAAAAAAGTTTATTTTTCCAAGAAACATATTAATTATTAGCTTAAAAGTTTTAATACTTAAAATAAATACCATTTACTAAAAGATTTTTTCTTTATTTAAAATAATAACTAACAAAAACTTAATATCATCTTTGAATTTAATATCTCTTTAAAAAATCTAATAACTGAAAAATTGACTATTTGTCAACTTTGTTGAGATTAGTACATGAAATTCCAAACATGAAAACAGTTATTAATAAAATTGCTTTAATTATTATAAAATAATCAAATACTTAACATTCAAGTGCATTTAGAAAACACAAGGTTTTTACGAAATTATTTGGAAATAAATGTTTACATGTATATAGTATTTGGCTGATTTAGAGCCTAAAACAAATTCTTAAAACAAAACAAGCCAAAAAATTTTGGAAGAAATATTATTTAGGCTAACAATAGTTAACAACTATTGGAATTTGTTATCAGAAGACCATAATAATTTGAAAATATTTGTAATATAGATATAACAACTATATTTTATGTTGTATGATGAGTCAAACAAGCCTGAAATAATATCAATCCAACAATAATTTGACGTGCATTTATATATTGTGATATTTCAAAGGTCTTGAAGGTAAAGTGATCTTCAACTATGACTTTGTGATATAACAATGAAAAATTGAAAAAGTTTGGATTTTTGTATTGAACATGATGATAATAAATATTCTGATATAGAATTGGAAAATTTTAGTAATTCTTGGCTTTAAAATTTTGTTTTAGTTTTCATTTACAGTATATTGATTTTGTAAAAAAAATGCTAATCACATAAATCACGATTCGTTACAAACAAATCGGTAATTGGCCTTTTACAGGTATATAATTATGGAGGACCAAATTTCATGATATTCAATATGTATCTAAATAATGGTAAATAAAAATTGGAAAAAATCAAGGCAAAGAGAATTATTTACATATCGTAAGGTGAATATTTTATCTTTTCCATTATTTTGAATGAAATTTCATTTTACATATTACAAAAATCTATTTTGATTGAATTAATTGAAAAATTAAATCGAAACATGCCAACCTAAATCTTAAGGATTGGATTTAACTCAGTATTAATGTTTAATTTCGGAAAATAAAAGAAACTTAAAGCATCCAATTTGTTGAAGTTTGGCTAGAAAAGTCTTTTAAATGCTAAGAATATAAAAAATTTCATCATTTTCGTTATTTTACTGGGAGGAAATGCTCACAATTTCCAAAAGTTGTGCCAAACCATTGACCAAAATGTGCAAAATTGCTCGATCCATCTGTTCCTGCGTTACAATTCTAAAATATATATTTAGATTTTAGGTTTTCGCGAGAAATCTTACCCATTTTGCATGATGAAAATTATATTGATGCTGAAAAGCTTTTATTTCAAATCCTTACCAAATTCTCACCAAACTGTTTCTGACCATTGGGAAAAT
>JAAOMT010000379.1:201637-368801 GCA_016748015.1 Geosiphon pyriformis | reverse complement strand
TAAAATGCCCAATAATATGTTCCTTTTTTTCATCCAAGAATACTTCACCTGATTTTGGTAGGAAAATATTGAAAAATTCCAGCAATTTGGACAACTCCTTTCGAAAATTGAAATTTCATTTAGAACCTATTACTCACCCCACATATTGTTTTGTGGAAAACAATAAGGAATATTTGCTACTCGAGCCATTTCTGTTAAGAAATCAATTAAGGCTAAATCAGTGACCAGTATTTTCGAAGGAGACGAATTTTGGAGTTTGCCAAACCCTGTTCGTTTTAATAGATGTGCTTTACTCAAACTTGAGGTAGAATTTAAAGATGGAATGCGTATTTTTATAGGTGGATAATAGGCATCATCCAATGTTAGGTTTGTGATTGATGAATTGTTGCAGTAATTTGAAGATTGGGAATAAAAAGTACTAGGGAAATAAACAAAAAGAAAGTAGAATCCGATTATTGTTATAAATATTAATGATTTAAAAACTTTCTTTATAAGATTTTCATTATTTTTAGATAACATTCTTTTCAAAAATAGAAAATTATTTTGAAGAAAGCTTTCATAAAATATGATGTTTAAAACATTTTTCAGAGTATAACTCAAATTTTATGTTCTATTTATTCAAAGTGAAAAATTTTCGATGAACTCATAATATTGCCTGAAACAAGAATGGTTTTGGAGATACTAAATGCCTCCCTAATATGGAGTTTCGAGCTCATATATCATATATTTGATTTCATCACAACAAATAAAAAGTGTTTCAACTATCCCCAATGATAATTTTTCCGTTTTGAAGAGATCGATATTAGGGAAATGATGAACGTAAATATTTTACTGGGCAAACACAAACACGAGAATTTTACTGTATCCTTATCACATACGATGAAATAGAGAATTTTTCAATATTTGATTATTTAAAAAATTCTGACTTAAAAAAATGAAGTAATTTTCCTTCAAGAAATAATTAAACTAGGCAATATGAATACTCATTTTTAAAAATACATATATATATATATCAGTTTTAATTTTCATTATTAATATTATTTGTTTTAATTTGTTATCTAAAAATCAAAATCAATTACTAAATTTGAATCAATAAAAAAATTATTTATTTATTTAATTTGAAAAACAAGTTTTATATTTTATAGATTTTGTGATTTTAAACATAAATGTTAAATAGACTCAAAATACTACAAATTGAAAAATACAGTCACGTATGCGATTCCTGTTTGCTTTTGATATATAAATGTACTTATTAGTAGATTGTGAAAGGGCTATACTTAATAAAGCAAGGAAAAAATGTTAGACTAAATTGAAAATATTTGGATAAGCTAATAACTGTACTTGTTAAATAAATAAAAATAATTATTTAATTTGATAATAAAATTCACAAAAATTGAGATTTTGGATCATAGTGACGCAGTACACAGTTATTAACAAGAAAAAATAAAAAATTATAAAGTAAAAAGAAAAAAGGAAATAAAATGGAATAAAAAAACTAAGTACTAAAGATCTATTTTCTTGTGACGCTGTTTTTTTTAGACTACAACCAGTTTGTATTTATATTTATTACATAACCAATTATTTATTAAATAATAATTATTAATTTATAACTAATTAATAATGTGATAAAAATAATGTTATTATTAATGTTATTACGTTATATAATTTTGAGGTTACACAGACATTATAAACATTTTGTTAAACTGGTGAAATATTATAATAGTAATATGTTTTTCTCTGAGTTATATTGGTATTACAAAGGTATTTTAGCCTTTAATTATTAATATTTTAAATTGTTCTAACATCTTCCATGTAATCATTCTTAATTTTAATAATTTAATAATTATTTTGGAAATCATGTTATTTTTTTGCTAATTCTTCTCTTTTTTGTTTTTATTATTTTATAATATAACATTATTTTCTTCTTTAATAACAAGTTCTAGCAAAGTTAAAAACCATTAATTAATTTAAACCAATATTGTTTTATTTATTTATTAATTAAAACAAGACATAAAAAGTAAATTTTTTTAAGTTGTACATTTGTGTAGTATTTTATAATTTCAATAGTTATTATACACAAATA
The DNA here is from genome assembly GCA_016748015.1 of Geosiphon pyriformis. Lineage (NCBI taxonomy): Eukaryota > Fungi > Glomeromycota > Glomeromycetes > Archaeosporales > Geosiphonaceae > Geosiphon > Geosiphon pyriformis. The sequence goes on along the minus strand of JAAOMT010000379.1, from coordinate 366,718 downwards.
GCAGCTGTATATATATACAAATGTTTAAAATAACAATTGTAATTTCTATCTTAATTTAATTTTATCTTACTTTACTTTATCAAGTTAAGATAACTATTTCAGCACAAATAATATTTTTTAAAATTAAAAGGTTATGCTTAAAAACAGTAATTAAATTATTTATATAGACTAGTGTTTAATAAAAACTAGTGTATTAAATTTATTAATATTGTTATAAGTTTGAAGTAAGATGTTTATAAATAGCAATATTATATGGCAAGAAAACAATTAAAAATGAAATTCAACTAGGAAGCAAATTAAATTTATAAAGATTAAATATGTGAAATCAGTCTTATAAATATCTTGGCTACTATTCTTTTTAAAAAAAATCTAAAGATAGAAGAATAGTTTGTATTGTTAACAAAATATATTTCAATTAGTGCTTTATAATTATTGATTTTTTTAATAATAATAAATAATGTTTATTCCAAATATTTATAATTTTTCAAAGCCAATATTTTAATAATAATGAATTTTTGATACCTACTAAGTCGTTAATATGTAAGCGATAGCTGATTTAATAAATATTTCTCCGTTCATGAAATTTCCCACGAAAAAACTTTTAAATGATTTTCAGCAGTACGCTATCTTTATGCTTAAATCGCTTTACTATTGTTGTTGTTCTTAAAGGAATTGAATTACTCATTTAGGCAATAAGACTGACACAATGGGAAACTTATTTGGCATTTTAATGTACTATATCAGACCTATTTAGTATGATTTGTCGCAAATAATAGCTTGATAAATAGACATTTTTTAAGATTAAGGATTTGTTAAACTATGTGAACGTAGAGAAACAATATAAATATGAACTCCAATAAAGTTGTTTAAAGAAAATCTCCATTTTATTAACATTCGAATAATAGAATATTCACATTTTATCCGCATTTATCCACACCATGAAAACAAAGAAAATTAAAATAACTCGTCCAGAAGTTCATAATTGGAATAAATGTAAAATGTGTCAAAAGAGCATTCGAAATTATAAGAATAGGTGTGCAGCATACCAGTTAATATTTTTGAAAAACTTCACTAGATTTTTTAAAGCGGTAGATAATAATTAAATTAGCTTAAAAAATAAAAAACTTTTTTTGTAATTTATTAAATAAACAATTGTTAAAAATAAATAATAATTGTTATTCAATTATAAGAGTGCTAATTAAAGCATAAAATTATAACTGTTGTGTTATTTTTTATTAATAATAACAAATTGTTTCTCAATTTTTGAGAAAATTAGCAATTTTAATATTAATCCAACTCATAACTATATATTTTTATTGCTAGGCAAATTATTTTTTAAACTTGGTGTAAAACATTATTAAAATAATTCATAATTATATTCAACATAAAAATTTTTTTTAACATTAGTTTTTAATAATTTTATTAAAATTATTAAAACAAAATTATTAGTAATAAAAAGAAAATTGCAAATAAATATCAATAAATATCAATAAATATATGAAAAAATTTGCAAAAAATTTAATTACTAACTAAAAAATGATAAATTTTAATTGTACTTTTGGAAAGTTGAAAAGAATAATAAAATGAAAGAAAAAGATAAAAGTATAAAATAAAAAAAAATTACTTACCAAAAAGCACAATTGGCCATAAATTTAGTTGCAAAATATTTTGTACAAGACTTCAATAATTCTGTCAAGTTTAAAGCATAATATACATTGTCAAAATTGCATAAAGTAAAAAAAAAACTTCAGATCACATATCAGCATTAATTACATAAATGGCTACTGTATAAAAAACGTATCGTAATATTATTGGCTTTTCTTTATATGCATGACCTCCCTATGAGGCTGGCAGGTTTGACTTTGATGAGTTTTAAGAAAATTAAATGTAAAGAAATAATTCAAATAAAGTAAATTGACCACTTCAAAAACATTATAGCTGAAATAAGTACTTTTGAAAATATGTTTAAAGGGCAAATATAAAATAATAAATTTTAAAATCCGTGGTTAATAAATGCTATCAAGGTCAATTTTTAAAAACTCTAGGTTAGCCTCATTTTTCCTCATCTCTAGTCGAATATCCCATTCCAAGTTCTGGATACTGTAAAGGTATATGGTCCAGTGTCGTCGGAAGCAAACTCAAATCTAAAGGCACTGAGGTGCCCATCCATGTAGCTCTGCTTGTGTGATCTTTTAGCTATAGAAATTGAGTCAAAAGAAATTTGAGAAATGATTAATATTTTTTTTTTTGGAAATCCTCAATTCTGAAAGGCTCGAAAGAAATTCGAGTGGTTTCCAAATTGCCTGATTTGAATCATAAAGCAACCAGACTTCCAGGAAAAAAGAAAAAAATTTAGGTTTACCACATCAACAGTCAATGGATGAACCAACACTGAGAATGGGCCACGATTGATCAGAAACCAAGAATACACACGAGAAAAGTGCTCTTTTGGACACCAGACTTCGTAAGATCCCTGAAAAATTTATTCCAGTTAATATAAGAATGAAATTGAACAATAAATATTTTTTTCGTTATAACTCCCAGAGAAACCTATCACAAAACGAGAATGATCAGATAATACATACGATAGCGTGGGGTCCTATTGGTCTCACATTTACTTCCTTAAACGGTACCGGGTGAAAAAAGCCCAAATCTACAAGGTCAAGGATCTTTTGACGCAAAGCGATTGCGGATTTTTTATTCTCTTCATTATCCTGGAAGAGTGCAAGTATATTTTTGAATGGGTTTTGCCAAAATCATTGCAAAAATAAAGGACGATGTTTGAAATATTACAATACTACCTGAAAGAAATACACATGAAAATGAAACTCTTTAATTTCTTCTGTTTCTGCCTCTTCTAATAGAGAGGCTTTAGAATATTCCGTGACAGAATTTTGGTTTGACAAATTGAGATGCATTGTAATTTGGTAGTTATTAGAAGCTGCTTAGCAAATTACAGTTGAGTTTGTCCATAAAATGATAAATGGGCTCTTCAATATTAAATGCTATTTTTTGGGGCACAAACTTTAATTAAAAAGATTGAAAATCAAAGTTATCTACACTTATGATGTAATCTATCGCTGCAAACAATCGCGATAGGTGAGCTTTAGATTGTACCATTTTTGATTTTCACTATACGGAAATCAAAATGGGAACCTATAAGAAGTATCAAAGAATGATTTTCCGGATTATTGACAAATAAAGGTAATACATATACATAGTTTTCGGAGGTCAGAAACTTGGATCTTGCATTTTAAGGGGTAGACAATGCCTCAAGATAACCAAATTTTCTAAATCTGAAGGATCATATTTTTTGCCAGATGAATCTTCACTAGTATCAGTTTCAACAGTTTGGTGAAATTTTTATATAAATTTAACAAAATAATTAAAATATTAAAATTAAAATTTTTAATACATGTTTCTCTAGGAACAAAAGAGATTAATTTAAAATATTTTCTAAGCTAAAAATAGTTGGTGTGAACTTTTTGCATGAAATGAGGTCTAATCAGTAATTTTTAACATACTATTAAAATATACATGCCAAATATTAACAAAAAAAAAGACTGATATAATTATAATTGCAGCCAAAACAATGAATATCTGTTTTAAAGTTAAAATATCCAAATCTATTAATAAAATTTAAATCCTTTTTTTTGATGTATTAAAAAAAACTTTTCAAAGAAACTTCTAAATAAGTAGAAATATTTTTTTTTGCAAATTTTATACTTCATACTTTGTAAGATTTTTATTAAAAGTTGAATTATAATTGAGCAAATACCTAAGATCATCAAGAAAATTGGTTCTAAATTTATGTCAAGGGTAAAAATTTAACTATTCGCTTTCATTTTAAAATAGATTTAATACAAACCCGATCTCTGGATAATCTGCAATAACATTTTGGCTATTACATGTGTATTAAATCTTACTTTTTCATTAATCGGTTGTAGAAATCTTTCACAAATCATGAAAGATCTGAAACTACTATATTCACTGCTTTTAGAACTAATAATTTTTACTATTTCATGCGCTAATTCAAACTCATTCAATGTAAGAGCATCGTTGACCAAGGTTTCTCCTTATCCCCTTGTTGGATTTCAGTCATTCTCCAAGTCTATTAGCAGAAATGATCTAAAGGAGCTCCCAAGGTTTAAATATGGTGCTCAAAAATTGTAATTGAAGCTCCAAGCTACTCAAAATATTAACCTTTTATAGAAATTTCACAACAGTGTAACAAAGTTAAATTTTGTAGCCTCAGAGAGGGAAAAAAACGATCGCGCATTTCCTCAAGAGCTAGAGATACGTAAACATGTTCTATCAATGCTAGCTCAAAGTGCTTATTATGCCAGCCGTTTTAGTTTTCCAAATCCTGTTATAGACTTATTTTCAAATATTAAAGGTGAGTTGAAAGCAACGAGATATTGTTTAAACAAAGGCAATATTTTCACAAATACCAAACTTTTTTAATCCATTTTCTTCATAGTTCATTTCCTGATAAATCAAAACCAAGAGCATCAAACTTCACGCAAAGAAATGATAATCGTAGTAAAGGCTGTCGAATATAAATATAAATATTGGGAAACACGAAAGAATTTGTGGTATCGGTACCCAGGTCCTGGAAATTATCTAATTGACAACTTCTTTTTCGAACAATGGTCAGGAAGCGCAGTTTCTAAACTTGGGAAAAAAATGGTTCATTTCTTGAAAGATACTTTCTCATCAGACGAAAAACCTTCAGGGAGATTTATTGGTTTCGGGACGGGTGGCGGTGAGAATTTCTTTTGTAAAATCTTTTATTGAAAAAATACATTATTCGGGATGGTTTTTTCAATCATGAATAAATATTTGTAGTTTATGCTGTACTAGCAGCTCTCTCTTTTCAAAATTTATTTTATGAAAAGCCAGTAGTTGTGACTTTTGGCCAACCAAGAATGGGAGATGAAGGATTTGCCACTTTAGTAAATCAACAACTGAGCATGTATCGGGTGACCCATGCTGATGATCAGGTACCTTCATATCCACCTCCATATCTCAGCTATAGACATTTGATTAACGAGTTTTGGATACCGGAGCAAAAGCAATGTAGTTGTACCACATTAGATTTCGATGAAATCGCATTATTCCCACAAATTTTCAATTGTAATCAAGATGAAAGAGTTTTTGAGAATCCGGTAAATTAATAATTTTAAGTCTTTTCAAACTTGATAAAATTTTGAACTCAAAGGGTTTAATTTATTTTAGAATTGTAATGCGAAATTTCATCCACGAAATATTTTGGATAGTCTAACACCTCATAGAAAAAGAAAATCTGACCCTCATTTTGGACCGTATTTTGGGTATATGATGATTAGAAGTTAAAAATGGTGTGAAAAGATCAAGTACTTATGCTATAATCGAGCAAATCCCGAAAGCTACAATTAAAGAAGAAAACATGGATTTTATATATTCATAGATGGCCATCAAAATTGTGCGGATACGAATTTAATGGAAAAAGCCATATTTTATGAATTATAATTTTTATAGTAGCAAGAATAAGATCGCGTTATTTGGAGGAGAAATCAAAGTAAAGCATTTCAGTTTAAGAGGTATTAAAAAACTTCTGGAATACGAGCCTTCTCCAAAAACTAAATTCTCATTAATTAAATTATTTTCCCCGTAACATTGATCGGGCGCGTTATCTTGCATAGCTTCAAATTAACACCTTTAACTGAGTTTTTTAGATTAATATTACCGTGAAAAACCTAAACCATTACGAGCTTCTGTCCAACTAAAATTAAAATTCTCACCAGTGTGCTTGATTATCGTGATTGCTTCCCAATTCCCACACTCGTCTCATCAGGGAAGATAAAACTTGCGGTTTTTCCCCGCATCACCTAAGGCGTATGTTAACATGTGTTTCTGGAGTGGTACAATAAATTTACTGCCGCAGTTGACAGACTACAATTTTGCGAAGTAGTGCATGTCATTTTTTGTTTTTCGTGGTTGCTAAGAATTGTTGATCTTCGGGATATGGTAAGTTTGTACTTGACAATAAGGTGTGGGTTAGGTCCAAACATTTCCACATCTATAGTTTTCATGTACCCTAGAACCCTTTTCAGATCATGATATTATAATATTGGCAAGTTGTAAAAAGTAAATAAACATCAAGTTTGTCAAAAAAGGATGTATTAATTTTTAAAAAATGGTTACACATGCAAATTGGCGTTATTTTTGGGGATACTGTACAATTCACTTGGCTTTTTAAATGTACTTTTTTTAAATAACAACAGATTTACCCAATTCTAAAAAATTGCAAAGAAAGATATGGAGTGAAATAAGTGAAAATTGTGTTGCTGTAGCTCTAAAGTTGGATAAATTATGCAAATCTTAATGAAAATAAGGATAGCAACACTATTAACAAAATTTGTAGAACTTCTTTTTTTAGTCTGTTTAATGATTATAATCCCACAAAATCAAATTGTGAAATTATTAGTTACTTTTGGTGCAATAATTATTACAATGCAACAAATTTGTTCAATTTTAACATATATAAAAAAGTAAAACAAAAATTTGTTTTACAAAAACTAATCTATTTTAACTAATTTTTAGTTAGATTTGTGATAAGACTTGAGAAAACGAATGTGAAGGTAAGTAAATAAATGTCAATGAATTTTTTGTGTGCTTTATTAGTTGTTTTTTTTCAAAAATTTCTTTACAAAATGTTTCCATTCAAATAAAAATGCAGTAGCAAACTTTATTATATTTCTGAAAAAAGAAAACATAAAATGCAGATAAAATACAACAGACAACAAAAATATCATGTTTTACTATTTATGATATTCTTTAAAAGCTCAAAAAAATGGAAATAGTGAAGCATACAATAGATAATAGTTGGTTTTAAAAAATTATAAAAAAATGCTTTACATGTATTAAAACAATATATCTATTAGAATTTCATAATTTTAACAAGAATTTTAACAATAAAGTTGTCAAAAATGATATAAATATATCTTATAAAAAAAAGACATTTGAAAGTTTTTAAATATCAAAAAAATCTTTTTTTTAGTAACACTAATGCTTACAAATAAGTATAAAGAGAATAAACTTACAAAAATCTGAATAAAAATTGGAAATAAACAGCATTTTGTTTATTTTGGAACACATTAAAATTTTGGTATAAAGGTTTGCAACCAACTTGGGCTATACTGAAAAGTTTTTGCTTGAAGTGGTTTTTATAAAAAAGGAAAGATAAATTTATTTTACTTTACTGGTATAATGAATAGTGAAATTCTTTGCACCCATCTCTTCGAAATTAAAAGAATGCTAGGATGTAAATGGCAGACAGAAATGTAAAATGGCTCAAGCATTTATTGCCAAAAATATCCATGATGTTATCCAACTTGCATCCTATTAAAAGTTATCATTAGATCAATTAATGCTATTTATGGAAAAGGAATGACGAAAATTCCGGATCTATCCTAATTGGGAGGTTGGCTAAAGCGGAGTACATTTTACGTGATTTCATTACCTGATTTATTTTAATTATATAAAATATAACATTACTATTGGTCGAAATTAAATATAATTTTAATGTAAAACATAATTTTAGACATTTGAATAAGATCAAAAAATTTTATTAAGTTGTATCAAAATTATTGATAAGTGAATACAAAGAAGCCTCTAACTTCTTAATAAACATTGCTGCTTGTCCAACACCATTCTTTTTAGCTTTAAAATACACATTATGCAGTCTTTCTGTTAACTCATTTACAACAAGATGGCAATTTTCTACTTTTTTTTCTTCTTTTGTTTATTTTAAAACATCTATTTTCATCAATTTACATCCTTAATAAACTTCAAATAATTTTTTAAACATTCTCCAAGCATTAGCTGTTAACAACTTTGTGTTACCATATACATATTTATAAAAGATATGTTTGTATGACAACAAATATCAATTTCAAAATAAACAATAACAATCGAGAGAAGTAAGTTCTGGTGCATCTTTTACAAAAGCAATGCCCTTGAGTAGACCACCAGGAAACACCTTCAGAAAACTGGCAAGAGATACAATACTATTTGGTGTAATATTTTTGATGACATGGTCTCCAAAATGTCTTGTTCTAGATTGGTACTACCAATAAGATAAGCCTCCATAGGTCTATGAAGTTTATATTTGATGTTCGTGACTTCTTGCTGTCTTAAATCTTGAGCATAATTACCAAAACTTAGTGTATTAGCATATTTCTTAACAACATTAACAATGACTACCGGAGGATAACACTTAATGGCTTCTTTAAAAGAAGAATTTTTTCTTTAATTATATTTACTGAGCTGGAAAAATTCCAATCACCAATGTGATATTTTAAATTATAAATTAAAATGATCTACTTTTTGTTTCCAAATAACGCGCGTGAAATTGGTGTCCGCAAAATATTGATCATCATCTGTGTCAAACCCCAGCACCAATTGTAAAATATCACTGATTAACAATTTTATAAGAATATCAAGTACACAGTTTCATTTATAAACCCCTTAAAAATTTATTAGCAAAGCTTCTCTATCACCTCCAAAATATTGTCCAGAAAATTTATACTATCAGGTTTCAGATAATTCTCTGAAGGGAAAAATAATGATGAACAATGATCATAAATTTGATACCCTTAAAAATAGAAATTCTTTCAATAAATATAATCACGTTACTTATATGGACATTGATAAAGTTGCTGATGATAGCTTACCATCACCGCCAAACTTTGGGAATGAAATGGAGGTCGAAAATTCTGGTATTAAAGCTGAGATTAAATGTTCCGACGCTCACATAATGATGCAAATTAACAATAATACAGGATCTTTGGGTACATTATCGAATGTGTGGTAAGTTTGCAAAGGTTACATTGATGATTCAAAAATTTCAAAAACTTGTTCAATTTTAAAAAAAATTTCAATATTTGGTCTACCTCTTGAGTTTTGAAGACAATCACGATATCAATTTCCTAAAGGTTAGAAAGGAAAATAATCAAACTTCTGAAAAATTAGTGAAATACATATCATATGAAGAGGGGATCTTGACATCTGATAATTTAAGGTGAGATTCAGTCAGTCCCAATAAAATCTCTTTGGATTTAGGTAATATATTAATGCCATTTTTTTTTAATCAAAAAGCAAAAGCTCGATAACACTTAAATCTGAGTCACCATTTTCTTTGTCAAAAAAATTGTGGGAAGAAAAAAAAAATTCAGGCTTAAGTAAAGATAGGTAAGTTTTAAGGTCAAAAATAATTATAGGACCAAAAATTATTTGATATAACAAAATATATGCATAATTGTTTGTTTTTTTTTTACACATACGAATAACAACTTGTTAGATTTAGCTCTCATAATTCAAAGAAATATATCCAGTGGCCAGATAAAAAAACTATGGCTTTCACAGGAATAGAGATAGACCGACATTTTAAAAGAGTAGTTTCAGCTCAGAGTCAACAAAATTTTAGAACCTATATAAAAACTTTTTCGAATGATAAGAAGTCACCAACAAAAGGCAAGCAAATATTTTATTTTCCAAGTGATTGTATATTTTAAAGCTTTTCAAATTTCTAACTTCCTTCACTATATGTATAATCTATTGAACTTTAACTTGTTCTTTTCAGCTATAAAGACAAAGTACGAAAAAGGATCGATCTGGGAAATTTTGGAAAACTATAACCGATATCAAACTGAATCTCACCTACCTAGAATTCAAGTATCAGGTTCTAATGGAAAAGAGTCTGCAATTGAAGAAAATGACGATATAATGCTTTATTATTTCAGCGATACGACTGCAGAGTGGCCCTCGGATGAAGAGCCTTGGGACGATGATTCGTGGATAGAAGAGGAAAGAGCTTTAAACCGGAAAAAATTGAAGAGGGAGGGTTAAATCCTAATATATTATAACATTTCAAAGCATTATATAATTTAGGCAGCAATTTTTCAAGCTTTTAACAAAACAGGTGAAGAAAATTTGCTAGATAAATAATTTTATAAAACCACAATAAGACGAAATATGACAACTACTTTAACTAAAATTTTTATAAAGAGTTTTGGGAAACTACTATTAGAGCTTTATTCCATACTTTTTTGATTTTTTTCATTCGTCTATATAAATACATTTCATAGCTACTCGCTTATCCAAACTTCTATAATTAGTTTTTTTCATTAAGCAAGCAGAACAATGATAACCAGCGTCTTTGGATTCCATTTTAATTTAAGAACACATTGGCACAAATAAAATTCTGTTTATCAATGCCCTCTTCTTCCAATGCATGGAATTCTTTCGCGATTGACATTATTGAATCATATTTTTTAATTAATGATCAATTTCCTGCCCCAAATTGACAAATTCAACGCCAATAGCTTGCTGGAGGTTGCGATCAGCTAAGAGAGATTTTGATTTCGCTCGACCTTTCATCATCATTTATAATTTTGGCTTTGATACTAACTTTCTAATTTTTATAAATATTTTCAATAAAAGAAAGCTTTTTTACTTACTTAATAATGTGTATCGAAAAGTGTTTTAATGAATCCAAGAATTCTGAAATTGAAATTTTGATATTACTATTTTAGTAAGAATTCAAAATTTTTTAACTATTCAATTTTCTTTTACTTAAACCAATGTAAGAAATTCAAAAGTTAAAATTTTAATATTTCCGTTTATTTTTTGTTCAAAGTTAACAACATTTTCAAGAGATTAAAATATGCATCAATTTTCTTTTAAAGTAGCTTTTTCACTGAATTCTTCTAAAAATCTTTGAATGTTCTACTGTGATGTTTTCTTTTAGTACTAAAAAAAAATTGAATATCTATGATATGAAGTACTTGATACAAGTTTCTTTTACAATTACTTGTCCCAATAGAATAAAGCATAACGAATTTGTATAAATTGCTTATTTATTTAATCAATCTCAAATATCTTGTAATATTACCCAACTTTTTATTTCTCTTATGGTTGTTTCCTCCGACTCTTTAATCAATTAGGTTTTATCAAAGTTTTCTAGATGATGTGCATATTAGAGCTAGTGCCTACATATGGGAAGGACATAGATGAGGAAATATTTTATTATCCAGCAAAACTCATCGACTTTAAATATAAATACTTTTTTTTGTCAACTAAAAGACAGGAAATTTAAAATTGTTACAAAATTCTTAAAATATTTTGAAATGCTATAATTCTTATATATATTATCGTCTTTATTGAAATTTTTTACTTTTGTCAAATAAAATTTTTTAAAGCGAAAATTCATGATGGAAAGCATATTGAAAATAATATTTTACTTATTAAAAAGGTAAGATCACACCATTTAAGGTAAAATTAACTAGTCTCAATTTATTTATTAGTTTGAAATAAATTTTAGTTCTGTATAGTTAATATGCAATGAATGGAATTTTAAAAAGAGTTGCTGTTTAAAGTTATAATATCATAAAAAATACATAACGTTTTCAGAAATTCAAAGAGATTCTATGGAATTTAATCGTGTTTTCGAGGGTTTTGCATAAGATATATTCTTATTTAGAATATGTTCTTGTTAGCTGTTAAAGATTTTTAGTAGATAATCTAAAAAAAAATAGCAGTTTGAGTAATAATACACAAATAAATAAATAAATTTTGGTTTTGGTTTTGACTAATTCGCAAATCTTCTGAACAAAAATGATTGAAATGTTTATTTTAACTCGGAATATAATAAATTGCAGGCAAACAAGTTTAAATTAGATAATAAACTAGGTACCTAACTTATGGTGCTTGAAGAGAATAATGAATTCTTTTAAAATTTTTACTATGAAAAATTTTAAAATTTTCTGCAGAAATAAAATTATCGTTTCAATACTTTTATACTTTGGATTTCACTTTTTTTCACATGAAAATTCTAAAGGGGGGATATTTTCTCATCATCAAGCTCTAGAAATTCAAAATATTTACAAACAGGATAGAAATCTCACTTTCCCCCTCTTGGTTGATTGGAAAAATCAAATTAAAGTTCCTTTCGAATTCAATCGAATCACAAAACGATCTCAATCGCTTCCTAAAACTTTATTGAATCATAAAAAAGGTTTATTACCGCTTTATAAAGATTTGGCATACCTTGCAAGTGATGCCTATTGCAATTTAACAAGTGGGCTCATAGATGGTGTGATTCTTTTAGAATAAAACAATTTGATTTAAGTTAACTTCATATCAAATATTATTTTTTGCTATTTATCTTAAATTTTTATTATTTAGTCAAATTTCGATTTGTCACAAGTAAAGACCTTCAAACGGCTTTAGTTGTGTACTTTGGAGGACCAGTAATTATTAGTCATTCACTGAAATAGCATTTTAGAATCAAATTCACTAAATAGAAATTTCTTTCTTTCTTTCTTTCTTTCTTTCTTTCTTTCTTTCTTAGAAAAAAAATAATAATTCCTGGTCTAATGTGATGAATAGACAACTTTTATTTCAAGTGAAAGGCTTCCCAACATTTGACGATGATGCCCGTGTTAATAAACTATTCTTGGAAACTATTGAACCCATATTTCCTAGAATTTTAGAAAATATACATGAATTTTTAAAAAAAAGTCCCAAGGCGATGGAAATTTTTTTCGTTGGTCATGCTATTCGTGGAGGTTTGAGAAACTAAGAAATTTTTATTTAGTTTCGATAGTAAAAATCTGAAATACTATTATATTTCTAAAATACTAGCATACGCCTCAATCGCTGGTATTCGATGGGCTATTCAAAGATATAAAATTCATGAATCGAATTTATGGCCTGTGAAATAGATCTAGATAATATTGGACAACATTTGGAGCTCCGAGAATTGGAAATAGCCGATTTAGTAGATTTGCAAATGGGTTAATCAAACATCATCGGATAACCCATGGAAATGATCATGTACCACACTCTCCTTCAGATCCATTAAACTGGAACCATTTTGGGTCTGAAGTCTGGATTGAGCCATTAGAAAATTGCAATTGTCTCGATGATGTTAATTTTCATCCATATTCCTATTGGGATTGTAATAATCAATTCCTTCAAGAGACATAAAGACGAATATGGCTTGAGAAATGGACTAGTGAGAATATGGTAAGTTTTATTTAAAGAAAATTTTTTAAACCGATAAAATTTGAAGAAATCTTCTCTTTAGGAATGTAATGGAGGACAATCAATCATCAATGTTCCGGGTGATTTGTTCCATGATGGACCTTATTTCGGCATTAAAATGGGGGATTGTAGTCAACTCATTTAGAAATTTTTGAAAAGAATGTAAAATACTGACTTTATTTTCAGACGGGTGACAAAGATTAGGACAATTTTTCAAGATTAAAAATGGTAGCGATTCTTTTTACCCGATAAACGTAATAATAGTAACTTTATTATTGAAAAACAAACCCTTTTTTTTTCTAACTTTTTTAACAAGTTTTGGCATCGAATATATAAATTAAATAATTGTTTTTAATTACTGCCTCCTCCAAGTCAGTTTCTGTCTGATTGTAAACTCTGCTAATGGGTTCATAGCCTTGTTAACCACCAGTTTTTTTTGTGAGAAATGGCTAAGAATATCTCTTCTACTTTGGATCTTTATTAAGAATTTTTCGAAATTTCTATTGCAAATGTTTGGGATAGTATTTCTCGACTTTCTCCCTTATGTTGAAGACAATTCTATTGAATTAAGCTCTGATATGTTTTTGACTTGGGCATTATCAAATAGAAGATGAGAGCTAGGAATATCTGATCACTCAGAAAATGTCATGGGATATCCTTATCTTATTTCAAAAAATTAAAATTTAAGAGTATCTCTTCTGGTTTGAGGTTTGCAAATAATTTCTTGATTAGTTTATCTATTTATCTCGACATTATTATCAACTCCTTTGGGTAAATTTTTTTTTTCCAATCTAATAAACGTAATATGTTTTGGCTTTAATTTCCATAGCTATTAAAATGTATTACACTTTTAAATATTTCAGATAATTGACTTTGTTACATTTTTTTCTTTTTACTTTTATTTATTGCGCATAGTGTGCCAAAAAAAATATTAACTTTACAAATTGATCACAGTTCACACGAGAATCGTATGGTTAATATTGTTTAGAAAGGCCAAAAGTAACAGATTTTATTGATATAAAATTTTAATCTGCAATTATTTTACTTTTATCAACTCGCAACCCCACGACATTTAATTTACTAAATTGATTAAAACAGTTTTTGGCAAAGAATTCCATTCTTAAAGCATATATCATTCCAAATTATCCATATTTTGTGCCATTTGGTTTTTCTAATTAACATTTAACAATAAACTACAGATACTCAATATGATTTAGGTGCGAACTACACGACGGCCAGTCAATAACTTTGAATACATTTTCCTCAAGAAACGCCTTAGTTATTTGACTTGTAAGTTTGTGATTTTTATATTTTTGAAAACTTAATTTCTTTTAAAGTATCTCACTAATTTCAACATAAATCTTAACATCTATAATATGCCAAAAACAAAATAAGCTAATTTTCTCTTTATACAAAAACCTCCCATGCAAAAAATTTGCACGATCTTTGATTTATATCAGAAAATTAAGATGAAATTTGGCCCATTCAACACGTTTCTGTTTTGAACTTTCGCTAGCATTGGCATAATAATTGATAGATTTTTCATATATCCAAGTAATAATATATGTCTGCGAATTGTGCGATAAGAAATCTCTACTCCCTCTGTATCTAGTTTAGTAAAAATTCTTTTCCAGAGACAATGAATATTTTTTATGAACACATTAACCTACTTTTCTCGATACATGTCTTGTAATATTTTTGGGACAATCATTACGGCAAATTTTCTTGTTTTTTCAACTTTTCAACATTTTATCGTACAGTTGTGATAAGTAGCTCAGTGAATTTACTTAATTTTCACACTGAATCTTCACTCACTCCAGAAATAGATAAACTCTTGCTCACTACGTTCCTTTGACTGACTGATTCATTTTTAATGTGAATTATGTACAAAATTGCAATTTAATTCCGCTTTCAAAATAGTAAAAACAAAATCTTTTATATGAGCTTTTATTTGAATCTAATTTATTTTAAAATTTTAATCAAAACTTTTAAGCGAACTATTATAAGAATTTTAAAGAACAATGAATACGAATCTCAAATTGTAAATTGATATTTTTTAAGATTTGACTAAATTGAATATATATCCAAGAATTTCAATCTTTAAAAAAAAACGAAATCTTAAAAGTGTGACTGAATATTTTAAAATTATTAAAATATTAATTGAAGACCATCTTCTTTTGTCTTAATAAGAATTTAATTTATATTATTATTATTATTATTATTATTATTATTATTATTATTATTGATCTTATTTATACATATTTAAGTGTTTTGTATATTTTTGTATACATTTCTTTTTAAATAATTTACAAATAAATATTTTATTAATTGTTTAAATTATATTGTGAAAAATAATTACTTTTAAATATTTTTTGAATGATTAGAGAAGAATTACATTTGAATCTTTGATTAATTTATATAATAATATAAAAAAATTAATTATAAATTTGAAATTAATTATTATCAAGTAAAATTTATTTTTTAAATTATTTAATTTTTTATAACATTAAAGAATAATATTTTTATGCAAATTATATTGTTAAAAAATAAAAATTTATGAATGATTTTTTATTTTTATTTTAGATATATATGATAAAAATTTTTATTACATTTATTTGGTATTTTTTAATTAATATTGAATATTCACTTACCAGATTTGTAAAAAGTATATACAGAGAATTAAACTATTGTAGTCAGTGTGGACAATAAGAAATAGTTTGGTAAATGTAAATAGCTTTAAACAACCATAATATTTATTACATGACATCAGTAATAATGGTAATATTGACAAAAAATAGATATAGTTTGTCATTAATAAAAAAAAAAACAATCAAATTAATTTTGAATGTAGATTATTAGTATTCTTTGACTAATGGTCTGGATAAAATTAACTCTGTTCAGATAATGATCGTTTGGTTTACGGTTGATTGAACAAAAGTCAAAGATTTTAATCAAATATATGGTTCTCATTTGCGATTTTTTGGTAATTAAAACAGAATAATTTCAAAAGATCGTTTCTTCAAAGGGTTAAGTTCATGTTTGACAGTGCATATTTAATATTCACAAATGTGTTAATTATTCTATAAATTTCTCTTAGCAATTGTCAATATCGTTAATACTTGTATATTTATGTGTGTAAAATATTAACGAATTAATTAGGCGAATTCATTTTAAACAAAATATACTAGTTTCAATATGTAAAATAATTAATTTTTAAACTATTCTCATTATGATTTAAAAATTAAATTAATTTTCATTTTCCTTTTAAAATTCAGCCTATTTTTTGGCCTTTTTGCTTAAAAAATCTAAGCGGTAGTTTCCAAAAAGATTATTTCAAACTGGATACAAAATTTTTAAACTAAATTCAGGTTTATAAATTTAAGATGGGGGATAATATGTTTGATTAGCTTGTACAATGTATAATACATGTAGTAGAAAAATTATAAAAACATTACAATTAAACATAATTTAATAAGCAAAATGTTCAGTTACAATGCAGTTTGCTGGATTCTTTGACCGAACGATCCTTCAATCTTCTTTATTTGACCAAAAGAGAGATGATTTAAGCCATCTCGGGTTTTATGGAAGTATTCCCTTGGGTTCCGCCGGTATTAGAACCATCTGATGGTTGGCGATAATTTCTGACCTTCATTGAAAGAGTCCTATTTAAAATACAAAAGTTTTTTCATTAAACTGTGAATATATTCATGAAATATTTTTGCTCAGGATTAAATAGCTACCGTCTTTGTTCATGAGGAAAAGATTCTGTAATTATCCCATACAGGCATAAAATTATCATGACGACTAACAAAAAAGTGTCAGAGATTTGTTTAACCATTTTTTGAAAAATATTTCTTATTTTTAGGTGATTTGCATAAATTTTGGTATTAATAATATTTTTTTATTATTTTTGAAATTTCAACCAATTTAATTTCTTTCCAAAAATTTTTGTTCTTTTTATTCTAAAACTTTATTAATTTTAGCGATATTAAATGCTAGTTCACTTACAAGCTTATCATATGTTTGTAAAGCTTATCGTTTTAGACATCCTGCGATTTCAAGGCATCTTTTACTTTTAGATTAATCTCCGCTAATCATATTTGGTAATCCCAAAAGGTGAGTTTCTAGTTCTCGGCCGGCCAGTTTTTACCCTTCAGCTGATCATTTTGATTTTAAGACCTGAATTTCAACTATTTATTTCAAGTTTAATTAAAAATTTCGATAAAGTTTTTTTTTCATCTTATAGTTCAGAGGATCAATCACAAATGAAACCATCATATATTTACTCAATCAAATACCGCATGGTAAAAACCTTGGATAAAGTATTACAAATCATTACTTTTTGGAATTAATATTTAATGATTTTATCGCCAAAAATTATACGGTATATATATCTGAAAAATGTTTAATTAATCAATTACTAATTATAAGAAGGGATTTCAAATGTTTGGAATTTCATGTGAAAAAATTTAATTAATATTTAGGAAATGATAATTTTTAAATTTTCATTGACAAATCGAATTGTGTCACTTCTTTGAAACTAAAATTTACTAATCATTCTATAACTTTATCCGTCTCAATAGCTTGGCCATATTTAGTTCCTTTGCAAATTAATTTTATTAAATTTTTCTGTAATTTGAACTGTGAAATTTTAGGTGAAAACATTTAAGCACTTTCAAAACCCTTTTTTTTTTGAGATTATAGATGAAGCAAAGTTTTATTTAAAAAATTTTGATTTCTAAAATTTTTTGATATGAGTTAAATTGCTGGCTCCTCACAATTCAAATTATGATTGTTACAATTAAATTGATAATAAATAAATATTGGTAACATGACTTTTGTGAAAAACGAGAACAACAAGACGGACAAAAAAGTCAAGTACTTTTATTACGGTAAAAAATGTCTGACTTTCATAACTGTTCAAAATTCTCAAGCTACTTTTTTAACTACCAATCAAAGAATGTTATTTATTATCAAAGTTTTATCTGAATGGAATATTTTCTTGAAAAATTGCAAATATCGAGTTAGAGAAAGGATTTTTTCAATGCCAGATTGCCACATGCATAAATTAACTCATTATGCAAAAAGGGAACGTGGGAAATTAGTCAAAAATTCAGGAATCTTGAAAAAATATAGTTGCAAACATAAACCCTTCTTTTTGTGATTATTATTTTTGGCTTTTATTTCATTAAAAAGTGTTCAATAAAAGTTTGGAATATAATTGGAAATAATGTGAATTATTTTGTATCATGCCAATCTTTTTTATTTTCGAAACTTACTCTCAAAGTAAAAAGGTAAGAGTTTTCACTTTTTATATAGCTAAATTTGCTTTAATCCATTTTCATTCGAGGTCTGACAATAAAGAAACTCGTTAACTTTGATTTTATTTTAAAATTTATTTCTCAATTGAATTCACCTATAATATGATTTTGTAACTTCTAAGTTCCCTACTAGAGTCGAAACTATTAACTATGCAAATTATCAAAAAATTGTGAACAGGTAACACAAAATATTTGATAGAGATAAAAAATTTTGCGAATTTTAAAAGGCATCTCAAAAATTTTAAAACCAAAAAACAATATTATATTTTTCTGAAAGCATCAAATGAGAACTATCAAAATTTCTTCAAATGAGGTAAAAATAAGGTTTTTCCTCGAGTTACAATTTTTATCAATTGTGAAGAGCGAAAAATTATATTCAGAAATTCTAACGGCTAACAATATAAGACAATATCAGATTCTTGAAATACGTGCTCCCCAACTGTACATATCTATACTTCTGGAAAAGAGTTGAATATTGTTGTCTGGGGAGACATAATGAAAAATTCAGTTCTCAATTGATGATATCTCAGGTTTGCCAACGGAAACGAAGCTTATATCGTTAGAATAAGTCACATGATAAAATTTAATTTTTAGAATCAACAAAAGCTGCAAAATTTTCATAGTTTGCCGAATGTAATCACAACTGGCGGTTTAAGAAATAGATAAAGTGAAACCATTGCTCCAACAGTACTTATTTTTGGGGTGAAAAATGAATATATAGTGACTCATAAACGTCACCATACCACCCGAGAAAATTTATTAAAAAGCTAGGGTATCACTTTTGACCATGATTACTAAAATTGATAATATGATGTCATATTTTGTAATTAATTATTACAAGACAATTATCACTTATGACAAAAAAGAAATTTTTCATTAAATAAATATATTGAACACAAAAGAGTGTCCTCAAGAATGAATTAACCATTTTTTTACATAAAAAAATTATGACTCGTATTTCTATAGAAAACAGGTAAGAATAAGTGTACGGTAATTACCCATAATAAGATTAAAAAATGAAAGTGGTAGCTTTACATGTAAATACAAATCCGGAAAAATCGTTCGTTTTATCTCTACTCAAGAATTTTCAATAGCAGTAGAAATTCAAAATCGACCATAACATTAATGTTAGTCTTGATACTGTTTGTAGAGGACCCTGGCGAAATGGTTTACAAGCACAAATTAAAAAAATACTCTAAAAATCTACGACTTAACTTTGCACGAAAATATGAAAATTGAACAATTGAAAACTGGAGGCAAGCAATCTGGTCTGACAAGAGTGAGTTTTTACTTTTTGAGTCTGACTGATTCAAGTACTATTAGAAGAAGGCTGTGGAACCACTTAGAAACCAGCAGATACAACTAACAGTAGGAGTGGTATTATGATGTGGATTTTTTTACATTCCATGGCATTGACAATCGTTGTCATATTGAATGGTGAAGGGTATAGAAAATACTTACAGATGATTTAATTAGAACCTTAAATTAATTTGATTTGAATACACAATATATTATTTTCCAACAGGAAAATGTCCCCTACAATCTCCAGACCTAAATCCCATCAAAAACTTGTGAGATGAGGTTAGACGACCTCTTCGCCATCTACCTGAGCAAAAACTATGCATACAAATGACAAGTCTTCTCAAAGCAATTTCTTGAAATCTGAATTCTAGATGCAAGCATTCATACTTTTACTGCGGTCAGAATCATGTATAAAATCCAGGTTTTTTCAAACAGAAAATTTTTTAATTAAACCTAAAATTTCAATCAAAGGATGATTTCACAGCTTCATTTGAAAAATATAGTGAGAGCTAAATTTTTATACAAGTAAGGGTGACCAAAATTTTTCATTGATTAATTTTTAATTCCACCTTTGTCATCGTGATCATGTATTTTAGTCTCTGCTTCATTATGAGTTGCCCCTATTTGTTGGGTCTCATTTGCGGGAGCATTGGCTTTTTCACCGATTTTACCATGAGGATGCGCACTGTGTTCTTTTTCCCAATCTTTTTGGAGATGGCCCACAATGCCTATGATTTGATGTAAGGTAATAAATAAAAAGCTACCCTTACTAAAGTATCAAAACCTTTTTCCGAATGATGCACTGATATACCTTTCGGGTCTCCAGGGGTAGGCACAATATGCTCCCTATCTTGCCAATGTTCCTCCTTTTCAGGCAGGTCTACTGGAAGAGTATCGTCGTGACGGGGATGAGCATGAAATACAACGCCTGAGTGCGGTTCACGGCCTAGAGAAAAAAATAGTCATTTAATTCCATAAAAAGGGAGCGAGTTCGTTAGGAAAATTACTTCTAATCTACCGACCGATTGTAATATCTTGGCCTTTTTTAATTTTTGGGCCAGGCATTCTTTCTTCAAGGGGTTTTTTAAAAAGGAAGCAATCTTAATGGATCATTAAAAAGAAAGGTACTTTTTAAATTGTTGCAACTTTAACTTGCGCTATGACCTCAATTTTTGAACAATTGAGTAAATAAATACATCATCAAACTAATCATTGCATCATACATGATGATCCGATCAATTGTTGATAATTAAAATAAGATAATCAATCGGAGAATTAACTTTCCCACCCTTTCTTGTAGATAGTTTTTAAAAATATGCAAGCAGTCACATTTCATTCCTCATATTCTGTAGAAGTCAAGGAAGTCCCCTTCCCGAAAATAATTGAGACAACAGATGTTATCGTTAAAGTTCTGGTCAGTAGCTTATGTGGCTCAGATCTACATGGTATTGAAGTTCATGATGATTTTTGATTTGGTTTTCAGAGTTCGAAACATAAATTAATTAACTATACCAATTTTCGTAAGTTTTTCGAGGGATACAAAAGGGTCAAGACAAGGGAACAATTATGGGGCATGAATTTGTTGGTTTGGTTCACGAAAAAGGAGATCAAGTTAACAGTTTAAATATTGGTGATAGAGTTGTGTCGCCTTTTACCACCTCTTGTGGGCAGGTCAGTGAAAATAATTGTAATGATTGAACCCGAATTAAACATTAATTTGATTTGGATATTTTTTCAGTGTTTCTATTGTAAAAAAGGGATAACATGCCGTTGCGAAAAAGGTGAATTGTATGGTTGGCGTTCAAATGAGAAAGGTCTCGATGGTGCTCAAGCAGAATACGTTCGTGTCCCGCTAGCAGACTCAACATTAGTGAAAGTCCCTGAAAATGTTACTAACAATGAAGCATTACTTGCCGGTGATGTGCTATCCACAGGATTTTTTTGTGCAGAAAATGGGCTGGGCCACCTATCTGAAAAGGAAAGAGCGGAGAGTGTAGTGATCGTTCTAGGAAGTGGTCCAGTTGGATTGATGAGCATTGTTGCCGCTTTACATCTTGGTGCAAAAAAAGTTTTTGCCATCGATCGTGTTTTGGAACGACTTAAATTAGCTCAAGAGTTGGGAGCCAAATGCTTAAATTTCGAAAAAGATGATATTTTAGAGATTATCAGGAAGGAAACAGACGAAAGGGGTGCAGATGTTGTTTTAGAGGTTTGTATTACAAATATTTAACATCGTGAAATTAATTTCTAATATTTTTGCTCTTTTCTTAACAGGTTGTTGGGAATAATCCAGCTCTTCAGTTTGCGTTTGATCTGTTGAGGCCCGCCGGAGTTATATCAAGCGTTGGAGTTCATAATAGTCCTACATTCCCATTTAGTCCCAAAAGGTTAATTTTCTATTCTGAAAATCTTGAATATAATTATCTGGGGAATATTTCTAACTTCTTTTTACATCAAGTGGTTATGATAAAAATCTAACCTATAAATCTGGCCGCTGTCCAGTCCGAAATGTTATCGAAAAAACCATCCCCTTATTACAATCGAAAAAGTATGATGTTGAAAAAATAATTTCACATCGCCTGCCGCTCGCGGATGCTCCCAAGGCTTATAATATTTTTGATAATAAACTAGAAGGTTGTACCAAAGTTGTTTTTGAGTTTTTCTGATTCCGATTTTTCATGATAGAAGTTTTTGAAGGATTTTCTTTTTGAAAATTTTAACTTCTATCAATCTTTCAATTGCAATTATTAATTATTAATATATTAAATAATAAACTGTATAATTTTATAAAAGTTTAAATTACTTATTTATTTATTTATTTTATTATAATATTTGTGTAACTTTGGTGTACTATATTGTATTACTACAATTTAAAATCTATATTGTTTGAGTAATTTTAAACAAATTTTAATCAGTTTTTGTTTAAATTAATCTATTTTTATTTATTGTTGGCCAATTTAATTATTAATTAACTAAGTTTAATCAATATTAAATTCACAAAAATCTAGAAAACAACATCTTTTTTTATTTATTATGTAAACAAAAATAATAAATATTTAATTTAATTCCTATTGGCTACTTAAATTATTGATTAAAATTTTAAATATTATTTGTAAATTTAATTATTTTATAAATTTGTTTTTTTTTTTTTTTTTTTTACAAGGAATAACATAATTAATTTTTAGCTTTAATTATATTTTGATTAAAATTTTATTTTAATAATTAATATTACAATACAAATAATGTTTAAAATATTATTATTATATATTTTTATTATATTATTATGCAATTAAAATAATTTGTTTATGGCAATTATTTATTTTAATTTCTATATTAATAATTTATTAATAACCAAATAATAATAAAATTATATAATATTCTAAACTATTTAATATTAAAAATTTTGCCAAAATATTTAATAATTTGTTAAATTAAAAATAATAACAAAATTTTGTTTATTTATTTTAAACAATATTAGTAAATAAATTAAAGACAAAAAAACAATTTTTTTTATTTATTACCAAATTAATTTTAAATATAATTATTAAAATATAATAAATTTTAGTAAATTTTTTATTGTTAATTATATAAATATTATTATTACAGATTGAAATAATATACTAATAAATAGTAAAAAAAATATTTATTGTATAGCAATACAAATAATTAAAGATTTTTTTAATTTAAAAAGCAAATTATATAAATAGGTAATTTATTTAATATAATTAATTTTATAAAAACCATGATTATTAATTTTTTCAAAAATATTTAAAGATTGAATAATAGTTTATATTATTAATAAAAAATAATATAGCTATTGTAATTATATGTTTCTATCAATATTACTAAAATTTAATAAGAGAATAAAAGTTGGTTTTCAATAATAATTGTTTATTTTAAGAATGATTTTACCAATTTGATAAAACTGAATTGAATTACTAATATTTAGATAATTAAATTAATTTTTGCTGGGTAAATAATTTTCTATAGCTTTAGTAAATTTTATTTATATACTTTTAATAATTGTAAATAGTTATAAATAATAAAAACAATATAATTATAAAAACATTGTAAATATTACAGATTATTTAATTGTAATTGTAAACAGTTATAATAATTTCAAAATTTGTAATATTATTCAATCAAAAGTAATTTATTAAAATATTATTGTAAAATTAACCAATTATATAATTAACATATTAATTAATTAAAATATATAAAATAATTTTAATTATTTGTTATAAATTCAATTATATATCATAATGTAAAATTTTTATTTCGATAAATTTCAAAAAATAGTTTTACATTTTACAAAAAAATTGTAAACAATATATTGATAAGAAATGACTTTTCTTTTGAGTTTGGAATTTTTAATATTTGTATAATATTATTACAAATTAAAGTAACAAAACAAAAATTAGAGAATTAATAAAATATCTTATCAAAAAAACAGATTGAATATATAAGCAATTCAATTAATGTGAACAGTCTTAAAATTACAGTTGTAATTTTTTTGAAGTAAAAATTGTTAACAAAAGATAACACAAATTTTGTAATTTTATGTTTTAATTGTTGTCTCAAAATTTTATAACAAATATTAACTATTTTCAATAGTTATTTATTCAAGCAATTACAAAAATATCTTTTTTTAACTTTTAAGCTAATTTTACCAAACAAAAATTTTAAAAAAATGGAAATAAAAAATAATGATTAATTTTAATCTGAAAATAAATTAAATGATAAATAAAACTTTTTATAGCTTTAAAATTTTTTATTAATATACTTAATAAAATAGATTAAATAACTAATAAATAATTAGATTAATGATTAAGTCAATAAATAAGTTTGTTAAATATATAATATTAGTAATATTGGTGATTAGTAAATAATTGAAATAAATAAAGTATAAAAAAATTCATTCAAAATTAAATATTTAACTTTAAAAATCTAATTAACACTGTTTTTAATATTTTGCTATTTAACAAAAAAAATGTGAATTTTCAAAAAATTATGTAAAAAATGTGCAATATATTATCGATATATCTTTATTTTCAAAAAAATAAAACAAAATTATGTAAATTATATTTTTTAACAACAAAAAAGAATATCACTAAATTAAAAATAATTAGCATTAACATTAGTACTATAATTCATTAAATTTAACTAAGAACAACCTTAAAGAATTTTTAATTTTAAAAAAATGATTATCTAATAATATTTTAATAAATTACAAGATTATTGTAATGCTGTTATGATTGCCATAATATTGTTATTAGAACCAAAATTAGCATAAAATCTTTATTATTAATTAAAATTTGAAATAAATACAATCAACAAAAACTAAAATTACTTTTGAAATCTATTTTCTTTCGCTTTAAATTAATACTAATTATTAATTTTTTTAAAATTAATTTATTTTCCAAATTATTTAGGGCCAAGTTTAATTCACTTTGAATTATTTTGTGAAATTAATTTAAAACATCCTCAAAAGTAAGAAACCAATAATAATTCCTAATGACACAACAATAATCACTGATAAACACCACTAAGATAAATAGTAGGCAAAAAAAAGATCAAATTATATGCGTATAAAAATGATATTATACTCAAATATAAGCAACTCTCCCATTTGGGTTAGAGATTTACAGTAATAAAATACAAAAAATTAATTTTTATTCGCAAACATCTATCAGTTTTATTCGATCAATTAAATTCAATAGAAAATTGAGATCCGGAAACCTTTTATCAGATAATCTTCAATTAAAAAAGCTCTCGTTTATTTTTCCAATTTTCATGTGGAACTTTCTTGAAGCGTTGAACAATTATCTTATGCATCAAAAGTTTTAATTAGGCCTAAGGTAAATAAATCATGGATTGATAGTAAATTACTCAGACTTGCAATGATTGTCTGAACAGCAGGTTATTTACTACACCCTTATGGAAATATAATTTTTATTGTATTTTCAAATAAAACTTAATCTGTTTTCAATCTGAATATCTTTACTAAAACGAAGTTTATTTTTCAAACCAGGAAATGAAGTGAACCATAATATTTGTAGAAAAAATAAATCTTTTAAGATTATTTATTCTCATTCGCCATTCAAGGCAAGAATACAAGAAATGAAGGCTTTTTCGAAATTCAAAAAATGCATTTACTTTTTTATCTTAATTGCCACGACCTCGAATACACTTGAAATTTATTACGGGAAAATTTTACCCTCCTTAACGACGCAAAGTATGCACTCGAAGAGTAATAAATAAAATTTAAGAAATTTACCAAAATTTTATTGTGGTTTTAGGAAGCGGACATTTTAATTTGAAAAGGTTTTATTCAGACATTCATGCCAATAGATTAGAGACCCGGGCAACTCGAGGATTCGGCAGTTACGCGAAAAAGTCACCATCAAAGATTTTAGTTAATAATTCTGAAACCTTAACCTTTTTTCAAAAAATGGCACGTCTAGCTAATATTCCGTATTGTCAAAAAATGGATAAGATTGGGTCAGGGCAAAAAAAAATAATAGGCAAGAGAGTTTGTTCTTAATAAATTAATCATCACTTATATTGCATGGGTTGGATCGATATCTAAACATAATCTTTTTAATTAAAGGTGATATTATTTTAGAGGAGAATATGGAAATCTTGGGGTACTTTCGAGGCATGTCTTTTCTTTAAATTTATTCATTCTTCATTAATATTTTTAAATTCTTATTCATTTGTCCTTGCACTTGAATCAATAAAGGTCCAGAATTCAATAAAAAACAGTGGGACCGAAGAAAATCAGAATTTCGTAAACCTATTCTTATTGCTAAAGATTGGTTAGTGGATGCAAATTGGGCAAAGGTTTTTGCATCAGTTAAAGGTCCATTTGCTAGAGTATCAGAAAAAATAGTTGAATACAGTAAGAAAATTAAAGATGACAAAATCAAAATAAATTTAACAGGGCATGGAATTGGGGGAGGTAAGCTTCTATTGCAAAAATTTTTCGAAATTTTCTTAACTGTTAACATATGATTTTAAAATTTTTAGTTTATGCCCTCTATATCGGAATATTTTTGCACTTTCTACAAGAAGATTTTTATAAGAAGATACCAGGTCGACACCTGTATATTACGGTCGTGACGTTTGGACAGCCAAGAGCAGGAAATGATAAATTTGCAAAACTGATAAATTCTTTGCGAACAAAAATTAATGTGTATCGAGTGACTAACAGGAATGACTTTGTACCTCATTATCCCAAAACATCTTCAAACGGAAGACGATACTGGCATTATGAGCGAGAGTATTGGATCAGTGATGATGATTGCAATTGTGCAACAAAACCAAATCCCATTGACCCTAAATCTTTTGCGCTTTACGAGTGTCCTGGTTATTTTTCAAAGGATTCGAATGCTTTTGGAGAAAATATGGTATACAAAAACATTCGAAATTTTGAGACTTACAGAATGGGTTAATTAACTTTAGAAATTTTTAGAACTGTAACTTGGCAACAGTTAGTGAAAGTGCATTAGCACATTTTGGGCCTTACTTTGGAACCACTTTTGGGAATTGTGAAAATTTTTATCCATTATCTAGTGTATAATTGGATTTAACCAAAAGTTTCCCCGTAGAAGACGCATCCAGCCAAATTTAAATTCATTTTGGATATTTGATGGTCATTTTGAAAGTTGAAAATATTTGCAAGAATAAAAAAAATATAAATATATTGTGATTTTTGATCTTTAACGATAGAGTTCTTACCTAAAATTTAACATATTTTACATTAATTTAATGATTGGTTAAAAAAGAAGAAAAGAAATAATTGTTTTGTTTAGGAAAGCAACTTTTAAGGTCAAAGAAATTGTCCCAAAAAAATATTTTCAATATTAATTAAATATTTCCTAAATAAAGCAACTTTACCGTTGTAATTTATTGTTGAGCCTTACTATTAATTCAACGAGATCCCTAACAGCAAGAATAAACTTTAAAAAATAGAAATAGAAGACAAAGAGAAGTTATATTATGTATATAAAAAAAAACTTGGAGGAAATCATATGATTTTTGTGTTAGTCAAAATTTTGATGAAAAGGAAACCGATATTTTGCCAAAAAATTTACACGTTGACTGGAATAATTGTATTTTATTAAAATATTTGTTTTTTAGAAACTGTTTCAAAGGAAAAAAATTTTCTTTGAATCTTACATAACTCTTCACTAGTTTTTAATTTCAGAATATGACCATGTCAGGTGGTTCATTAATTCGGGCTATTCATGTTACATGTATATACTCTAAGTTGCAATCAATTTAGATTGTGTTCCTCAAAATTGAGATGTTTTTTAAACCTCAAGATACATGTAAAAGGAAATGAAGAGCAGGCGGTATTATCTTGTTGGCTAAGGTAATGGGCTTATGGTAATTTGAGTTCTCCCATTTAAAGTTAAATCAAGATCAATTTTGGCTACTTAGAAATCTTTTTTTTTGTATGAGTAACCATTGACTAATTTTAGTTGAAATTTTTTTTTTGAAAAGAAGAGATCAGTCAGACAATTTCTACTTTCACAAATAGAAGGCTTAAAACTTTTAGCCATATGATCAATGAAATAAAAACTTATTTTTTAGGGA
This sequence comes from Geosiphon pyriformis, assembly GCA_016748015.1. Taxonomy (NCBI): domain Eukaryota; kingdom Fungi; phylum Glomeromycota; class Glomeromycetes; order Archaeosporales; family Geosiphonaceae; genus Geosiphon; species Geosiphon pyriformis. The sequence goes on along the minus strand of JAAOMT010000379.1, from coordinate 338,405 downwards.
TAAGAGTGCGGCTGTAAAGATTTTCAAAAAATGGCTCAAATCCTAAAGAATGAATTCCAATTTTTTATTTAAAAATATCTACTTTTTTAAGAGAAAGTTTAAGACTATATACATAAGCCAAAAAAATTGTTTTTTTTTTTCAATTTCATGATAATTTTTCTGTTTAATAAAATATTAGTATATTAATATAAAACATAATTAAAATAAAAAGTTTTTTCTATTGTTTGGTTATCTTTTTTTTTTTTACATCTGAATAAGAATGAAAAGAAGTGAATTTTTGTATTTATTATGATCAAAAATATAAGTAAACCATAGCAACTTGCCAAAAAAACACGTTGTTCAAGTTATTTTCTCGCTCATTAAAAAAAGCCATTCTTAAGCTAATAATCGAAAGGAACGAATTGAAAAAAAGTATATTATGGTCGTTTAAAATTAAATTGAAAAAAAATAACGTTTTAATCTCGAAGGACAGAAGTGCAGATGGAATAACATTAACCAGAAAACTATTCGTCAGTAAACAATACCTCGATGACTGTTGATCTTTTAGTGTATCAAATTCTAGATAGTTGAAGCATCTCATAAGGGATTAGGTCGAGAATTGTTAATAAAGAGATTGGTTAATCGATAATAGTTGCTCTAGAATACATCTTTGGGCCTTGTAAATATAAAATTTAATCAAATATTGAATTGAGGTGAAAGTAACCTATTTACGTGACAATGGTTTTTGAAACCTGATTCATACCAATCAGCGAACTCCAACCAAATAAAGGGATTATTTCACGACACAATTGAAGTTAAAGAACATAAATTTATAATATAAATTTGGAAGTATTACATCGCCTATTTTCGGCTGGTAAAATGGCGACAATTTTTTTTTGACTTGCAAATTTATGAAAAAAAAAATGGATAAAAAAGTCGGGCCACTGTCTCAGAAAGGCCTGAAATTGGGTTTTTCGCGATTTTTTAATAAAAATAATTTAGCGCAAAATTATGAATAAGTCACGTATTGTATCTAAAATATTCTTAGTTACAGTTTTCCATTTACAGGTATCAGATTAAAACCGAAAAAACTTAAATACTCTCCACTAAATTATACTTCCCAATATAGTATCCTTTATAACGATACGTTCAAATCCATAAGTAGCAATACGAATAAATAAGAGTGAAAGAAATGTTGACCAAATATATAGCGTAGTAAGTTGCCAAGTTGGAGTTTTTGGCATGAAAAAAATTTTTTCCTTGGTCTCGTCATGAGCATGTGTTTCAAGATAAATATAAAATGCATATAGTGAAAAAGTGATGCCGTAAGTTAATGTAAGAGTATAGTATCTAAAGATAAAAAATTAGTTTTATCCCCTTTTTAAAAATTTGGAAAGAGTAATAAAAGATAATTGGAAACTTACGCCCATCCATCTGTATTAAAGAGCGTGACCAATAAATTGCCACCTATATGAAAGATGGAAGCAATTACCAAAAGCCACAACTGTCTTGGATGGGTGATAGTTGTTAGAGGTACTGTAGTTGTTTTATGAACCACACCCTTTGAAACCTCTTCTTCTTTAAAGTCGCTATTAAGTGGTAAGCGTGATTTGCCCATTTTTTTTTGTTTGCTATAAGTCTTGCGGAGTAAACGGGTAAACGTGAAAACCAGCATCCAATCAAAAATTAGACCTGAATGTTGAATTCAACAAAAAGGTTAGTAAAAACGTAAAAGTAAATATATCATTCTTCAATTTTTTGATCAATTCTTGCCTTGGAATTTAAAAAACAATCCATCTTTTGGCCATGGAAGGATAGCACTTAAAGTGGCAGTAGTAAATGAATAGGCAAAAGTTATAAACCAAAAAGTATTGCTTTTGATAATTCCGCCATCTGCCAACAATATAAGAATCATAACTTCTGCCGAATTATGTCCGGTACCAAAAGGTGACCAAAGCTTCGAAACATCAATAAAAAAGCTCAATAAAACTGCATAAAAGCTTATTAAACAATAAATTGCAATTAATTTGTTGAACATGGTTGCTGGAGTTGAACCAATACTGCTTTGGAAATTAGAGATTGTGTTCTTCGGAGGTTTATAGAAGAAGGCCCAATATATTGCAAAATGAGCTGTAATCCCGATGATAGATCCTACGTAGAGGTGTATAGTATCTCCAACTTCATTTTTAAACCCTGAAATTTGACAATAAAGGAATTGGATAAATATTTTATTCTTAAAAAGATATTCCTTCAAAAAATATTCACCTTTTATATGTGAATGCCATGGTAGATAGCCAGTTAAGCGGGCGGGTTCTCGTTCAGGAATTTCCGGCAAGCGACTCGGAAGCGTCAAGAACAATGCCAATAGTGATGCGAAAGAAATAAGGAGGTTTAATTGTGCCCATATCACAATAAATATTTTTTTGATAATCATTTTTCTATCTTTTACATAAAGTTGAGAAGGATGTTACTTATAGAATAGATTATTTTCAAATATTCAAAAACAAAAGTATTCTTTTAAACGAAAAGATTCCCTTCAACGATTCAAATTGATAAGGTAAAAGAATTTCTCTCTTTTTTATATTATGAGTCATCAATAGGCTTAGAACGAAGGCTTAACAGGTTGTAATTAAAATTTTCCTCACATTATGTTAATCAAGTTTTTTTTTTACCTGACCCTTTCCAGAAATAAATATTCAGAGTAAATTTATATTTAAACTGACTTTACTTGCAAAATAAAAGCCTCAAATTCATAAAAGCCACTAAATATTTTTATAAAAGCCACATTTTCCGAGAATAATTGGGTTGAACTTTATGTGGTTGCTTAATTTTTCAAAAGATGAGTTTTTGGTTGTAATTGTTAGATAATTCTTTGGATATTAATATTTTGGTAAAGTATATTGTGCAAATGTTTTATTAATCATATATTTAGCCAAATCCTTGAACAATTGAAAAATAAAACGTAAACAAATTTTGATTTATAGGACCAAGTTACTCGTTTAATTACTTAATTTTCTAAAAACGACCTTTTTGCTGCTAAATGAATTGAATTCCTGCTTAATGAAGTACCATTCTGGCTGTTGTTAAAGAGTATATAAGCTTTAATTCATTAATAATATTACGGAGTCGCTTGTGTATTTCTTTTATAGCTTTTCATATAATTGCATTTTTTGTTTGGTTTTTAGGATATGCGGGTCTTCCGTACTGTGATAAATTTTTGATTTCTTGGTCCTTTTGTATTTAGCTAGGAGCCGTTGTATTATTGTGGGGTCACGCTTTATTTCCTTCAGCACTCACAATTTTGATAAGAGCTAGTATCAATGTTAATTAACTGCGCACGGGTACGTGTCAAATTTTCGTTAAACTAAATTTTTGTCCAGCGTATCTTTAAATGTTGAAAAAATGTAACAAACGAGAAACTAAGACCACAATTAAAATAGGGAAATTTTTACGTTTTCATTTAATAATTTGGTTATACTTTCAGAAGCTACAGTCTCTGTTGATTCTGGCATTCGTATACCTTTTACATGGTAATCTCCTACGAAAGGTGTAGGCGAGATTGGCAACCATTCTATTGGACAATCTCATCTCCCAAAAGAATAAATTCATAGTACCCTCAATAAAATGGTCCGGCGACTCGATAAGACGATTTTTCTGATGCGCAAAATAGTTATATATCTGCAAAGTGAAATTCACTGGGAGCCTGTTAAATTTTTTATCCGCGTATTTGATTTCATTGTCATTTCTCCTTTTGAAGTGTTGAAAATGTAGAATTGCAAGACTAGAAAAGATTATACGAAACTGTCCCGAAAATGCTTTGTTGGGTGCATTATTGCTCTCGACAATGTCTGATCATCAAAGATCGAGGGTCTGTGCTATTATCGAGAACAATGCTTACACATTCAAGAATTGTAGTCAATATAGTAATATCCAAGGATTTGAAGGGTCCGAAGTGTACAACTGCTGAAATTGTGGGATTGTGATAGATAGAAATGAAAACGACACTCAGGGGATCTTTCTCTGGCATTGCTTGAAATGAGCGATATAGAAACGGTTCCATGTAGATTTCAAAGATTTCTGTCGATAAAGTTTGTGCTGATTTAAATTACGCCTGATTATTTCTTCCCTAGTAATTAATCCTTTATCCATAACATTTATGGAAGCAACATTCTGAAATACTGAACAGTTCGCATGAATTTGTGCTTGCATCATATTGTAGTTCTTTGAAGTTTCTTGCCTTTGTGTTCATTAGCATCTTTTCTTGCCCAAGCGTTTGTGTAAAGCTTAAGTTTAACTTTGATGGCTTTATCCAAGCCTATTGTGATTGACCGATATAGGAATTTTAGCATAAAAAGCGCCAGTTTCGACTCCAGTAGACAACCTCGGCAAGCCTATTCAGCATCTTTTGGATACACCTTTGATTAATAGTGTGCGATTGAGAGTGTCTTTCATCATCTTTTCACGTTTGGTACAAACTGCTGGCGCTTTTCCCTTGCTTTTTTCGCCTGTTTTGATGCTCTCGTTGATGGCACAGATTTCCTTTTCTGCATGCAGCAGATAAAAACTGTGTTGATGGCAAAAATGCCTTGAAAGAGTTCACACTTGACGGAAGTTGGATTGTTCAAGAGAACAACCAGTTTTGCAGAATGGAGAAAAAAGACATATTGAAACAGGTCGAAAGTAAGTTGGGAAAGTTTATCACGGTGAGTGGAGGTAGAACAAAAAGCTTTGTATCGTATTAAAGAAGCAAAATAGCATTAAGGAAAAGAAATGGCTGAAGTCTGTGATGCTTCAACAACAATTTTTTTTTGATAATATTTGGGTATCTGGGGCGAATGAATGTTTTATAGGACCATCATCTATCTCGGCATGCTTTGACAAGGTTGCTAATATTATTAGATGGAACACAAGGTAGGTCATTGCATCACGATTAGAATTAAATTTTGAATTTAAAAGTTCTTTAATAATAAGATAGATGCGTGCTATAGTCTTTACACTTTAAAACCAATAAGTGACCATATTGGCACAAGATTACATCTCACGTGCTCTTAAAAAAAACCAAAGAATGAATTTTTATCTGGGTCTATGAGACGCAAATACAACTCCGAAAACCCAACCCCGCAAACTCAACCAATAAGCATTTTCATGTCACGTGTCAAGTCATGGTCATAAAATGTGTACATTTTTTTAAGCACCAATCGACCTTGAAAATTCATTTGCCAAATTTTCATATTCAACAGCGCAAATCTTAGACATTATAATGCCTTAGTATAATCTCTTCCCATTTTTAAAAAGCCCAATTACCGTAAGTCTTCGATGTTCAATCTTTCGGGTTACATGATCCTGAAATTGAGCATCTTTTGAAGCAATTCAAAGCTCCTGAACCAAAAAACCAAATTTCTGTATAAATAGGTTTTAATTTGATCTGTCATTGTGCAATTTATATTGGTCAGCAATCTAAAGCACTTTTAAAAATATTATTCCCAAACAAAAAATATACCACAATCTCGTTTCATTTTAAAAATCTGAAAATGAAAGCATTCTATTTTGTTAGAATCTCAATCATCAAACATAATTATCGTTTTACAACTTATTACGAGGCCTATTTGATTTGGCAAAGATTTTTTCGGCTGTTCTGAGCCGAGGATTGAAACTCACATGGACCTTTTTAGATATTTAAACTCAGTCGCCATTTTACAAACCCTTAGTCTACTTCAGCAAGGGATATCTGCACCTGTATTTCAGAATTTGGTTGAGAACAATCTTCGTCACTCCGAATTTGAGTTTTGCAGTGCGATAATCAAAACTCCTGGTAAGAACCAAGCAACTGCTGCATTTTTGAATCGTTTTTAATCAAAAATATTTCTGCCATTTCCCTAAATAAGTAACCCATATTTAACTGTGTCCAAAATTTACCTCAAATATTAATTAGATACCTTTTCCTCACCTATTGACTTCTCTATCGGGGCCATTTCTTATTCTTATCCACCTTACAAAGACACAGATATTTCGCTCTTTGGAACTGAGCCCGAAAATTTTACCACAATTTCTGATGTACAAAGCTCTTTAGATGAAAATCCAACAATTACTTATGGGAATATAGAACAGGAAATTGAATCGATTCCAGTTGAAGAGCCAACTTTAATATCAAATATAGGCATTAATGCTGACCAATCGTTGGTAACACAACCAATTGCTTTTGAGACGCAGAGAGCACCATATTTTGACACATGCTCCCTTGAGAAAAGCTGGGGTCTTAGTTTTGATGATGGTCCTTTCAGGGTATTTTAAAAAAAACTCCACAATTTTTTAAAAGAAAATTGGAATTTCCATTTGCATTTTCATTTGAAATCTAATATAAATTCTGATTCCCAATTTTCAAGTGGAGTCATAAAGTCCTGGATACACTGGAGGAAGCCGGTGTTAAAGCAACCTTTTTTATAAATGGAAATAACTGGAATTGTATCTACAACTATGCTAGCGTTTTAATCCGTGCTTATAAATCAGGCCACCAAATAGCTTTACATTCCTGGTCTCATCCAGACATGAGACAGATCACAGCTGCCGAAATAAAATACCAAGTTCTGTACCTCGAAGATGCCTTGAGAAAAATATTGAGAGTTGTCCCACGATACTTTCGGTTGCCTTATGGCAGGGGTTCCCAATCTGATCTAGTTTTAAAAACATTGGGCCAAATTGGATATACAGTTATTGGATGGGATGTTGATTCAGGAGATGCAAACGGTTTTTCTAATCAAAAACAGAAAGATGTCTTTCGCACGGCAGTTCTCAAGGGTAAACCATATATTTCACTACGACATGATGTAAAACGAACAACAAGTGAGATTGTGGTGCCTTATGCAGTGAATTTGATTAAAGAAGCTGGGTATAAAATAATGCTAATCGCTGCTTGTCTGGGTGATAATGATCCTAGTAATTGGTACAAAGAGGTTGGGGAGCCGCAAAAGAGGGATGACAGTTGGAGATGTGGAGTAAACGATGTACATTTGTTCTATGGAGGCTTTAAATGCCGAGAAATACAATTTTGAAAATTAATAGGGTTTACTCTAGCTTGAAAAAATTCGCGCTTAAATATTAAGCTCTATTATTAAGAATTTATTCTTCGCCCTTGAATAACTTGCTTTTAATTTAAATATTCCGAGAAAAATCTAAAATAAAACTTGATATTTAAAAATATCTGTTTCTCCAAAATTTTTTTAGCAATATTATATATATATATATATTGAAGGAATTGGATATTAATGGTTGGGAGAAGCTTAATAATTTCATTGCCCCCAATTTTTTTTCCCAAGAAATTTCTAAATTTCAGTAATATAGAACTTGCATATGCATTTAAAAAATAAGTACAAAACATTTGAGTGGCGACAAAATATATTGTCCAAGAACTTATTTGAGAGTTCCTTTATGAAAAAGATTTGAAATGAACTCCCGGTGATAAGATATATGGAAAGAGAAACAATAAAACTATTAAACAAAAGTTCCGAATTTCAATCTTGTGCCGATTGGAAATTTCCAAAACAAAGAGCTGAATTTTCGTAAAGGATCCCCCATCAAATGTCACGTTACAGATATATTTTGACATCTGCATGGTCACAAACAAAACTTCTTTTTAATAATCGTGGGGAAATTTTCCCACGTCAATCAAATATGATTTGCAGCATACATTCTCAAAAACTTTACAAAAAATTCCTTGCCAAGCAAACAAATCACCTCAGATCAAATTGTGCTTTGCCAATACCAATAGTAATTGAGTCCCCCCTATGAATATTCTGGGATGATGAAAAATGCAGTTTATGAAAAAATAATCGAGCTTCTAAATGAATTATGTATTACGTAATAATAATTGCTTTAGGATTGATTTTTCAAAACTAAAATGGAATTTTACACTGCAAATGTAGCACGAGGCTCCTTACCTGTATTATCTTTATCCTTGAGAAACCTTCAATTATCAAGGAGGCGTTGCACCTGATATTTAAATTTCTAAAAATCTAATTAATGATCTTCAGGAGCGCATGATCATCACATATATATTTCATCGTGGATATAAACGCTGTTTCGTGTTGATGGCCAAGTAACAAAATTTATTTTAATCCAATATACTCTTGATTTCTATATTTTGGATCCTATGTTTGATAAAAACTTTAACTTTGGAACTGCAAGTCATAACTTCATGGTTAGAAACAAAAAATTTTCTCCACATACCAACCTACCATGGTCAATTGATAATTCAAAAAATGTGAGCGATGGGCCTCTTCAATTACCATATGCTCGTCCTAAAGTTCGCAAATTTACAAGTGATGCGATTGAAGCAGTAATTGAAGATTATACAAAACGGATGAAAGATAAAGATTTGGCAAGGATGTTTGAAAATTGTTTTCCAAATACTTTGGGTAAGATATAAAGTTGGGTGTTATATCAAAAAGAAACACAGCCTATAATAATCAAAATTTCGAAATCATTAAAATTAATTGAAAGACACTACAATAGCATGGAATAAAGCTGATGAGGATGAACCAAGAACCTTTATTGTAACTGGAGATATTCCGTGAGTATTTTGTGTAAATTAAAGATTCTTTAGTAATAGAAAATGTTATGGTTGAAGCTTCTGTGTTCAATATGGTCAATGGTTTATAATTCTCAAAAAATTGTAGGGCAATGTGGCTCCGAGATTCGACAAATCAAGTTCTTCCATATATTCGATTCGCAAGAGATGACTCAAAGCTTAAGACCATGATTCGAGGAGTAATTTACATGCAAGCTGAATGCATTTTAAAGGTCTTTGACATGTGGAAGGTTTCGATAGTTATTTCTCTTTGACTTTGGAATAAAGTCTTAAGCAATTTGTTATTTTAGCATCCTTACGCAAATGCCTATCATCCACCGCCTGAATCTAGAATTAAAAGGGCAAAAAATCCTTGGTCAAATGTAGATCACATCAAACCACCCACTACGGCAGACATTTGGGAAGCAAAGTGGGAAGTCGATTCATTGGCAGCCTTTATGAAACTATCATATCAGTACTGGTTACACACAGGCGATGAAACTTTTATTCTGCATAAAAATTGGAAAGAGGCAATAAAACTAATATTGAAAACGATAGAGCAACAACGAGCGGCGACCATGGAGGAATTCGGTCAAGAAGCTTATACCTTTACCAGAGAAGCTCGAACTTCAACAGAAACATTGATGTTACAAGGGAGAGGTAGGAGAATTCTAAATTCAGCGATGGTTCTTATAATTATAAGTATTTAACAATGTTTTATCTCAGGTGCCCCAGTTAAGCGAATAGGTACTTGCAACACTGGTTTTCAAAACAAAGTTCCTTTCTAATTTGAAGTCGGTATTTTCTTACGAATTGTTTTTTAGGACTTGTGAAATCACAATTCAGACCGTCAGATGATTCCTGCGTTTTCCCGTTCTTGATCCCAGCAAATGCAATGTTGTCTGTTGAATTAGCTCATTTATATGAACTACTCAATAGACACGACCCTAAACTCGCATTGGTAGCCTATAAAATATCCTTCGAAATCTTAGAAGGAATTTATAAAGAGGCAATTAAAAAGCATCCCGTATTTGGCGAAATATTCGCGTTCGAAATTGATGGCTATGGTTCTCAACATTTGATGGATGATGCCAACGTTCCCAGCCTCTTGAGTTTACCCTATCTTGGATTCATTGCACAAGATCACAAAATATATCAAAACACAAGGAACTTTGTTTTGAGTCATTGGAATAAATATTGGTTTCATAACAAAAGCTATAAATTAGAGGGTGTCAGTGAACACATAAAACTAGAAGGTATTGGTGGCCCACATATCGGACTTTATAGTATTTGGCCGATGAGTATGTGCATGAGGGTAAGATGATATTGGAAAAAAATAATCTTTGATGATACTCTTTTCCTAATAACATTTAAATTCTACAGATTTTGACATCCAACAATGACGAGGAAATTTTGGATACCCTTGAATTATTGAAATCCACTACAGCTGGGACAGGTCTGATGCATGAATCAATATCATGTGAAGATCCGACAATATACACTCGCCCTTGGTTTGCGTAAGTCAATGTTCTACTATTACTCCAAGTCGAAAAACAAGCTAAATTCATTCAAATCTTCTTCTTACTAGATGGGCAAATACTCTTTTTGGAGAGACAATATTACAACTAGCAGAAACCCATCCACATTTAATTTTTTGGTAAAATTTTTTGACCTCGTCTTGCTTTTTCTGGGAGTGACATCAGTTTGGGTAGGTGATTTGCAATAAGCCAGGGAGTTTTTCCTTTAATCTCTTATTGCAATTAAATTTTTACCCAAAACCTATCTTCACAGTGTATTTTTGAAATCTAAATTTTAAGTCGATAATTTAAAATTTTTGTACAGTTAAATTATTTAATATAATCTTAATAATATTTTACCTTACTTAATTTCCACCTTTTTTTCAATTTGTCCTGATGTTAGATTTAACAATAATTAGGAATTTTTGAGATGAGAGGTTACCGATATTTTAATTAATGGTTTTCTGGGCCACTTTTTAAAATCTTATAAAGAAAAAATGAGATATAAAGAATAAGTTAAGATAATTTAATTTTAAATTTTGTATAATTCAACGTTTCAAAAAGTAAAACAAATCCATTCTTTTAAAGAGAAAATGTGGCTGTAAGCATTTGAAAATTACGATTAAAAATATTCTCATTTTGTAAAAATCAATGCCAAATGTCTGAAGCACTTTTAAAAAAATATTCATCTTTTAGATTTTTTAAAATTTCAAGATTAGATTCAAATTTGTCGATAATCAATCTTTTGATTTAAAAAATCTTAATATTTTTTTATAAGTTAACTTGACTGATTTATTCAATTTTGAGATTTAACAAAGATTTAGTTGATCAAAATTTTCAGGCTTATTTTAAAAAATTTCCAAAAAAAGATTATGATATTTAAAAATAGAAATAAAAATAAAAATTAAAGTTTGGATTTAAAAAGCTAAAATAGCTGGATATTTCAAAGAATTTATTCTAGTCTTGAGAATAAAAAATGGGAACTGTTTGAAAGGAGACAAAATGGTTTAAAATTTATTAAATAGAATAAAGGTAAAATTGGTCCACCATTATCAAACGAAAAAAAAACGCCAAATTCAAAAAAATATGATAATAATAAATATTATGCTTGAATGAAATATATATATATATATTTTTCTTAGGAATCAAAGTTTTTTTATACAGCAATTGAAAAGTGTTAATTCAAATATTATGTGAATAATGGTTCTTTTTAATATTATTCTGACTGGCACAATATCTATTGCAAATAAATTAAATGTTACATACTTTGACAATTTAATTTTTTTAATTTAAAATTTTACTTTATTTTACAGGGTCGAAATATTATTTATTCAATTTTGAATAATGTTAAGACTAATTATATACGTAATTATTAATTAAATTTAATAACAATATTTTTGCAAAAAGAAATTTTAAGAATTTTAATATAATATAATCTGTTTTTATAGGTTATAAAAAGATTTCCCAGATTTGTAATTTTGAAAATATTCTAATGTTGCTGTTAGAGTATAGTCTATAATCTTTATTCAAATTTTTTAATTTTTTAAAATTAGTATGGATTGTAAAAGATTCATATTTATCAAGAGAAATTTTTGGTAATCTTTTTATTAGAAATTGGAAATTGAAAAATGTTTAAATTTTGATTCAATAAAAAATTAATTTTGTAATTTTGAATAATTTAAAAAGCTGATTTAAAAAAGCTTTCATGTATATGTATTAATTCATTTTATATAAAAGTTAAAATGATTATTTATTTATTTTTTTCTTATACACTTTTTAAAATGAGTTTTTACAAGTTAAATAAAAAAAATTAATGAATATATATAATAACATAAATTTATTAACCAAGTCAATTAAATATTCAATTTTTTGTTCGTTTATACTGTGATTCTTTTTTTTTTTTGGATAGCGTATGAAATGGTATGATTATTGTTTTAATAAACATTATGAAGTATGAAATTTTAATTTTAATTTTAATATAAAAACTTTACTTATAATTGTGCTACAACTTTTTTATATATTTTTTTTTACCAAGAATTTTTTTTTCAAGAATTTATCACTTTCAAAAAGTCTAATAAAAATTTTTTTCTTCTTTTAATTGCAATAATTTTTTTATATATTTATATTTTAGAAATAAAATTTTTATAATAAATTCTTGTAGGCAATTAACAAAGTTAAAAGCCCCATTTTATTCAAATCATTGTTTTCTTTAATAAAATTTTGAAAACTCTTTAGCTCATGCAAACCTGTAAGAGAGTAAACATTTTTTATTTTATTTTAGCTAATTACTTAACTTTCAAAGTGAATTGATATTGAATCAAATTCTGGATATAAATCTAAATTATAACTCATATTCAATAATACGAAAAGGTTAGATCAAGTTTAAATTTTATTAAAATTACTAAATTTCTCATCAAAATATTTTACTTAAAAAAAACTTTTTTTGAATTTTCACCAAGAATAAATATAATAGTCTTACTGATAAAACTGTCGGAAATATGCATGTTAAATTAGTCTGATGTTCAATGGTTACAATGTATTATTTGATCCAATTAAATCAGGAGATACCTACACCATGGGTATTTTCTCACGAAATGAAAAAAAATTTGTCGCTTTCCTTATTAAACAAGATATTCAATTTAAAAGAAAAATTAATCTTGCTTTTTTAACTGCTTTCATCGTTTTACCACATATTTTTTTAATTTAGATATAGACGGGATGTCTAGAGGGTCATCAGGTAGATTCTCATAACAGTAACATTTGTATATAAAATATAATCAATTTCATTTTTTTTGATGCATTCAACAAGTATTTGTAATTTTGAGTAATTTATGTAATAAGAAAATTAAAATTTTAGTTTTAACTGAAACGACTATGCATTGTGTAATTTTTATTTTTTAAAAAACTCAATTATGATTCAACTTTGGTTTTGTAATATCTGATCTTTGATATAGTTTAAACAAAATGATTTGCTCCTCTATTGTTCATTTAGATATGGTACAGCAGCAGCAGGTAGCTCAAAAAATTTTCTTTGAAATATGCAAAAAAAAAAAAAAAAGATGACATAAAAAAAAAGTTTTGAATATTATGTGTCCCTCCAATTAAATACATGAAAATTATTAGATTTTTATAGCTAAAAATTACATTGTATTTGTTTTTGAATTTAATAATATTTGAAAACTTTAAAAGTGTGCATAGAGATGATTTTTCATTGAGCCTATATCTCAAAAATTTTTGAAAAAGTTGTCAAAAACGAAAAATTTTTTTTCTTTCATATAATATTGGCAATTATAGGACAATCAAGGAATTTTTTCGCCTTATAAAATCCTTTTCATATTAGTCATCATGGATTGTCACGCTAAGCTAATAATGAATTTATCTACAAATAAACATTCCTTTTCTGGCTTGAACATTATTTTCCCCGCACATGCAACATGAAAAATAATGAATCTTTTAGATTATCCACTTATGGTAAAAACCCTTTTTCTTTCATTGTTACCGAGCCAAACAAATCAGGCAAATAGGAAAAGTATATCGATTTGAAAAACATAAACATCATTTCCCAAATAAGTTAGTCTCTAATTGTGTGATTATTTTTAATAACCTCTCCATTGTTATAATAGGAAAAAATTTCGAGAAAAAGATCCTTTAAAAAAAAAAAAAAAAAAAAAAAAAAAAAGGACTTCTAGATTTGGAAGCAAAAGATTCTATATTTGTAGATTGATTACAGATTCCATGCACAGAATTTTGATTAAAAGACGGCCAGAATGGTTATTCTAATAATATTAATCTTGAGAGTTGGTTATATAAAAATTAATATTCATGATACGTTTAGTACTTTTCATAAAGAAAAATTATCCAATCCAAAATTGATAGTCATCTGAAAAGTCCATAATTCTTCACAAAAGGCGCAAAAAGTGGGCAAATAGAAAGAGGGTGAAAATTTTTAATTTGGGTCAATTCATCAAAAGGGAACGATTACACAGAGTTTAAAATTGTAAATCGTTATAATTGATCAAAATTTGAACGAGTTTGTTAGCCCATTGAAACACGGAAACAAATATCATTAGCGACACAATAAAAAATGTGAGCATAAGTTACCATCTGCATGATTCTGATATTTTTGAGAAACGATGTACAAACAGTAATTGTAAAAGAGATTAATAAGAGCAATATGAATGCGTATAAATGTGGCAAAGTACAAAAAATTTATCAAATTACAAGCGTTACAAAAGAGGTAAGTCAGCAAAAATAGCAATAAGCCATATATGCCAATTCAAGATTATGGATGGTCAATTCTATGATATTTATTGATTCTTGAGATTCTTTCTAATAAAAAAATTTTCGACTATTTTGCAACTCTGTATTTGAGTACACAATTGTTTGATGAAACATGAGTAACTATTTACAATGTTTACAATGTTTACAATGTCCAATACAATAAATTATATAAATGTCATTTTTTCGTTGTAAATCTCAAAATTACGGTCTTGATTAGAAAAAAAGTAATCAGTGAACCACTTTACTCTAAAGTATTTTTCCTTAAAAAGTATTTACCAGACATAAACGAAGAAGAAATGGCGCTCGTAAAACCTGTAGAGGAAAAACGAAGAACTAGTTCTTGTTCTATTACAGCAATGGCTATTCAAATTGAAGAATTTCATCCTGATGAGCCAACTTTTTTTGATACATACAGACGAAGAAAATGGGAGCAAAGATTTGAAAAATTTGTCAATTTATTGATGATTATGAGAAATCTTTGGCTGGGAATGTGGTGTCTTATCAATATAATGTTAATACTTGGATGTATTTTACTTATTGTTTTCAATTCAACGGTATGTGAATTATTAATTTTTTGTATTTTTTGATGTGTTAATTTATGATACATTGATTGTAATAAGTGATTGAATTTTTATTCTACAGTCTGGTCTTCAACATGTATGCTTAGGATTATTAGTAATAGAAACTATTTACCGAGGATTATTTATAACCTTGGTAATATCGCCAATTGAAAGTACTCGAGCTGTCAGAAGCACCGGTAAAAACATTTTGTTGGTAATTTTAATGATTATAGGTATTTGAATTTTTTCACTTTTATAAATTTCCATTCAAAGAATTTTTTTGAGTTTTTAATAAATTAATAAAATTTTATTTAAAAAACAGGAAAAGAAGACGCAGCAAGTTTTATAATTGATATTTCTCTTTATCCAAAACGAAATCATTTATATTCACTATTGTTGACTGGATATATTTTCTTAATCCCTTTTTTTGCTGTTTACATCCCTGATGAAACAAATTTTAACAATCAATTTGAGTGTAAATTTATTTGGATTCTTATGATAATTTTTTTGATTTGTTCCATTCCAAAACTGTTGTTATCTTGGTGGCATGCTCATTTTTTTGGATAACAAAAAATATCGTAATATATGTAAATAAAATAAGATTTTTAGGACTTGTGATAAGAAGTAAATAATTTGAAAAAAATATTTAGTAATTAAAAATAATGCTGTTATTTCAAACAAACAAAAATTTATTTAGAATGATACCATAGTTTGATATTTTTTTTTTTTTGGAAATTGTTATCATTTACTAGTTTACAAATTAATATTATTGCATTATGATTAACATCTATCTTGAGCTTTTAAAAAAATTTGTAATGTAAATAATAATAATGATAATAATAATAATAATAATAATAATAATAATAATAATAATAATACCTGTTTATCATAATTTAAAGTTTTCTTGATACGAAAATTATGTTTCTCATAAATATTAACAAATAATTTGAAACAACTATTACCAAAAGTTTTGAAAATTAGCTTTGTAACTAACAAAAAATACTCTAATTTTCAATTGCTTAAAAATTTTTTTTTTAAAAAAAAAAAAACTTTAAAGATTTTGTAAGAATTTTTTTTATATTTTGCTCTTTTTTATTATCAATCATAAAGTACATTATAAAGTTAAATATTGTATAAAAAAATTAAAATTTTATTGATTTAATATTTGTTAATATGATTAGATTTAATTTTATTATATTTTAATTTTATTTATAATAATTTTTTTAAAATATATCAATAATGGTAAATCAATCAAATATTAATAATCAATTGGATAATAATTTTTTTTAAAAAAATAATAATTAAACATTAGATTTTAACAGGTTACATTTTAATTATTGTTTAACATTTAATAAAAATTTAGATTTTATTTCAACCAATTAAAACCAAAGTTAAATGTAATAAAAATCAATATAAAATTAAAAAAAAAATTTTAATTTTAATATAAGCTTATTTTTAGTACAAATGAACTTATTTCAATTTTCAGGTATGGTTTGCTCGTGATGAATCACTTCGCTTTGATTATGAAGGGCCATGGTAGTTCTTATAGTCTATCGCGTTTCAAATAGATCCCTTAAGTGCTCTAAAAACAAATTTCCGATTAACTATACCCTAAAATATGTAAAAAGCTTTGTGAAATGGTAACATCAAATGAATATTTAACTGAGTCGAGTCAATACAACGAAAAAGTTTTCATCTGCCAGTTAAAAAGATTGGATAAATTTAAAATTTTCCGTGTCTTTTTTTTTAAAAAAATTTCATATCACTCATAAAGTTTATTACTATTATTATTTATTATTATTATTTTATCATCATCATAATCATCATCATCATAATCATCATCATCATCATCATCATCATCATCATCTATAAAATTCTCAATTACCATTTAAAAAAAGGCCGAAAATATAAAATGCTATAAACTTGAGAATTATAATTATGGATTTTTTCATGGCAAGTGTACATTTGCCATGCCTTAAGTTAAAAGATAATCTCTGATGATCTTTCATTATTTATTTTTTTCTTTGAAATTTATACTAAATTAGTCGTTGCGTTCGAATTAGAAAGATAAAATAATGCATGATATATCTGTATGCAAAAACTTAATCGTATCAAACTATTGCAGCTCCTAAAGTTTTGATATCTGAGATAAATTTTAAATACATGATCTTGGAGTCTCTCAAATTTAAAATCTCTAAAAAAAAAAAATTTCATTGGCTACATATTTTCGGTACAATTAACACAAAGCATGAAATAGGAGTTGTTGGTTACATCCGATTAATGTAGTTTTTTACTTTTTAGCTTCATCAATCCAGAACTCAACAAATGATCCACAATTGGTGAAACATAATGATTTGATTTGATGATATTAAACTTTTTTTTACCCATCTCTCCTGCATATTTGAATAATAAATTTTTTGATTCTTTAAAAATTACCATTAAAGGCAAGCAATGAAAATAATAAAAGTTTATAAAGGTTTCAAAACTATTTTGAGGTTTCTGCATACTGCAAACATTCTCTTGATCTCTATTGTTAAAATCAAACCTGGATTGTCTCGATGAATTTTTAGTTTAAGAAATTTTTTTAAAAAAGATTGAAATCGTGAAACAAAAAAATCATTTTTTCAATCTATTGATATTTTCATTCTCTGAATCATTTGAAATTTTGTCTCTTGGAATGTATTTAAATTTTGTTGTATCTCTCGATTTTTATCATTAGAAAATTTTTTGTTTGTCATTCATTGATTGAAAAGTTTCTGAAAAGCGATTTTAAATCAATTGTTCCTTCAAGAAATCTAACTTGATAAAAAATTTGCAATTAACTTTAAATTATTTTATTATTGTATGCACTTGATACCCCCTTTTTTTTTTTATTGCTAATATGGTTTTTTTGGATTGTGAATCAAGAGTCATTTTTGGTAGGAAATTATTTTTATCAGTAATCAAACAACAACAAAACAACAACAACAACAACAACAACAATAATCTCTGAATTATTATTGGTTTTACTCATAATTTTTGCAAAGAAATTAAAAATGGGAAATACTTGCATAAAAATTAAATCAATTTTTTTTTTTGAATATGAACCCTTTAGAATTCATTTGCCATCGTTTGAATTTTTTTTTTTTTTTTGAATAATAAGCATACATACAAATAGTAAATCTTGACTTTTTTTCTTGTTTAAATGAAATATAAGAATAGTTGGCGAGACCCTTTTTCAGTTACACACATATACAAGCTTCAATTATTTGACTAGCACAAAAACGGAGATTTCTCCTAAATGATATTACGATCACAGTTTCTATGGCTTAATAATATTCATTGAACATAGTACATATATAGTCATAGGATATATATATTCATAGTTATTAGAATAAGGATTCTCATAAAAGACTTATCCTTCTTTAATGAAACGAACTTTAATTTATTTGTAATTAGGACATGTAGTTAATGAAATTCATAGATTTTCCATGAGTTTTACTAAATATTCTTTATTTCCTAGAGATACGTATCTTGTGTTATCCAATTTATTAATTTTCATGTTATTTATTTCGTAAAATGATTTGTAAACATTTGTTCTTTACGAAAAAAAAGTTCTTTAAATATTCACAAAAAGCTTTAAAAATACTCAAAAATAATGCTAAAATTTTTATCAAATGCATTTTCTAAAATTGTTGTTTCTAAATCTAAAATTTCATAGTTATCAAAATGGTTGTCATCTTAAGAATAAGAAGAAGAAGAATAATAATAATAATAATAATCAAAATAGTAATAGTAATAATAATAATAATAATAATAATAATCATAAAGATTAAAGAAAATTCAATATGACAATAAGATTGTTCATAAAGTTGTCCATAAAATAATTTAATGTCATGATTTCAACCCTTAATGCCATCTTGGTCGATCTTCAGTATACAGAATTTCATCTTTTCTTAAACTCATGTTAACAACATATCCTTGCTGAATATGTCGAGGTTCCCATCTTAAATAAGGCCAATGTCTTTTTAAGTGTTCATAAATCTCTTTCCCAAAAACTTGTAAAATCTTTTGTCCAATTTTTGGTATCATAACATGAAGACTTGTGCCTTGAGTCATATATCTTACTAAAAGATGTTTTCCATTCGTGGTCGCGGTAACTTTTATCCTAGTTTCACCGTCAATACGGAAAGCTTTTAAACAGACTTGCATCATTGCTTTAATAAAAGCTTCAAAATCCATCGCGAGAGAAAGTGCTGGTGTTAAAGGTGGTATAAGAAAATAATCCAATTCTTCTTCTAATTCTCGACGCGTTATTCTTCGATCTGAACCTATCCCACCCCAGACCACTTTTCCCGTTCGATAGTATTCTAGAATGTAATGAAAAGCTCGACCATTTCGATCGATAAAATATTCGTTATCGTTTATTGGGTGAAGAAGTTGTGAATTCCGTTCTTGAAACATTGTACCAAGAAGTGTGTCTGGATATGCGGTTAATGTGGAACGTTTGGTCTCGTACTGGATAGGGAAATGATTGAAAATTAAAAAAAAAGGGTTGATTAAATTATGAAAGAATTTTTATTTTTAATTTTTTCCAAAAAATACAAACCCTTATTCCACCGACATTCAATATCATTCGATCGTTGACACGAGTAGCACTAGACGAAGTTGAAATACTACTGCTGTTCGTATTTCGTTTTGGGATTCCCATACTCTTTTAATTCCTTGTGGTAAAAATCTTTCTTTTTTCTTCCAAATCAAATAACTTTTATTGTCAAAGAAAAAAACCAAAGAGGAATTGATATTTGCTCTCAAAAAAAAAAAAAACTCTTTGTGTGAGCCTAAAATCTTTCTTTTGGCTCTCTTTTTGGGAATTAAGGTCAAATATATACTTGTTTGACTAGATGATTGTTCTAGTATCTAACCAGTTTTGCAAATACATTTCTCCGCTTTGTTAGGGTGGGGATCTTCTGATCAATATAAATTGTGAGTAATCAAAACTGCGTTGCCATATCAGTCATGACGTAAAAGGTGGTTCGTTTTTTGCGATTATGTTGAAAAGCAGAGTAGAAATTATTATTTCTATTTATCAATGCCCAATTTGGTGCGCCTCTAAGGGGTTTCCTAAAATCTTTCAAGGATATAACTCTCTTGATCAACGTGACACCCTGATTCGGGAACAGCTTGCTTAGCATAGCTTTAACAATCACTAAAAAGGGGGTTTATAGATTATGTATCTGATTTGTAGAATTATCTTACCATAGTGAATCATTTTTATCTTAGAGTGCTCAATTGTTAGTGTTCAATTATAATTGAAAAGGGAATTTGAATAGAGTCTAATTATCAGGCACGAGTTATTATAACAGTTTAGAAATTATCATACCTTATATCATCATCATGATGAAAATCACCCTCCTTTACCTCTAAATGCGCAAAAATTCAAAAATCCACACCATTGTTTCCAATTTTATTTGCTTTATTCCTTTTTAATTCTACAATAATAATAATAATAATAATAATAATAATAATAATAATAATAATAATAAATATTTTTATTATTATAAATATGAAAACGTCACCTAGTGACGAATCATCAATTACTATATTCTCCTATTGTTTTATATAATTAATAAATCTTTTTAAAAGACCAAACCAGACGGTATGACTTTTACTCCTTTGTTGCCATGGATTTTCTTGATAAAATTTCCAAGAGCTATTTTTTCTCTTACTTAATGAATTATTTCTTTTTATAATCATTGTCATTTTCAAATTGAAAAAAAAGTTGTATGATCCCAAGATATTGAACAAATCACATCATGATTTCCTTGGAAACAGAAAATTCCTTAAAGTGAATTAATAAACAATGAGAGAATAAAAACAATCCTTTAAAGAGTTGAAATTCATTTTTAGGATAAAATGAAAAGTTTATATATGATTATAATGAATTGACTGATATCCTGTTTTATTTAATGAGTGTGCGGACGCGTGTCAGAATTAGGACTATCAACTTGCATAATTAAATTTAAATGCGCTGTAATTAAACGATTCAAAAGGGATTATCTTTGAACTCCTGTCGATCACAAAAGTACTTAAAAAGGTAATTTTACAAAATAAATTTTTTTCACTGTTTTCATTGAATATGTCAAATTCTTTTTTAAAAAGGCAAAATATGGATCCTTTCACCCCTTTTTCTTTGGAGCTAACGCTTTCAAAAATTAATTTTTATATTATGGAACTGGGGGTTCGTGGCGAAGGTTAAAGGTCAGATGAAATTAAAAATATTTTTTTTAAAAAGATTCCCATTGAAACATTACTCTGATTAGTAATTATTAATAAAAAGTCGGAGCCTCATTGTAATCAAACGTTTTTATTAATTGATAATAGATATAAAAAAGGTATTTCAAAAAAAATTTATCAAGAATCAAAGATTTTTAAAAAAAATATTAATAATTAGAAATCAGATCAATCAACATTATACATTTACATACCACTTAAATTAAACATATTATTCACTCTTCATTCACTTCTCGAAGCCTGTTACCCCGGGTATTAAATTCAGACTCAAACAGTTTGAAATACTGGAAATTTTACTAATTATTCTGGCCAAAAGACTTTTCTCAAGTAATTTTGTGAAACAAATAAGTACTTTTATTTGATTTATCAAGATTTTGGTCTTCGAAATTAATGGTAATTGTCTATTCATTAGATTAATTTCCCAGTTAAAGAGTTTTGAAAACTCTTTCGTAAGTAATCTTATTAATGACCATTTTTACGAATAAAAAGAAATGAACTCTTGTAGAGGGGGTAATTATATAAATTGACCAATATATTAATTTTATTCTTAAACTCACTCTCGTCAATCTAAATCTGATTTCTGAAAAAAAAGTCAAAATATATTAGCGTGATTAACTTATTTTTATTATTGAAGCGCACAGTATCACTAAATAATCTGATATTGAAACAGCAAAAATGAAAAGATTTCAATAGAGAGAAGATACTTGAGATCTTGTGATACAGAAAATGGGATTTTTGAAATCTAATTACATTTCATCTTTGAACTGAAATGTTGACAAGAAAACTTTAATTTGACCGCCATAGATATAAAGTTGAGGTTACAAAAAATAATGTGGTGTAATGGACGATCATTAAAAAAAGAGAATATCTGTATACATACATACATACATACATACATACATACATACATACATACATACATACATACATACATACATACATACATACATATATATAACATTTATACTGGGTCGCAAAATTTAGTTTAGCAAAAAATTCGAATTTATAATCTTTAAATCCCTAGATTCCCATGTAAGATTTTATTTCATCATGGCTCAAAACATATTTTTTGTTGTAAATATCCAAAAAGTATCCGGGAGTTTTATTTTCTTTTCAAATTTTTAATATGAGAAATCATCAGAACACCAAATATTTTTCTCCTATTTGAAATTTTTTTAATTTGTCATAACAAAAAGACCTTGATAAAATTCTCTCACGATAACAATTTTTTTTAGAAATTCATTGTTTAACGACTAGAATTAACCCCATGTGATAAATTTCAGCCTGTCCTAAACTAGATGATATCGACTTAGATCATGCAAAATATAATGCTGATATTGTCCACCTATAACGTAAAAAGGGGGTTTAATGATCCGTCATATTGCATAAATGATATCACATCCTTTTTCATTTTTCTTTGAGTTCACTTGTTTTTTCCGCTTTTCCTTTAAAAACAGTTTGTCTTCTTTTTACAAAATAATTTTTTCATAATGCTCTTTATTCTCAAGTAAATAATGTAACCCTGAGCCGCTTATACCTTCTGCTTTCACCTTTTCAAACAGAATGTTTCAATCTAAGGCGCCTTTGGCTTATATCTGTTTACCACAACGAAATCTGATTGAAAGGATTCTCATGGACAAAATTTTTGATATACTTGACTCCCGAAGTTAGGTTTGATCTCCATAGGTATAATTAGGAGAACAATTGACAGTTTCTAAACCAAAGAATATCTCGGTTACTCATGGGTTCACAAGAAGTAAAGAAGTAAATGTAACATCAGAACTAGGATATGATTTTCATTCATATCTTTCGAAAAAATAGAATACCTCGCAACTTTACTCAGATTATTGTTAGGAATTGACCCGATGAATACTATATTCACAGACAAACAAAGGTAAAAGCCATTGGTGAATTCACTCGAATCGAAATGGAAAAGAAAAAATTCCCTCTGGTCGCTAATCTAATATCCCTCACTTAGTGAACACTTTTTTTTACCGTGTAGCCACACACACACACACACACACGCACACAAACAATCGAATAAAAAAATGGCATTGCTGCTGTAATCTACTAGATCGACCATGAGCAGCTGCTTTGCTTTGCTTTGCCTACCAACCATTGTAGTGGTTGGCAGTTCCCGGTATGACTGCATCGGTTTGAACTCACGACACTCTGCCTCGAGGCCTTCGTTCTAAAATCTCATTTGGGAACAATCTAATGCTTACACCTTTAAATTGTTCCCTTCCTTCCACGATGACTTCTTTCAACAAAAATTTTCTGCCATTCGTAAAACTAACCCTTTGATGGAGCCGATGTGGTATTTCTTCTTTTTCAAAAATATGAACCTTTTTGGTTTCCAATTGAAAAGAAAAACTATCTCCCAACAGTCAAGTTAAATTTGATGGAATCAGTAAATTTTGGAGTTTTAATTTCCCCTCTCCAAATAAATTTGCTTTATAGATTTCTCTATTGTTAAATATATCTATCACCACGAAAAGCAGATTGATATTGTCATCAACACCACCAAGTCGTATACACGGTTGGTTACATTATAGAATATTTT
This sequence comes from Geosiphon pyriformis, assembly GCA_016748015.1. Classification (NCBI taxonomy): domain Eukaryota; kingdom Fungi; phylum Glomeromycota; class Glomeromycetes; order Archaeosporales; family Geosiphonaceae; genus Geosiphon; species Geosiphon pyriformis. Next base: position 314,669 of record JAAOMT010000379.1, on the reverse strand, counting down.
TTTAGAATTAATATGACCAATTTTAGCATTTCAATAGTTAACTACTATGATGGCGAACTCTTTGACTATGGACGAGTGAAATATAAAGGGGAAAAGCTTTGAAACAAGGTATTCATTATATCATGAGCCATCTGTATTTATTGTGGGGTCCGAACTTGATCATTTTTTAGCGTATAAATTTTCAGGGGTCAAGGGAACGAGATAATTTGATGCGTCATTTTAACTAGAAAGATTCAACATTCCTTTTACCTATAGCATGACTATAAAACCTGCCCCCTTTATTGGCTGGGTTCTATGTATAATTTGTGAGAGCAAAAAAGACTGAAGGGATGGCCTAAAGATATCCTTCCTTCACCTTGCCCTATCGAGTAATGTTCTCTTTGACATTCTTCCACATTGTTGTCTGAACGAATAGTTTGATTTTAACATACAATTTTTTATTAAGCAAATCTACAACCCAACCTGACCCTAACCCAACCCATTTCACTTGAGAATGTAAAAAAAAAAAGGCATTTCTCACCAAAAATAACCTAAAATACGCTTTTCTTAGAATCCAAAACTCAATTCATTGAATTTTTACATAATAATTATCTTTGAAAGAAAAACTAAATATTACATCATTTCCCACCCTTAAAGACACTTTAAGAGTTCATGTGTTATACTGCATCATACATCCATAGTCAAAAGTTTTAAAAATTATTGTTTCAAACCGTAAACTTCTCATTGGGGCAAATTTGAATCGGGCCAATTGATGGAGAGCGCCCAGACAAGGGGAGAGTAATTTTCGCAGGGCGAAAACCAAGTGTTGAAGGTGTCAGGAGCGAAGTGATGGCGCCGCCGCGATATGATTAAGAGGAAGAAACATTTTAACTCCTAAGAGCTGATTTCACCTTACTCCCGCCACATGCAATGGATTTGCGGGAGTGAAAGGCGAAATCTCAATCTTTGAGGTTAAATGGAGTGCTTAGGCATAAGATATTATTAAAAGGGGGTTTTGCATTGGGCTTAATTTATCGAGTTGAAAACTTACAATCTTAAAAATCCCCATCTTAAATGGTTAAAAAATAAGCAGGATTTTTTTTGGTCAATTTTTGAAAGGAATAGGGGAAGAGTGGAAGTTTTTATAAGACGAATTTCCCCACGCAGTTTTTGGGGATCTTGATGGTAAATAATCAATGTAAGATATCTGGGTATCGCTGTTTTTCCCGCAATTCGTGATTCTAGCTTTTATTTATGCATTTGTTTCCCTATAAGATTAAACGATCGACTTTGATTTGCATTGTGCACAATAAAGGTCAATGACGCATTATTGGATGCTAAACTATCAAAGGAAAAGCGAAAAAAAAAATTTTTCTCGACCCAATCGTTAATAATTTACCCCGTCATACCTTCTAGGTTCCTAAACAATTTAATGCATCAAAATATGATTCTATGAAACAAAACTTTTTTTTTTTTACATGCGCCCCATCTCCACCAATATGGAATGATCAATAGCTTTTTTTTTTATATTGATTTATGATTGCTAATCCAAAGTTTTACTTTGATTACCAAATTTCAAATTAAAAAATCCGCTGGCAAAAATTTTTTATTTTTTTTAGGGAAATAGGTTTTTTAAAAAAAACCTTTTAAAATTTTTAAAAAGAAATAAAATTTTCTTTTAAACATTTTCTTTAAATTAAAATCTCAAGTTCAATTCAAAGTGTTTTTACGTTGACGTTATAAAGGTATCGACGAGGGTTAAATGATTTCCTATTATTTTTAAAACGAATTGACTTTTTAATATTTATTCGACCAATTTATATTTGATTCTTTTTTATGTGTATGAGAAACTTTTAAAATAATTTTGTGAATAGAGAATTAAGGATAAAAAAAAACGTTTTCTATGATATTTTTTTGACAATTTCGTTGCTGAAAATTTTTAAATAAGTAGTTGAATCAATTTAATCGTTACTGTACAATTTTTTAAATTCATTTGTGACTATTTAACTTCAAAATACCTGTGAAAAATGTAGCTTTGTATAAAAATTCAAGTTTTTTCTAATTTATTTTAAAATTATTTAAGACTTTTAAAAATCGAATAATGAATTTTTTCATCTTATCTCTACATTAAATATTCGTACAAACGTTCAATTGTATCATTATTTTCAAATCATTTGGTTCATTTGGTTTATTTGAATTAGTAAGGAGATAGTATTTGAGCTGTGAGAAAATATAAAATTAAAATACTACGTATAAGTTAAGAAAAATAAAAGTTACTTTTGAGTTTTATCATTTTTCAGATATGGACTGAAAGAAACTATTTAATCACGAATTGAAATTAGCACTCATCCAGAAAAATATTAAGCTAATTTCATAATTTAAAAAAACCCTATAATCATATTAAATGGAAAATGTTATTTCCAAAACTCAAATTTCAAAGGGTTTGAATACTAAGGAAGATAGGATTCAGCATTACAATACTCTTTATTCATTAAATAGTTAAAGTATGGACCCTCATGCGCTTGAATATCATAAGGGAGTTCAGCGGAATTCGCACAGGCCTAAACAATCAAACATGTAATATTAAAAATAGTTTTCACTAAGTCTTCTCGAAACAAACCCTAAAAGTTCCCTACCCACCTCATTCTCTTGTCGAAACTTAGTGTGCTTAATAAAGCTCTGGCATTGAAAAACTGGTCCATTATAACTCCCAATCCAAAATTCAGTGTCATGATGATGATATTTCCATTTCTGATTATTAATATTTTTGTGTTGTGGGGGCTTATGAGGAACCAAATCATCAAGATTTGTCACTCGATAAACCGTCAATTTCCGAGAAACGATATTTGCAAAACCGATATTACCGATACGTGGTTGACCATAGGTAAATACTTGAATCGTTCTTCCAGGGTATTGTTTTAAGGCTTCTAGGCCTGCTAATATTGCGTATCCTGACAAAAAATAAATTGGGATTAAGATAGAAGGGGTTTTTTCGGTATTTTGTATTTCTGTTTAAAATCAATTTCACGATAAACCTAAGCTTACCACCGCCCCAGCTAAATCCAGTCAATCCAATGGAAAATCCCGGGTTTATTTTAACCAATGAGTCAAGCTCATTTAAAAACATTTTTTTAATCATAGAAAATTCTTGATCAACTAAATAATGAACCCTTGCTATTCGAAACTCTTGATATTGGGTTAGTGTGATATTTCTCATAAATTGACCGGTTTTCTCATATTTATCGCTTCTGAAGGAGAATATTATTTGCTTTTTCTTGTGATCTACACCAGATATTACTAAAAAGGGTGTTCAAAATTTTCAAGTTTTTAAAATGACCAATGTATTTGGATAAATTCAAAGGTTGTCATTTCGTCAAAATCTGAATCTCAATCAAAATTTACCTTTAATTTCATCTGAATAACTCTTAAGCTTATCAGTTTCACATATAGGGGCTTTAGCGTATCTCGCAAAGCTAGTCAAAAGTTCTAATTGATCTTCATTTTTTACTCTCTTTCGCGTTTGATTGTCTTCTGGTCCTTCACCATTAATTAACTTTTTTATAAAGGATTTAGGTATTTCGGAGACTATAATAGCTCCTTCATTAAAACCTCGGTTATTATCGATTTCCTCATAGTCAGTCTCTAAAAGTGAGGCCTGCAACTCTGTAACTAAATCAGTTTCAGAATTACCAGGCAATGAATTAATTGAAGAGAGCTTGGAGTTTTGAATATCCTCATTTGATGAGTCTTGTGAAAGGTCACTATATTTTGCGTTAGTTTCCCCCATTAAAAGCTGAGCATATGAGTTGGTATTGAACTGAACAGCATTGGTTGTTAAGTCTTGCGTCAAACTGGTAATGTCACTTAGGTTTAAATCAAATGATTGATCAAGCGTTGATGTCAGAAAAGGTTGATTCATTTCATTTTGGAGATCTTCGATTGAGTTTTTGTATATTACGCTTGCATTAGGTGCCTCAAAAAAATAGCAGCTAAAAAAAATTAAGAAGCCAAAAAAACCCAAGCTCATAAACATTCTTTATATTAATGGCTGAATAAAAAATTAAATTTTTATAGAAATTAGTTAGAGAACTTGGAAATTCATTATAGCACGTAAAAAAATGATCTTAAATAAAATCTGGACGTTTACATCAACCGTTTACCGCAGAACTTTATTTAAAAGTAGCGTGACCATTCGAAGATATCGATTATTATTATTCTTCTTCTTTAAACTCCTTTTGGTTTGAGAATAGTCAACAAACTGGTTGGAATAAAATATTTATCAATCAATTCGGGTTTTTGTACAATGCAGTTAGCAAAATACAAACAGAAAATCTCTTCTCACTCTCCCAATTCGATCAATGACTGTTTGATCTAACTTCGATCTTGATTTTTCAATTTTCAATACAACACTTGGGTGATTCATAATTTTATAATTGTAATTTTTTACAAATTTTTAAATAACTACTCTGTCAAAGAACCAGGTAGCCAACATTTCATATTTTTGAATTGATTTCTTCAATTGAAATAGTTTTCTGTTGAAAAAGGTAAAGTTGAAAAGTTTCAGACTATATTTCAATTGATTCCTAGTTTCACCTCAAAAATAATAAATAAATTTATTTCATTTGCTTTGGTTTGTTTTGATTTGTTTTTTTTTGTTTTGGTTTGGTTTGGTTTGTTTTTTTTTGTTTTTTTTTTGTTTTGTTTTGTTTTGTTTTTTGTTTTGTTTTGTTTTGAGAAATTGGCTTAAATCTTGTTTTTTATTAGATTTAAATCTTAATTAAATTCTAAAATATTCCAAGATAACGACATTCTAAAATGGGGCGTGCTGCAAGAAAACTAAACAAAGTGAGCATGCGAAGTAGAACTAGTCAGAAAATAAAAAATTTAGAACTCTTTTACATCTGCATATTCATTTATTTTGAATGGAGTCGCGGAGAACCAAATCTGGTGTTACGATTGTGAGGAGTTTATTGGCAAGGTTGTACCTTGAATACTTGGCATCACGGCGATAGCAAGGAAGGGATGGTGGTCAGCAGCTATAATAACTAAAGCTCCAGACAGACCAATGTTTGTAGCTGCATTCACATCCCTTCCTCATGTTGTGTACTCGACCCTTTTTGCAGGGCACCGAGGATGAACGCATTTGATTGTGCCATGCAAGAAAAAACCCACTTCTTTCCGCTAAAATTTTGCGGGCTTAATGGAGAATAATTTTAGAGAAACATTATGAACAGGTCTTTGAAGAATTGCACTACAATCGCTACGTTTCCCATAAAGCCTGTCTTGCCCAAATCTTTTGATACGACTGCTGATTCCTTGTCAGTGTTCAATGCATTGGATCAGTGCAGGTTTTGATGCATCAGAAGGAAGCTAAGTATTGGTATGAACATGTCTCTGTTTTCGTGCTATGATTTTGCTATAAGCCCTTTTAGTCCGAATTTCTCACTCCCAGTTTTTATTTGCTCATTTTTCTCTGGATCTTCTCACTACACCAGGTTTTTATCATCGCTGTTGCTTTTTCTGATGTTTCTCTAAAAAAGTAACTTTTTTAATGAGACCAGCAGATCTTTTAAGAAAATTCAAGTAGTTCAGGCAAATTTTAGGTAGTTAAGATAAAGTTCAATCAGTTCAGGTTGAAATTTGTAAAAGTTCACTAAAATGACTAAAATTCACTAGTATCATAGCAAAACAAAAAGTGCTAAAACATAGAAGAGCATTACGAAAAATTGTTTAAAAGAAGAGCTTACATCTTTCAAAAATGTATCTTACAACAAAATAATGATTTTAATAATTGAAAAATAATGCAATTGATCAAAAAAAATCTTTTTTAACCAAACTATAATTCACAAAAAGGAATTTTCTTATTTTCTCTTGCTAAAAATTAATAACTTCACAGTTGTCTAGCAATTAATTTTGAATACATTAGTTTCATTTCAGATTACTGAATTCAGAATAAGTATTTATTAATCTTGTTTTTATGAAATTAATATTTATTAAAATAAATTACTATGCTAAAGATCTTTTACCATTGAGAACTATTTAAAAAAACAATAAATAACAATTTTTTATTATATTTGAATTTAGAAAGTAAGTCTGCAGCATTTATTCACACAATTATTTTGACTTAAAACTATATTGCAACAATAAAAATAAGCCAACAACATATAATTATTAGAATTAAAATAAATAAAAACTATATTTTTTTTATTTTAAAGACCAATAAAAAGTTTAAAAAAATTGATAATTCTTATTACTACTGTTTTTTATCAATGTGATTTTTTTTTAAAAAATTTGATGTTTAATAAAAATTAATATAATAATAAAACATATAATATTTTTAAAATCAAAATTCTGAAAAATATAGCAGTTAAAAAAAATATTTAATGTCATTTTTAATATTGGTATTTTTTAAAATGTATAAACAACCAAAATTTATTTATTGTTTTACCATATACTTTCAACAATAATCTTAAAGTTATAAAATTTATTTGATATTTTTTTTGTATGAAATTCTGCTTTATTTTTTCTAAACCCAATTTTTTTGTAAAGTGAAAAAAATAAACACATTATTTACAATTAAGAATACAAATATTAATAATTTGCACTTATATTACCTTATACAACAAATTTTTTAATATATTATTACTACTTAATATGTAATTTGTTGGTGTCTTTCATTTAAAATATGCAGTTGGAATAACTATTAATAAAATGGAAAGCATATGTGTTTTTTAATCAGTCCAAATAGATCTTAAACTTTTATAAACGAGATTAAATCTTAATAACAAAGAAGTGTAATATATAATACATTTTGTTTAAAATAATATTAATTGGTTTTTACAAGTAAGAAAAAAATTAAATTTTCATAATATAATAATAAGCAATAATAATAAGTATTATTATTTTTTTAAATATACAAAAACTAAATCTATATAAGACTTTATTTTTGAAATATTGAACAGTTTGTTATATTATTAAAGTTGACTTGCTTTTCAAAATTGTTTCACATATAATTGAGTCTTAAAATTAAAGCAATACTTTTATTCAATAAAAATTTTTTATGTTTAAAAATTTGCTGGTAGCAAAAAATTAATATATTTTTTCAATTTTTTATAAATTTACTTTTGTTGTCATTTTGAAAACCTTAAAAAAAAAGATAGAACCATCATCTTTTTGCTTTATAAAATGGTTTTTTCTCTGAAACAAAGAATGATAATATTTTTTATAGTTGATAGTATTTGTCATGATTAATATTTTAAGTGTAATGAAAAGAAAAAAATTTGAAAATAAGACCAAAAAAAGAAATCCTTAAAGCAAAACAAGTACATGTAATGTTAAACCAATAATATGAATAATTTATCTATTTATATGCTAATCAAGTTTAAAATATTCTATATACATAATTACATTAAGAATTTTTATAAATAAGTAACATAAAATTTGAATTCAAAATTAATTTATTGACAATTTCTCACAAATTCGTCTGATTAATATAAAGTTAGTATTTTTAACAATAATAATAATTTTAAACTAAATTTTTTTTTAAAATAGTAATAAATATTGTTTTTAATATTCAAATTAAATCAAGAAAGAACTAACATTTGCGAAAAGATATTAAAATACTTTAACATATTAAATAAGTTGAAAATATTGTCCAAAAACCTTGGTTATTTTTTTCAATTTCCAATCTTCTAACTTCACTTATTAAAAGACATTTTCAAAATTTTGTTAAAGGCTGTTTTATAACGATTAAATATAAAAAATATCGAATTTGATGATTGTTATCATCAAAAGCCTATAATAAGACTAAGGAAATCCCAAAATTTGGTTTAAATTAAATTTGACAATATATAAATTTTCACTTTTAATTTTAAATCAATTAAAATTTTCTTTAGATGAAATATTCAGGTGCCAAGTTCAATACAAATAATATAATTCAAGATTGATTATTTCATAGTTAGCTTTCATTGAATCCCTTTTATAATTATCTATTGCTCATAGATAGTTTCAAGTAAACAATAAAAAACCATTGTCTCAACCTTTCTTTGTTCTTGAAATCTATCGATAAAAAATAACCCATTTCGATGCTAAGCGAAACAAAAAATTTAGAAAATTAAGATTTTACAAAGTTCTTTTTCCAAATGAATTGATTTATAATTATACAAACAGGAAATGCCAAAATAATTTCCACTTTCAAGATTTTTCATTGCTTTATGCATAGGAGTTATTACAAATTACAATAAAAAATCAAATTAAAAATCACAGAAATAAGAAACAATCAAACACAGTTTAATTGATTTTATTTAAGATTTTTAATTGAGAGGGCCTCATTAAAGTAATATTTTTGAATGAACTCTTAATTGAAGTGAGAATCTTTTTTGTTCTGTATTAACTAATAATAGAATAATGGCATCAAAGCAAGGGAATGAATCATGCATCGTCCTGCTCCCAAGAAAAATTATGTGGCCTATAGTCACATTAAATTTCTTGCTCGTTTAAACGCCAGGATTTCATTAAAAATTTTTAGCGCAAACGGCAATCTTAACGATGAAAAAATGTTCAAATTAATTGAAAATTCACTATGTTAATTAATTTCGGTTTGGAAACCTATCTGCTCCAAAAACAAAGGCAATCACAAAAAAAGACATTATTTACAAATTGTAATAGCGCAGTTCCTTAACGTAAAGAAAATTTGCTAGCAGTAATTGAATGGAAAAGAATGTTACGTGAAAACATATACCGGGTGTTGAATTCTTTTTCCAATCATCAATTCCATGATTTCTTCCCTAATTCCAGATTAGGGTTCATGGGCTTCTTCAATTTCAAAAAAATCACTAATCCTCCCTGAATAGGACGAATTTTCCAAATTAATCCTGGCCACTCTTCTAAAACTTCATCTTCAATATCTACACCAAATAATCCAAAAATTTCCAAAGCTTTTGGGGTAACAGGTACATGAACACTTTTACCACTCTTTAAATACCTGACCAAAAAAAATCTACTTGTTGGTGTCAAAGTAACCTTAACCAATGTTTCTCCAGATTTTTTATCAAAAGCAGAACGGCAAATTTTTTTCATCCCTTGGACACAGGATTTATATTGTTTTGTCAAATCTGCCGGCAAAACTATTGATGGCAAGAGAAAATAATCCAATTCTTTGTCAAGTTTTCGACGGTGAATTGGAGGTTGACTCGCTGGCCCGGTCCATGAAATTTGACCAGTTTTGTAATATTCCATGATATAATGAAATGTCATGCCGTCTCTATCAATGGAGTATTCATTTAAGTTTGTGGCTTGTAAAAGTTGGGAGTTTCGTTTTTGAAACATTGTTCCCAAGAGAGTTTCTGGATAGGCTGTTAATATTGAGCGTTCGGTTTCGTACTGTAAGAAATTGAAAGAAAAATGCAAATTAAATTAAAGGGACAAATTAAAAAATCAATTTTTAATCAAAGAGTTACCTTAACACCCCTAACATTCAAAATTATTCTTTCTTCATCATTCGCTAACTTTAAACAATCTTTTGTATTCATTATTTTCGTTTATAGAGAGGTATGGTGGTTTCTTTGGCTTTTTTTTTTATCTTTTTTTTAAAAATTAAATTTCTCAAATTTTTTTAGTTGTTTTTGATATTAAAAATACAAAGATTAAAGTATTTGATATGCGTTTCACGGAAAAAATCAAAGATACTTTCGTAACGAACAAATTTAAAAAAGACAAGCTTTCAACAAGAAAAGAAGAAAAAGAGTAAAGTCATACTATGAAAAAGAAATTAGATCGTCAAAATTGTTTGTTCTTATGCTTCAAATACATCATCATCGTGATCATCAAAATCATAAAACAAGTTGCTTTTGTCTGCATGGTTGTAATTTATTAGTAGTATTATTATTATTATTATTATTATTATTTAGCTTTTCTTTTCTCAAACACAAACACAAAAGCACATACACTACCTACATGCTCAATTGTTTATCATCGCCCCAAATAGATAATTAAGGTTTCGGAGCATATGGAAGATTTCCTTTCATTAATGAGATTTCTTGCCCAACTGATTTATTCATTATAATAAATTAGTGGGTATTTATTTATTACAGGGTAGAATATTATGGTATCTTACTATAAATAGATGTTCAATGAAACTTAGTGATTGGGATCTGGGACACAAGTGTGGAATTATATTCAAGCAAAAAAAGAATTATGGAATATAAGGGCCGGTAAATTTAGGATTGAAAGGTACAAATACTCCATATCAAATATTATTTAAATTATTTCCGAATGAACCAATTCGATGCTTAGAAGCATGTTGGTTTGCATTGGATAATTTAATCATGTTAAATGGATCATTTTAATCAGTGCTGCCATCAGCATAACGTGTACATTATGACATAATTATCATATTAAGAAAAAGCCATGATAGTTTAACAAGTTTGAAACAAGAGAAACAGAAACTTTTGATTTTCCGGATTTGGTTAGTCAGACAATGATTGGTTAATTAAAAGAAGATGAATTGTGGATATCAAGATAAATTTCAATTTCTCATACCCTATGAGCTATTCTCATAATTCTATTGTTCTTTGAAAGATTGTGATGCAAGGAAGATTCAAAAGAATATAGATTAAGTGGTAAGTTTCTTTTTTAGATAATACTTGTCATGAAATCCTGCAAATGAAATTAGAAATATCAATATATAATTTAAATGCAATTAAATCTTGGGTTATATTTCTTTTTTATATGCAACTTTTTGGAGTTACATTTAAAGGAAAAAATTGAAATGAGCAAAGATTTTGACTTACCAATAACAATTACGATGAAAAAGAAATAAAAAGTTATTTTTAAAATGAATTGGTTTTTTTAAGTTTAACACAAAGTAGAATCTATTTGCATTTATTCAGTGTCTCTTTCAAAAAAAGCCGAGATTGAAATAGTAAATAAAATTAAGTCTCTTTATCACATGAAAAGATTTTAATTCAAAAATTGTTTCGCTCAGCTAAAAACCATCTAATGTTAGTATTTATCTGCTTTAATCAGTAACCTAGCCATTTTGATAAAAATTTTTTTTTTTTTTGTAGCCCCACGTTACTTTCAAAGAATCAACAAAGAAGGCAAACACCGAATTTAAAAAATCAACTACAATTGAACAGATCTTCATTTTGTCTCTCGACAACAATAGAGCGATCTAGCTTTTTTCGTTGGTAAACTTTGCCCAGCCTGCCTCATTTTAAGACAAGATTTTACCAAAACAAAGAGAAATTTTCCTTGAATTGTTGTCTGAAAAAATTTTAGTCCCTGTACAAAACGGAGGTTTCTTTGTTGCCAAACACAAAAAAAATACAAAACCGGGCGATTTTGCGTGATAGCTGACATGAAAATTTTTGAAGGTTTTTTTTTTTATTTTTTTTTTTTGAAAATAAATTACAATAGGCTTTCACTTAATTAATTAAGAGGTTTTCGTCCCCAAAATTTAATTTCGAATTATTTTTCCCGAATATTACACATCCTGGGAAAAACTTTTATATTTGGTTTAGGATGACAAAATAACCATGCAAAGAATCACTGTTTTATTCATAATATGCTAACTCCAAAATTTTGAAATGCTAAGATTAAAATCTATCAGAAAAGATCATTATTTTTGTCTATCTTGAGCATATTCTCAATCGCGAATAATTTGCATATCGTTGAGATTTTTCGAAGGATACCTTATCAAAATTTAAAACCAAATATTAATAATAAACTATTTGAGTTTGAGAAGATTCATAATGAAAACTTGAAAAAAAATTTTCAGCAATGAATATAGTAACTATATTTGTAAGAATTTTCATTAAAAAGATCCCAAATTAATAATGAATCGACATAAAATTTTATGTTTATAAACAAAAAGCACAAGAAATTAAATTCTAACTGATGAATAGAATTTAGTTGTAGAATAAACGATTTTAATCTTGGATATTTTCTATTTTGTATTTATCAAAAAACAATAGAAGCATCTTTTCAATATTCGAGTATTTTTTTCGAATAAATTAAAATTCTTTTTGATAAATAAAGAATGAGAAACCTGGATTGCTTTTTAATAATTGTTTTAAGCTCTTTGTATTGTTATTTAATAGATTAAGTATGTGAAAAAATTGATTAAATAACTTAAAAATTTTAAAAATATTATTTGTTTTCATAAAAAATGTGTCGATTACAACTAAAGCTCAGATAATAAAGTGAAAGTTTTAAAAAACCCTATTTATAACTTTATAACCTAGATTAATCTATAAAATATTATGAAAAACAAAATTTTAATTAGTAATTTTTATATGCTTTAAATTTTAAAAATTATTATATTGTCAATAAAATCAAAAAATTTGTAAAATTTATAAAAATGCAAAAAAACTAAATTGATAGTAATAAGCATTAAAATTTTTTCTTTAAATTTCAATAATATCAATATATATAAAAGCAATTTTATTTTTGAATTTGATTTAAAAACTTATAAAATATATAAATTTTATTTTTTTAGTTAAGAAATTCTTAAAAAAAAATATTATAAAGGCATAATAATAAGATTAATTTAAGTAATACAATTTTATCCAAGTTTTTTTATTTAACCGAAAATATTTTTATTTTTAAAATTTAAAGAAAAAAATTTGATTATAGATTATTTAATTTTAACGAAATTTTAAATCTTGTAATAATAAAATAAAATAAAATTTGATTTTGATTTTTAATCTAAAAATTATATATATTCTTAATTTTATTGTTTTAAAAAATATAATTAAAAAAAATATTGTTGGAAATTTAGTAATAATTTTAATTGGTTGAGGATTTTAAAAGTTTCAAAACTTTTGGTACAACTAAAACCAATGAAAATTTGTAAACTATGTTTTTCAATCAATTGAACTATAATTCATATTTCATTTCACAATTGATATTTCTTTCTGACATAAATATTAAAAAGGCTGTTTGTAAGTATTATATTAATGGTCAATATAAAAAATTCTCGTAAATTTCTTAAGTTCATAAATTATAATCAGATATATGATAAATAAGTCAAAATATTTTAGCTGAAAATAAGTTTTATTTATCATTCAATATTTATTTAATTTTATAAATATGACAATCTATAAATCAATATTTTTATTGAATAAAAATAGGGAAATTTTAAAATAATAACTTAATCAATTGGTATCTTTTAAAACAGAGAAATATTCATGAATAAAATTAAATAACATATTAAAAAATAATTTTTATTTTCTTTCATATAAAAGTTCAGATTATAAATTCAACCCTTTTTAATGAGTCTTAATTTATCAACTCTATATTATTATCAGCAATAATTTGTTATTTATAAATGACTAAGGTTTATTTCATAATAGTTTTTGTAAATCTTTTCAAAAGCGCATGAAAAAAAATTGAAAATGCTTGTGAGAAGTCACCAGATACAACTATTATGATTATAAATATTAGTGATCTTTTTCTAGGCTTTTTTTTAGACAATTGTCATTTTTTATAAATCCTTTTTTTGCACTTTGTAAATTTATAAGGGAAAATTTTGATCACTATTAAAATTCGATTATTTAATAATCCAGAAACAAAATTTCCTGTTTATTCGGAAATTTCTAACTTCAATTAAGAGATGAAACAACAAGCTTCTCAGAAGCTTATCGTGAGATTTATTATTTGTGTCTATTTACTTTGTGAATTTTTTATCAATCCATTTATTTTGTTGATGGCGAACAGATAGTGAAGATTCATAATATTTTGCTGACATTATGATTATTAATAACCACTTTTAATGCCGTCCCAAATGTACGTAGAAAATTCAAAAAGATTCTTTCAAATTCGAATTGCAAAATTGAATTAAAAGTTAGCTTTGAGACATTTCTCTATTTACCAAATCCTAAATAACTCCTCTGGGAGGTTTAAATACTTTTGATTGATCAGAAACTCAAATATGAAGCCTACACCACCTATTTCCTTAAAATCTTGCTGTATCATCTTTTTCTGCTTTTTCTTTTTCAACGACTTAAAAGTCCAAGCAACACCAATTACCCCACAGACCAAAAAAAGAAATGAACCGTGGAATGGAATGTTTACGTATAGTCTTGATGAAAAAAATTTCTTTGAAATCGTTAAAAATTTCGGGAAATCGATCTCAAAGAATTTTATAAAGCGTCAATACAAATTCCCAAATGAAGATGGAGAGAGTGATTTAAGTTGGTCATCAGCGTCAGATTTTGAATCAGATTATCAGGCGCCAAATGAAATCGAAAATGAAAATGAAAATGAAAAGCTCAAGTCGAGTCCGATATTGGATGACCAAATATTTCCGGTCTCTTCAACTGACTTGACGGCTCTTAATTCCAATTCGAATTCGATACAACCTTTTTTACCCGCTTATCCAGATACGAATTCTGGTAATTCAGATATTAGAGAATCACAATTCCAAATTTCTGGAAAACCAGGATATCTCCTAGCTGATGACTCGGATGACGTCTCAAACCAATATATTCAATTCCTCATTTTACAAAATTATTTTGCCGAATCTACTCTTCGAAAAAAATTGGATGATCCCAACTTATTGAAAGCATTTGCCAGACATGCGAAATATGCTAAGGCTCCATTGTGTAATACTGATCCAAAAACAGTGTATCAAGATTCTGATATAATTGGTAGGGTAGAAAGTTTTTTAAGATTCTAAACTTTTGTTTCACATTTAACCTTACGAATCTTTGGTTTTATATCAGTGGTCTTCGGAATAAATCGGGATATGTCTGAATTGATATTCTCATTCAGTAGTGATAAATTTGAGAGTGAGGATGTGTTTTTCGCCAAACTTGATCAAGTTGAATATGACCCTGAAACAGGACAACAAGTTCATCAAGTTTTACTCGAAGAATTTACCAAAGTCGAAGGAGAATTCACTTCTCAAGCTAGATCCCTGATAGAATTAAACCCAAAATTTAATATTATTTTTACTGGATTCAGTTGGGGTGCAGGTATGGGTTCTAATTTTTGACATCTCCTAGGTTTTAGATTTTTTAAGTGCTTCTAACCTTTTCTCAAAACTTTCATAGCTTATGCAGTCTTGGCAGCATTATTGATTCAAAGAACAATCCCAAATGCAGACATCAAAGTCACCACATTTGGTGCACCTCGGTTTGGCGATAAAAAATTTACGGATATGGTGGATCAAACTCTCAAAACCTCTAGAATTACCTATGCGAATGACATCATTCCACATAATCCACCACAGAACATGAATTATCATCATCATGGTTTAGAATTTTGGATTGCAAGTAAGGACGGACCGGTGTTTTACTGCCCTGTTAGTAAAGAGGATAGTAGTTTTACCGGGGAAAGCGTTGTAGGTTTTTATTTTTATTTTGACTTTCAAATTTTGGTGGAAATCCAAGATTGTTTATTGTTCAGATATCCCTAAAATATGTTTATACTGTTTAAATTTTGTAGGCATGCTCTAATATCATAGACGCTGTAGATTATGTATCTCATAAGGGCCCTTACTTTACACACATGATGTCCTCTTCCACGTGTAGCTACAAACCATATATCGAAGGCAACGATCTTGACAATAGCACTTAATTTTTAAAGAAAAAAAATAACAATTAAAGACCAGACAAAAGTGAATTCAGATTATCTAATTGAAGTTTCGAACGATTTCCTTGCATGTTTTAAAAATTTTCTAGGAATTCTCGTACATCAGAAATAATAATCTTCTAGAACTTCTTAAAATTATATTTAATTGCTCATTCCGCTATATTATTAGCAATATATAAATACGATACCAGAACTGTTTCAACTCAAATTAAGGTTTTCTGATAAAATATAAATTTTATTTTGGTGAGCCGACATATCAGAATTTCCTAAAGGGAAGCTTTGAAAGATTTCAAACCTAATAAAGAGAAATAAAAAGATCAAATTATCAGTCGTCCTAGAAATTTCAAAATGAAAATATAATTCAAGATTGAAAAGCCCGGGATGCTTGTATGCTATGAAATGGTAATCAATCATTCTTGTTTTGAACGTCATGGTTTATTTTCAGGGAAATATTACAACTATAGCATTAGAAGACGCGAGTGTTAAGACGAAGAAAGATAGCTATTTTTATTTATCGTTTATTCTTTTGAGGAGCAAAAAGAATAGACTTTTGATTAAATTTTACAGGACTAAATTTTAGTAGCCTCCCTAGTCTAGTATGATACGTTTATCGGCTCAACTTCTATCCTACGACTTGCTTTGATTGGGGGCAAGCTTAAAGAATCGAAGAAAAAAGCCAATTTAAATTATATTTCTTTAAGATTTAACATAAAAATAAATTTTTTCACCTTTCTAAAAGAACGTATTATTAATTCACTTTTCAATTATTTGTCATAATTATAATAATTTGAGGGTTTGACATTTTTATATATTTCCACTCAATATATATGCTTAAGAACCTTGTTTAGAGTGATTAGAAGGTGTTAAACTGTCAACAAGATTGATTGGTTTGGAGGTTTTATCAAGATGTCAAAGATCATTGCTTTTTTCCTTTCAATATTATTCTTGAATTTAATAGTAGATTTTATACTTTTGAGGTTGGGATGAAAAGTGTGCAAGAGAAAATAAATTACTCTTTTGAAATTTCCTTCCTTTCTGATTACTTAAGGCCCAGTTTCAAAGAAAAAAATCCTACTCCCTGAATAATGTTAAGGAGCGAAAATTTTGGAAGTATATGTTAAATTGGTATGGTATTATATCCATGGCTTTAGCTTACCAGATTTATTTTTCTATGAACGTTCCTTAACCAGACAGATAAAAGAGTTTGTTTGTTGAAAAAGAATGCAAGCTGAAGCTTGATTTGCCACGAAATGTCCTAGTTTTACGAAATTTTAATTTAATAATAGATTTATTTAGATTTTCTCAGAAAAGAAAAACCTTATATACATAAATTCCTGAGAATTATTTTTGGAAGACTTACTTAAGTTCTTAAAAACTAATTATTCGTAGACGACTATCCCTAGAATTCTAAAATCCAGTTTGAAAGTTTGAGACCCTGTCCATAATATATTATCTCACAACTTAAAAAGAGGTACAGCACACTCAAAGCAAAAAACCTTTTGCCAAAGAACAATATTTTAAAAATAAGTGAAATTATTAATTTATTAAAAGTCTAAATTACCATTTTTTAAGACTTCAAGAAGTAAGAAAAATTCTGGTTTTACTGAGGAAATAAATATTTCTGAATAACGTAAAGTTTGCTTGATGATTTAATCGAATAGCAGAGATTATTTAAAAACTAATCTTTGAATTAAAAAGACTAATGTTAACAATTTTATGAAAATATAGAGAAAAAAGCATTTAATTTAACCTGAAAATTCTTGTAAAGTTAAGATACATCTGGAAAACATAAAAGCAAAGACTTAAAAATGGTCAATAAAAAGTTATCAAATAGGATTTATAAAATTAAATTAGTAAATGCATTTTAGGCTTTTATTTGTATTTCAATATTTTTTTCTTTGTGCATTACTTTATGAGTATCCTCGTTTAAAAGCAGAACTACTTCTAAAATAATCTTCTCACAACAGTTAATCCCCAAAAGATACTCTTTTTATACCAACCCAACATTTTTTGATGAAAATATAAAAAGTGAGTAAAATTGAGTGGTTTATTTTTAATAGACGGTGATAATGAAGTGACTGAATGCGATGAAAAGAAAGGTTACATGATTTAATATTTTGAGAATTTTAATAAACATATTTAAAAATCACAAATAGCAATTTATTTCAATTAGTTCTTTCTGCTTAAAGTTTTATTAGCAAGTTTTAACTCAATTAAACCCTATACTATTTAAAAAGTTTGATTTAAGCTTGGTGGAGTGAAATTTTCAAAAAATTCATTCTTTTTTTGTTGTTGATATATACTGAATACAAGAGCTCATATTGCCTATTTTTTAAAAGTACAAAGTGCAAGCTAAAATTAAAATTTTAACGCTTGAGAAGCTTTAAAATATTCAAAATATAGATGGCGCTTATTAATCATGAAAAATTTTCTTGAGCATAGATAAAAAAACTTTTTGATTTTATCAGAAGAGATTTTTAAAAGGTTGCCGAGAATTGGGCTTGAATAAAATTGAAAATGTTCTTAATATCATAATGAATTTAAAGTGCTCATTCAGTGTTTCTCATTAAATTTTGTGAACATTTTTTAGGTTTGCTTGAAAGCTCTAATTTCAATTGAAAAGTTTTTCGATGAAAATTTGTATGAAAAATGTTGCCATCAAAGAAAATTTTTAGAACAAACCTGTTTGAAATCCTATATTATCGAGGCACAAATATACGTTTAAAAAACTCTACAGTCTCAGGATCTTTTCCATTTTTCAAAACTTTTCTATGAAACCGTATGGCCATATGTACATCTTTCAACGCAGCTCGACCATGAATATGAGCATAGCCAAGAAACCGATTCCCAATAGGATTCCCTTGATCCGCTGCTGATTTAAAGCAATCATATGCCTTTTTAAAATCATGTTCCGTTCCAATTCCCCAAGAATAGAAACATCCCAATAAACAATTTTCTACTGGAGAATTATTTGGTTTCATGTTTTTGCCATTTTGAAGGTATAAAAACAGTGTTTGTTTATCGATATTATATTTTTGAACAGAGACACAAAGTTGAAAGAATGCCCAAAGTTCATAGTTTTGCCAAGCGTTCTGAGAAAATTCTTTTAAAAGTTTGTCTAAATTTTGTACTTTCAATATGGGTTTCATTTTTTGGATTGGGGTGAAAGTACTTAATATTGAAAATTAAGTAATTTGTTAGAGAAAATTGTTTGCATTGGCAACCAAAATCAATTGATTAGTATCACGAGATTTTCGACTGTTTTCCTTAAAAGACCTTATAATTAAAATAGCCTGTGCATGCCGAAAGTCATACCCACAAATGTGAATTTCATTGCCAAGTCGCAGTTAAAACCAAATAGTTCAACCCAAATAAAGATAAATTTGACCCAGGATGGCGTGTAACTGGTTCTAATCTGCGTCAAGTCTTCATAACACGGATCGTAACAAATATGTATGGTACTATAGACGCGATTGGTTCATTGACTTGGCTTTCTAAAAACTCATACAGATAAATTAAACCAATTCTAATCACTGGAAACGGGTATTAATATTTTATGATAAATGGTTTACTAATTTTATTAGTTTCAAAAAAATATTGAAATGACAAGTTTTAGAATCATTTTGCATTTTTTTCATATTACATGATATACAATTTGTTTTCATTTTACTAGACCCTTCGAAAGAGACAAATTATTAGATATAATTTATGAAAGATACTTTATTTTTTACTCATAGTTGGGTAGAATGGCGAAGGTCAATGGTAAAAAAATATTTTTAGAGAAATTTTTTGCTGAATAATAATAAAACAATATGAGAATTCATTTTTACTGCTTATGATAACGTAAAAAAAAAAAAGGGTTTTGAAATCTCATTGTCCAAAGTTTTTGAACCAAACCAAACCATATTATTATTATTATTAATGTTGTTGTTATTTTCTTTTTTCATAACATTAATTCTAAAGCGATTCAATCAAAGTTTGACAAAATTAACAGACAATTTTCCGTATAATGTACCTCAATGAACTTTTTTCTTTCAGTAAAATGGGACAATCGTTAAAATAGGAAACAATAGAATTCAACAATCGAGCTGATATTGTTTTTCCGAAATAAAATGAAAAGCTTTTGTTTGTTATTTTTTTTTTGCTCAAGTTTCTATGAAAATTGAAAATTGAAAACTGGTAACTGATAACTGATAACTGATAACTATGGCCTCCCGTTATCTATTTTTTAGATAAAGAATTTCTAGAAATATCTAAAAATGTAATTGATAAATAATGCATAATAAAATAATTCTTAATTATTGCACATTTGGGTAGTATCATTATTTATTCTGTTTTTATAAAAGTTAATCTCTCTCCGATTATTTAACCTTTACTTAATTTAACGGTTAGTATTCTATTTTTGGATATTGAACCATCTTACAAAGATTTCTTCTTCATTTATATATATATATATATATATTTCTCTCTCTTAAAATACGAATTGTTATATATTTTTTTAAACGATCTGTGAACCTTTTTGGGATTCTCGGTTTGATTCTGTTTACCTAATCTTGTAGAAGTTCTTTGGATCCCCTTTAAAAGTTTTACATATTGAAATCTCTTCGTAATAGTCCATTAGATTTACTATTTCATTTTAAAATAATTAGATTCCAATTTTAAATGTTCCATTATATTATGAATGGTGATTTGATTTTAATAAGAATAAAAACTTAAAAAAGATTTCACAGAAAATTAATGATTGAAAAAGAGCATTTTGGATTTTTTTATGAAAAAAAAAAGTCCCATTTGAGAATGTCATATGGGAAATCTTCTGGATTTCGAAAGTTTATTTAAATTTATGAAATTGCAAGGGGTATCTGAATTTTGCTGTATATTTAAACATTCAGATTTCAGAAAAAGAGAAAAATTTACATTATATTGCTTAGCTTTTTTGAGGCTAACCTTTTCTTGTAAACAAACTGTTCTCAAAAAGACACTTGAAAAATGTCGCGGAAATTCTTAGAAATCTCGCAATTTTTTTCTCAATAAGGAATAACTTCACCATTCCAACTAATCAATTTTCCACTGTCCGCTTTCTTTAAACCTCGAATTACATCTAGCAGATATGAGGCTGATTGATGAGGCGTAAATAATTTTTCCGGACTTACATTTTTCACAAACATAGAGGACAAATCCGTTTTTACAGTACCCGGATGCAGAGTAACTGCAACAGCGTCTATGTTACGATAAGCGAGTTCAATTGCTAAGGTACGGGTGAATTGATTCAATGCAGCTCTATAATTTAAAAGCAAAACGGTGAATGTTTCAATATAATTTATGAAAAAGTTTTACGGCATTTCAAATTTCAATATTTACTTGCTAGCTCGATAAGCGTACCTAGAAAGTTTATTACAAGATCTGAGAAACTTTGTATGGTCATATAAAAAAAAAACATTTAATTTAGAGAAACGAAAGTTTACAACTCACCACCCACCGAGATGATTGTCTGAGATACTTCCAGTTTTAGCGGAAACGTTTCCAATTACCGCAAAATTTGGAAATCTATAATTTTGCGGTTCTTTATCTTGATCTTCTTTTCCTTCAAATTTAGTTTGCAATAAGGGAACAAAATGTTTGGCCACTAATAATGGGCCAATTGAATTGACCTTAAAATTTTCTAAAAGTATATTGGCAGAAACTTGTTTCAAAGCTTTCTCTGGGTTCACCAGTATCCCAGATATATTCAACAAAAGGCGAACCGAAGTTGGTCCAAATGTGTCTTTCACAAATTTCGAAGCAGATGAAATAGTATTTTCATCCGTGACGTCTAATTGAAGTATTTTAAGTCTTGCAATTTGATTTGGTGTAAGTTCGGATGTGATGTTATGAGTAGCAGTTGATGGGTTGCGACAAGTTGCTACCACTTTAAGGTTTGTGTTCGCAAGCAGTGCTCGAGTTAAAGCCAGGCCTAAGCCACGACTTGCTCCTTGGACAACTACTACCGACATGTAAAAGTTGATCTTGTCGTGAGGAGACTTTCTATGCTCAAGGTTAAAAAAAATGAACTTTATAAGCAGCCCAGACGAATGAAAATTACATGATTTTGTTTAAGGGGGAATCGAAACTGATCGATCCATACTTCTGGAATAAAAATGCATCGTCGATTAATAAAATGTCATCACAAGAAAGGAACTGCAAACGTCATTCAAGGATTATCTTATCAATTGATAACATTTATTTCGACATCAGATTTTAGCGAAATTCTGAAAATCATCGCTTTTTGGTGCTTAAAAGTATTCCTGTTTGTTTAAATTTAATTCATTATTAGACCTCGCAAATAAAAATGGTTTGCTTTTTTAATATTTGTAAGAATGGAAAGAAGTAAGGCTTCAAGGACTTTAACCGGTTCTAGCAGTCTTTTGAATGATGATCTAATAGGATACTAATATTTCAATATATAACTTTGAATATTTCGAAGATTTACATTGATTATTTTGAGTTTTAGAATTGCTCGAGCAATCAATTAAGATCTGATATGTAACTCCTCCTATATAAATACACCTTGTATCTCAATCAATTGAAAATTTCCTCAATCGAATGAACTCACATCACCTAAGGCCTATCACTTGGGCCCAACATTCCAAAAATTTCTGCCATAAGTTCGGCGAATTTTGGGTATTCTGCCGAATTTCCAAGAATAGCTTTAAACTCCTTTGTTTCCCGGATGTCTTTGAAATTTTCTACAATAAATTTAACCAAATAATTTTTCAACTCCAAATATTTGTATGCTCTTTCAAATAATAATGGGGTGGCATTTTCCAGAGTGACCATCTGGCATATTTCAACTTTTGCTCGGTTACTCAGATCGGCGAGATTGTATTTCTCAGCTATTTCATAGAGAGATAATGGAGTTGCATTTTCGAATGATACTTGATCGGTGTAGATGAAACGAATGAATTCGTTAAACGTGGCAAAATCGTAATCAGTAATTTCAATAAATTGTGGGTTATTTGGCGAGGATAAGATTTCAGTATTCTCATTTATGACGAGCTTTGAAACCGATAGAACATCATCCTCATCGTTTTGATCATGGTGAACTACTGGCCTTAATAAGTCCCAAAAATATCTTGATCGTTTTGCAAGTATATCAGAATGTCCATAAATTGTTTTTCCCTCGATTGAAAATTTCACGTCAGCTGTTTGAGCATTGGTTAAATGTTCTTCCCACACATCGATAAGATTTTGTGGAATATGATTCCATGGTAAATTCAGTATAGATTTCTGTTCAATAGCATCAGGAGTATCTTTAAACTGAACACCAATAATTATTTTATCGCCTTCAAGTTGAACTTTTTTCCAAAGTTTTTTGAATCCTAATCAATAGGTAAGATTTGAAAATTTAGTTTGTTAAAACGAATACTATTAACAATTTCAAGAAAAAAGCAAAATATTTTAAAAAATTTCAATACCTAACCAAGTTCCATTAACAGAATATCCATTAGTACGAAATTCTTTTCTCACAATAGAAACTTGTGTGGCATGATTCATGAGATAAACTTGTGCTGTTAATTTACCACGTTTCTCCCAGTTGGAAACTGATAGAGATTCCTCGGCGCTTGGAATTGCCGTTAAAAACAAATCACAGAAATCTGAATCTGTTTCATTTGGCTTATAAGATCAAAGAAATTTAAAATATTTAGCAAAATAAACTAATATCCTAATTTTATCATTAAAAAGAACTTTTAGCTACCTACCGGCCCGAATACTAATTGCCAAAAAGTATCTTGTCCAGTTGCAAATAATGGACTATACACCGGTGACACAAGTTCTTGAACCTTCGATACAACAAATTGAAAGGTGATATTATAATCTAACTGATTTTTCTTTAAACCTTCAGGAAGCGGGCTTGTGAATAATGCAGCAGCAGCATCCGAGAATTTGAGGTTCATCATTTTTTCCTGCGTCTTTTTTTTTCTAATCAAGTACAAAAATTTAAAATATTATTATTTTGAATGAAATTTAAAATTCCCATTAACACAAATTCAAAAATTTTAATCAAGGTTTTACTAATTCGAGTGGTTGAGGTAATTGAATTTCTATCAACAAATCAGAATTGCTCAAAGAAGCAGGAGAGACAGGAAGCAAGACATAACATTATTTGTACATTATTAAATTCGAATTATCATAGGGTACCAATTTCTCTTGTTGGGCCAGTTATTAAAATCAATTATCAAAGGGATCACACACGGGGCTGAAAAGTTGGTTCAATCAAAAAATATGATTCACCAAAGGGTGTCATTTAGCCACTATCAATATCGAAATTACCAAGAGTTTGAGAAATAGATGGTTGACTAATTTTTTTAATTAAAAAAGACTATTCTAAAATCATGTTCTTTTTCATATGAAAAACGTTAAAAAGCTTCACACCCGAAATTGAGAAATAAAAAAAGTACAGGAAGCAACATAAAAAAAGTGATAACTCCCCAAAGTCTTGTTATACAAACACACACATTGTACATTGATACAAACAAATCAATCAGATGACTACAAAATTAATCATGCGGTGAAACATTTCAGGAATGGTGTAAAAAAATTTTAATCGTGGGATGATTTCAATACTTTGAATTTTTGATGCAATCTTTTATTATTGCGAAATCCAAAGTTATCTTCAATCAAATTTGCTTTAATTACTTCAAACATCGAAAAAATTTTTGATTTAGCTTGATATAGAAAAAAGTTTAGAGTTGTTTATTGAAAATCACTAAACTTGATTCGTATAATCCATCAAAATCAGTTTTTTCTTTCTTTTCAACTTTGAATCAAATCTTTTGATTTTTTTTTTTTTTTGAAATTTAAAAAAAAACCTAAAATATTTAGACTTGATTCACTTCCCATTTAGGCAATAACCTAGATTGATGCCCTAACAAATAATAATAATAATAATTTTTAAAGTAATCTTTCCACCATTTCTTTACCAATAGTTACACTAAGCTAGAAAATTTTAATATTTCTTTATGCACATCATTATTAATAATAAAAAGAAAATATTTACTCACTGTTGTTTTTTTTATCTTTATTTTCAAATTGCCATTGTTCGGGCATAACTTTCTCCGTTCAACTTACAAATAAGGAATAGAAGTTTTCAACGAGTATACGTGAACAGTGTCAAAGGATTTTTCTCTTTCTCTTTCTACGTATCCAAGTAAATGTTACTCTGTCACTTTTTTACTTAATTAATCAAACTTTTGACCCAAGTAATCATTAATCATCAATCATCAATCATCAATTACAGGTTCTAATCCTTCGCCTTTTTTAGAAATCTATTTTTTTATATAGAATCGTTTTTTTTACTGTCACGGATTTTTGGTGGCGCTAGTGTATTTATTCTTTTCTCAGATTACCTTTTTTTTCTTCCCTATTTTCAAAAAAAGATTTCGCAAAATCTCTTTCCTGTCATATATTTTATATTTTTATTAAATTTTTTTTATACACGAAATGAACTCTTTAACATCTCAGACTCGAATCGATCCGACACCTACTGCCGAGATTGTGAGAAAGACCGAAGAGGTTTGTAATTGTACGAATTTCTCTTTGAAATAAATAAAAATGGATATTTCATGACTAAAGTTGGTTCAAAGAAAAACGTTGAAATGATTCAAAGCAAGAAACAAAAAAAAAAAAGAACAATGTAAATTTCTATTTGCCAAAGAAATTAAACATAGAACTGAAACAATAGAAATTAACATTATTAAACTGTTTGACAACAAAATTTTGATAAATTCTCCTTTCGTTTTTTGCCTTCCTCTCTTAGGTAATTAAAGCTTATAAAGAAGCTGGCCATGCTTTACGTTATGTTTCTCAAGTGGTAGCAGAACTACAAAAAATTCTTCCTGACGATATGTGTGTTCGTTTACCGGACGGATTACTTAACGGCTTTCCACCATCTGAAATATCCTTACCCGATGAAATCCGAAAAAAAGATTTGATCCGCAAAACGAGAAAAGTCGATCCGGCTGCGAATGGAACGTCGAAATATGGGGAATTTCTTATGGATATCGATCCCCCTATCTCGTCTCGATCACCCTTAAAACTACGACCAATAGCACCAATTATTATCGAAAAGCATTTACAAGAAAAACGAAAGTCAATGATTCGTGGAGATACAATATCTCCACCCTATGAAAAATTGAGATTTAAAGAATTCATAAAAGAGGAAGAAATCATGGAAGACGAATTGATGCCCCACAGTCAATCATCATTAGAGAATTCTGGGCGATCATCAAAATCCGGGAAAAAATCAAGAAAGTCCAAAGTCCGGCATGAACCTTATGAAAAACCAACTTCACCTTCGAACAATGAAGATTCACTTGATATACCCAAACAGTTTTACGCAATGAAAATGAATAAACCCCCATTGAAATGTTTAAATAATCGTCTTCACTTGACTAAACATCGAAAATCAAAATCAAAGAAAAGTAAACCGAGTGAAGAACAACAAACGTCGATTGCCGATAGCCATGACCAAAGTTCTACACCAAAATCAAATGAAACATCATCATTCTCCTCATCTGGTGAAGGAGAAGTTTCTCCAGGCAGTCCAAATTCATCGACAAAGGTGTCTAATGTGGCAGCTGTAAATTCTCTGACACCTGAACAGGATCAGCTCGTTGACGATTTCTTGAAATGTCTGGAACCAAGACTTGCCAATGGTACAGTCTCACAAAAAGGGATTGCCCTAGAAATTCGAGAAGTTTCAGGAAATAAGTCACAAATTGTTCAAGGAACTATCTCGAAACTGATTCGACGAATCGCTGTGCCTAAAGATACTGCTACGCTTGCTGCTATTCGAACATGGATCGACGCTGAGCAATCGAAAAATGAAAGCTCTCACTCTTCTTCTTCTTCTTCTGCTTCTTCGTCTTAGACAAGCAAAACGCATTTTTATAACATGTGAATAGACCATAGTAAAACATTTTTTTTGTTATGATTGTAAAGATCAAGATAATATATTTGGGTGGCTTTTAATTATAAAAATTTAATTTAAATTTTTTTGCATTCAACTTTTTGCATTTCCTTTTTTTTCTTTTTTTTTTTTTTTAGATTTTTCCCGAATTTTGTTAATAGTTTTTCAAAGATAGAAGTTTGATGTTTTTAACTCTTTAACTCATCTTAAAACAAGTAAATATGTAACCTAATGCTAAAATAACCATCTGAAATATTATTTTGAAAGGAAATCCTTAGAGTTAAAATTCTTAATTAATTTTTTGAAATAATAATCAAACTTTTTTTGTTACAATATAAATCCTTTTTTTCGTGTATTTTGAATTTCTTGAAATAAATTTCCAATTTTGAAAATTTATTAAAAATGAAAAAAATTTCAAAGAAATATCTAATGATGAGTCTAGATTTAGATTAAAAAGCAAAAATTTTAAGATTAGTAATATCATTTCCTTTCCTTTGAAAGTCACGAACCGACTGGTTGTTGAATTAGAAATTAAATTTTGTGATTTCCAATATTTGGTCAAAAGTTATAATGAGGATAAAACTTTTGACTTTGATTTGTTATACCCATTAGCCTTCTTCTCAAAAAGGAACCAAAAAGAAATTTTGAAAATGAAAAAATTATCATATTTCAGGGTCAATATTAGGAAAACAGGTTTTTTTAATCACAGATATTTAGGCTTTTAAAATTCAGTTCACGTCATGTTGTACTGTACACTGTTAAACTTTATTCAATAGAAAAACTTTAAATCATATTCCTTTTACAGATTATTCCAAGCTGCGAAAAACGCATAAAGTTTTGTGAAATTGCAAAGTGAATAAATGATAACAATAGAAATGCACAACATTCTTTTTCTCTGCTTATATCATGATTTGTCATTTTGCTCTAATCTGCGATTTATCATGTATCTAAGAAAAAATTAATAAGTTCAGGAAAAATACCTGATAAAACAAATTTCAATCATTCCCCAGGGCACTGTTTTTGGTGATGGGTAACTAAAAACTTCTACAACAACAATGGTTTAAGAGATAATATTATTTTCAAATATTTGGATTAAAAGGTTTTGGGAGATAACGTTGATGATAATAATTTATACTAGATTAATTTGAACATATTATAACCTGATAGAGCTATTTTTAGTGAGATACAAACTTTAGCGGGTTAAACCTGATTTGGAATTTTCATGTAAATTACTGATTATGGTAAGTTCCGAAGAGGAAGAGATAACAGTTTTCTTTTAGCTAAGCTAGCTGAGCTGATCGTCTTTTTTTTTTTTTTTTTTATGTAGTTTCGAAAATATGAAAGGGGGTAAATTAGTCGAATTATTTTTAAAAAATTTCTTTTTTAGAATCTATTCGGAACGATAGTGATTCATATTATGTTAATAAGGTAAAAATGATTTAAAAAAAAAATCATAATGTATATTTGGGTTTCTCATCTTTAGAATAAATCTTTACAATATTTTTCATTTTTGAAAAACCAACTCTTTTATGGTATCATTTAAATTCCAGATTTGTTAAAAGATAAGAATCTTTTGATTTCTAAAAAAAAATAAATGGGATGAAAATTGTGAAAATAAGAAATAGACTTTATAATCGGATTTGTAAAAAAGTTTCGGTCAGTTGAACTTTTTTTTAACAAACTCACAAAATAATTTTTCAAATTTTGAGATCCTTGGGCCATAATAAATTAGTTGGGAATATATTTTTTTGTAAAAAAATAAAATATACATTCAAAATAGTTTGAAAATCAAATCAAATTTATTTCAGAATATTTCACTTTTGTTTATTCTATTATAAAAGCTTGATAGTATTTTGGAAAGTTTCCTTTTTGAAAATATTTTAATTAAAAATGAAATTTCAAAGGACTTTTACAATGAACTTTATTATATGCTTCGAATTCTTTTACTTTAAAATTCTATGAATGTACAGTATCTTTTTCACCAGGAGTTGTTGAAGTTGTAAGAAATTTAAAAAAAAAAAACTAACTTGAGTCAAATTTTTGAAAAAAAAAATATTATTTTGTCCGACAAAAAAAAGACCTTTGTTTTTCAAATCTGTTACTATAGATGATGATTACAATAGATGGAATGGTTTGAAAGTATAAACGGCTAATAATTAAAATGGTTACTTTTTTTTTTAAAAAAAAAGAGATTTATCTCATAAAGTCCAAGTTTGAAGTGAAAAAAAAAAAGCGCAGTTATCCATTAAAAATTTTTAAAGAATTTCCATATCATAAATATATTTCAATGGGAGTAGACTAGATTAAAATAAAGTCAAAAATGAAATTTTTATTTTTGATCTCCTTAATGTTTTAATTAAAATTTCCAAACATTCAGTAGCAAAAATGAATTCTTCAAATAGAGAGCTTGTGGATGTGCGGATATAATTAATTTATGAATGAGAATTTGAAATTTTCCTATTGGGTTTGGAACATTGATATTTGGATAAGGGAATGTAGTGCTTTTTAATTTAGACCTTAAAGGGTAATGATTTTTTGATCTTGAAATAAAATTAAATCAAAATACATCAATAAAATGCATTGATTCGGCTTAGTACATCCAATAATTCTATACCAATAATCGTCATTGAGACCCGAGACTTTCTCACGGTGGTAAGCCGTGTTTCGAGTTTCATGAAGCCTTATTTGCTTTCAGATCAAAGTTTTGGCAATTTGGCTTTGAACCTCATGCAGTAAACCTATATATCTTTATGATCTAGCATCATTTATAGCTTCCTTTGACATGGAGAGAGTAATTGAACATTTTAAATTGAGATCAAGTGGGTGTATTTCTTTTTTCTAATTCCTTTTTTTTTTTTTCCAACGGGGTAACAATTCATATTTTTCCTGATTAGTTAAAATATTTTTTGATTGAAGTAAAAAAGAACTTTTTTATAAGGGATCAATTGACAAAAAAGAATCCTTAAAGTTTTATGCGAAAAGTTAATTGATTGCATACTCGGGTTAACTCCTTAATTCACAAAATTTCAAAGAAGGAACCCTAAGGTTTTAACTTGATCAGTTAAATTTTTCAATTATTCCCATACAAGGAATGAGCGAGCTATTATGACTAAAAGTTTTAGAACATAAACTTTACAAGGAATTTCAATTGAGGAGATTGTTTGGTTACACATTTCATTTATCAATGATCGTAAAATCCTTCTATTTTACTCCCTGACTAACAGAGAACTTGAGATATTATTTTTACTTAAACTTTAGTCTCGGCTAAGAATAAATATGGACTTGAATACCTTATTCTATAATGATATTGAAACGATAGTGAATTCAATATTAACCGTTGGAATGAACTAATTTTTAAAAAATAAGAAATTCATCATGAAATCAATAAAGTTAACAATTGAATTCTTTTTTTAAAAGTTTAAAGTCAAAAGTAAAAGAATAGAACTGTGCCATTTTAAAAGATAAATTCTCATTATACCCCAAGATAGATTCCCATTAATTGATTCAAAGTATAAATCATTTTCAAAACTCATCAGGATATTTACAACGTTTTTCTTAATAAATTATTGAATAAAAATGGTAATACATTTCTCAGATCTTGAAATTTTATTCTTTTCCAATATGAGATCAAAATTAATGTATCAAAAAGCCTTATAAGGATTTCAAAAAAGGGACATAATTCAAAATATCTCATCTCATCAGAAAGAAAAATATTATAAAACTTTTAAAGATTTTTGGTGAAACATCCTTCTTTAACCAAAAAATCCATATTTGTTGAATTGTATTTTTCGATCTTTTCTATCATAAACTAAAAACTAATGTGAATAACTACCGTTACTAGTATAAAAATAGAGGTCTAAATAAGATTAAGAATCAAGATTTAGTTGCAATCAGAATCCATTATTAGAGAATTGATTAGCTAAATTTTGAAAGTGCAAAGAATGGGAAAAGATAAAATATTAATTCAAGACCAACTAAATCCTAGGATTATTCAAAAACAAAAATTTATCATATAAAATAAAAAACTTTTTTATATTTATTCATGTACGAGGATTCTCGAATAATATTAAAAATGGAATAAATGAAATCTCATATTTAGCTTTATGAAAAATATGAAAATTCATATTTTTTTTGAATTTCATATATTTTTATACTTTTATTGAATAAAATAATTTTATTTAATTCATATTTAAAAATAAATATTAATTTATTTTTTTACAAAATTACAAAATATTAATTATTAGAATTTTAAAAATTTTAAAATTGAAAATTTTTTTAAAAAAATTCTTAAAATAACATAACACGGAAAAAATTTTTTTTTTCAATCATTAATTTATTTGTTAATTAACAAGTGAAAGTTTTTTTAACCAAAAAACGTTCGGTTATAATTATAATGTCAGTATATCAAGGATAAATTAAAATTTATTCTCAAAGTAAACAAAAGTATAGTTAAAATATTAAATAAACTTTTTTATATATTTTTGAAATAACTATTTCATTTTATTTTATCATTAATAAAATTGAAATTTTTATAATATTTATATTATATAATTAAAAAGAAAAAGATTTTATAGAAATTTCTTAAAAATATTTGCTTTAAAAATGTTATTAAAAATATTTTTTATCAAAAAAAAACATTTTTATTGTTTATGAATAAGTAACACTTTAAAATTTGACTATTTTTAAATGTCAAAATTTTTTTAAAATTTTTTTTTTTAGTTAATTGGGTAATAAATATCCTTTTATAATTAATTAATATTTAATGTTTATATATTACTTATAATATGTATGAATATATAATAAAATAGTCCAAAATTTTTATTATACTTATCAATAATTTTAAATATTTGGTTTTAGAAATAAATAAAAATTATTACATTGCTTTATGTTAATAAACTTGGTTGAAATAAATTTAAATATATTTAGCTTTGATATTTATATTAAAATTAAAAAATCATTAACAATTCTAAAATTTCTATTTTTATCTAAAATACTTTTTAAAATGACAAAAAAAATGCCTCATTTTTTTTGTTCAATATAATGCTTAAATTTCAATTTTTTATAATTATCATGTATTTATAAAAAAAATTTATTCAATAGATAGTGGTTAATTTCTGAGAAAGTCAGCTAAAATTAAAAGTTTTAGATTATAATATAAATTATTAATCTTGTTTTGAAAATTCAATTTTACAAGATGAATTAATCAAAAATGCTCTATATCCAGATTGATCATTTCAAATTCAAATTAACTTCTTTCCATTCCTGAATTTTATATTGGTGTTAATTTTCTTTTCTGTGCTTATTAACTTCTGATCTAGAAATTATATGGCAAAATCTTTGTTAAATCTAATTTTTTCATGATAGTTACCAATTTAATTATAATTGGATTATTGCTTAGTAATTCACACAATTTTTTGTAAAATTTCATTTAATTCATGCCTGTGACTATAAATCTCATGACATAGCTTCCAATTATTTAGTAGTGATTAACTCAAAATAATAAATATAAGCTTTCGCGAGAGTTTTTATTTTTATTATTTAATTAAAAAATTAAAATTTCATGATAGTTCTAATTGAAAACTATTATTTTAACATAAAGTTTGATTTTTATTATCAGTTGGGACACAAAATTTGGAAAATTACTTTAAATGATGATTTGAGGTCTAAAAGTTTTATTAGGCATTTACCATTTGCTGTTCCACAAAAGTAATTAATCCTCTATAATGTCAACCAAAAAAATTTTCGACCCAAACAAAAATTGTCCGAAAAAAACCTAATAATTTATATTTGGATGTAATCTTCTAAATCTTGTCCAAAAATAATAATGGGATTTGCTTTGTGAGTCATTAAATCGTGTCGATTATCTATCATTTCCTTTTGTATGTTTTTGTTAAAAATTCCAGGATCTTTGTATTCTTCGAGTATTCAATCCCAATAAAGACAACAAGACTTAAACAATATGTTAGAAAGCTCATAAATATCAATAAAAAACACTTGACATTTTTTTAATACCAATTCAATTACACATTTTTCAATTATCTTTGTAATTCTTTTTCTTATCTTGAATGAAAACTCAGATTTTTTTTAAAATTTTAAATATATATCTTAATATACCTTAAAATTATATTATTTCTTTTTTCATTTTGTTTTCAAGTTAAATTTGAACCAAATGCAATTGAGTCTAGTCCAATGGCAAAATATAAATTCTGATATTAAGAAGTTTTTTCTTTCTGACATCCTTTTAATTCAAAACATATTAAAAAATTGAATTAAAAACTTCTTCATATTAACTCATGAGTCGCATTAATAATTGTCCAAGACTATTTCCCAAAGCAAAAGCCAAAAATATGAGCTGTCTTGGGCTAATTAGCAGATATCCTTAATTGAATTGTCCAATCTCAAAAGTTCTTTTATACACTATTTTCTGATAGGCAGCAATCTGTTCATAAAAATATGTTTTATAACCCTTAAGTGTCTATCATTAACTCAAACTAAAAATTCCATCTTTCAAGAAAATTTCCATTTGAAATTTTTTCATGGAATCTTAAACTTTGGTATTCCTGATGCAATTAAGCTAATATCCCATAGTTTTTCCTTTGTTAGCATGTCTTTAAGGTCAAAAAGCCATATAGAATATTCATAAAACTTAAAACAAAACAAACAGGAAAAAAACCTTCCCATTAAAATATAAGGATGTCAAATTTAAACAGAAAAAGACAGTCCACTTATCCAAACACCATTGGCATAAGTATATTTATTTACGTTTAAATATTTAATCTTCTCACTCGCAGTATTGACCCTTTTAAAAAGATTTTCAGAAATGAAATCGATTTCATCTGCGATCTAGTCCCATAGAAAAAGGAAATTCAAAAAAAAGTGACTTTCAAATTTAAAAATCAAACCAAATCAGAAAAATTGATCAAAATTTTTTGCTTCAAGGAAAAAACTAGAGTCGTTTTGCTTTAGAATTTCAATTATTGCATCATGAGAATCCAATCCTTTTCTTCATTCGAAAATATAAGAAAGAGATCTCATCGAAAAAATCTTAAAAATTATATTAAATACAGATCACAACTTTTAGAGAACATCACTAGTATTTTGATAAAACATTTCTGTGTTCATTTTGCGTAAATAATGGTCAAAATTTCAAACCTTTTGATGTAGCCAATTTTCATTAATTTCCACCAGTGTGCTTACTTAATAATTCTTGGCAAAAAATTGCGAACAATAATGTTGGAAAAACTTTTTTGCAGAATTCTAATTTGCGGAACTTGGACAATATTAATCGGATTTTGATAATAATGTGCTTTTTTAACAAAGTAAAAAATCTGAGGTTTTGACATTAAAAATAGAAAGCAATTAAAATATGGGAAGCTGCAATCTCCAATAGATTGTCTAGATCTTGAATATTTTTACAAATCATTATTACAAAAATTATGGTTAACTTTTACTATATTAAATATTTGCCAAGTTTTAAGGTGGGCAATAATTTGTTTACTGGTTAATGCAAGTGTACTTCATACGTTTCGTTCACATCATATTGATCCCATGATGCTTTCCATCTTTGTGATAATTTACTATTTGGCCTATTTTATCGATCTGTATCAAATTTACCTCTTTTGAATGTTTGAAACAATCATAATTACGATTTTAGTCATTTTTCAAAACTTTTTCTGATTTCATCATATATTTTTAGCTTTCAACATTATCCTCCTCATACATTTTCGAATCACTCAAGCTCTTGAGATTTTTGTTGGCAATAGATATTTTATCGACCAATAGGTTAACCTTATAATTTTCTCAATTGTCATCTAAATGCTGCTTGATGTATAAAGAACAAAATACTTACCAAAAAGTATTTTATTTTCAAAAATTTTATTAATGATTGGTAAGAAGTTGATTATCAAAAGATTTTAACCATTGTAACTTATTCAAGCCTCAAAAGTCCAGTAAAAGGGAGTTAAAAAAGCATTAAACCTTCAAAGATTTCATACCTCAAGATGGAAGCTTTGACCGCTTGATTGATGAAAAACTTTTTTTTAGTAATGTCAAAGATTTATCACAAGATTTATGGAGAATATATATTAAAACTATTGTAAAAAATTTACAATCGATTTTTAAACCCCAATAAAGTGTTTAATCAACTTAAATATTTTGTTTGTGCCTATTTTGTCATTTCATCACACAACTTAATTGCGTTACCTATGCTATCACGGAACATTCATCTAAGCCACATTGATCCCCCTCTTTTCTCGTTAAAAACTTTCCCTTACTCGGATTGGGGTTTTCTGCATGTTATTTTTTTTCGTTTGCACTCTTCTCGTTCATCGAATGAATAATTTATAAAAGTTTATCTTAGTCATGGGAGTCTTTAAAACAACTACCAGAACAGCGGTTACAGAATGGATAGGTAAGAAATGATCCATAAATAGGATTACGATGTATGATTATTTTTAGTATTATAACATGTGGTATTGATGGTCACTCTGGAGCGGTATTAAAATATTCAAGTTTTTTTCATCGTTTCAATGAAAAGAACGATTGACCACAGAACGTTACCAGGAAGAAGACCTTTCGGAGATATTTCATTTATGTGAGGTGATTAATTTACAAGAAAATGGGTAAGTTTATATTGGAAAGCGTGGATATGGAAAGATTTTAAAAAGGGGTGAAAATCCAAGTTTGATGCTTACTTTAAAATAATTATTGTATTAACGTGTGTGAAATTTGACTGAATTTTTTATAGACCAAAAGAAGCAAGTAAAGCGATTCGTGGAGTATTCAAGTACGGATTAAAACATGCCCAACTTCGAATTCTTACGGTTCGAAAATCTAATCGATTCTTAACTCTTTATTTTTGCTTGAATTATGTATTCTGCGGAAACTAATTTACTTTCTGATATTCACTAGATTTTGAAAGCGCTCGTAGAAAATTGCGGTTCAAAATTCCAAACTCAAATCGCTACTCAAAAATTTATTGACCGGATAACGAGTCACGCTACTTCCTCTGTAAGGTTTTGATTTAGCCATTTTTCTAATTTTAATTCAAACGCTTCGTAAATTCTGATTAACTCAATAATTGAAAATTTCAGTCAACAGACCCCCAAGTTCGTAAAAAACTCATAGATCTATTATTACAATGGCAAAATGACTTTAAAGGTGAACCAGGGATGACAATTTTATCACAACTATACCAATATGTCGCTGGACGAAACAATAATGGGTATCCGGGTCGTCAAAACCCTTATCAAAATACTACGGCCACCACTTCTCGTGCATCACCATCATCAAACATTGCACAGAATGAAAAAAGAACTACTTCGAATTCATCTAACTCGGGTTTGTCAAAAAGTAGCGGCCCCGATGAAAAACCTATTTCTGCTGCAAAGGTAAATTTTTATCGAAAATTCGTTGCTAGAATTCTGCACATTTTTCCTAAATTGATTATTTATTTTCAAGATCAATGAAGAAATTGGAATTGCGAATCAGTATGCCACAAATTTGATTAATGCTATAACATTATTGCCGTCTGGGACGAGTATAGAGGCTTTGAATGGTAACGAAGAAATTCAAGTATGTACTTTATATATTTCTGTTTCAAAATTGTTTATTGGGGGATTTCAAATTTTAAGCTTTTAATATATTTTTAATTTCAAAGAAATATCTACAAAAATGTCGTGAAATTTCAAAAGAATTAGCAAAAATTATTCAAAAGGTCACAGATGGGGCTCAACTTGGTAAATCTTTTAACTTTCGTTATATTCCTACGAAAAAGTTATCTCATTTGATCGGGGTTTCATGAAAATTTCTTCTTTTCGAAGGTCCACTTTTACAAACCAACGATCAATTGATGGGAGCACTTCAAATATACGAGGATCTAGCTGAAAATATCTTATTCAACGATAATAGCGATATCCAAAAAAATCAAAAATCAGAGGAATTTGCTAAAAATAATGAAGATTTATTTGGTTTTGGAACTTTAAACCAATCTTCTTCACTTTACCAAAGTTCAAATGTAGATATTTATGAATTTTAACCCATTTTTTTCCGTCAAAAAATTGAAAAATCCTCATTATTGAATTAACTTATCCCGTATTTTCCTTATAGATACGCCAAAACTCTGGAAACCTGATCGATTTTGATGCGTTTATATCACCTCCACTACCAACGTATGTTTGGCTCTCATACCTTATACTACATTTTCACAACAAGTCCGCAATTTCATTAAACCAAAAACTTTCATCTTATGATGATTTTCTACGCTTGCAATTTTTATTCTAAATCTCTTCAGATCAATTCGTAATACTTCGCAAAAACAATCTTCAATTGAACGCGACCCATTCGCAGATCCGGATCCTGATCTTGAAATTACTCAACCTCATGTTCCAACACGTAGGTGTAATTCACGACGACAACGTTTAGAGTGGTAAGTTTGGAACAGATAGGAATTGTCGAAATATTTTGAGTCACTTTGCTCTATTTTAAAAACAATTCAAATTATTCCAGGGCTGAAGTATAAAAACGAATAAGCAATAACGAACCCATGAGGCAAATTCATGGAAATATCAAATCAGAAATCACTGAATTTGGTACAGTTTTCAAATAAGAAAGGGTATTTTAGCCTTTTTCCTTTTATTGAAATATTCCAGAATCATCCTTTAAATAATTCGTAAATGCACATACATTGAAGTCTTTCTTGCTAGACAATCAATCATGAAATTGGAGTAGCCATTAGATATAAGCTACATGTGTTTTTCGTTTTATCAAAGCATATGTATAAATTTTAATCGCTGTTCTCCCGTTCATTCGATGCTTTTTGTGCAATGGAAAATGGTACCACACTGGTGTGGTACTACAACAATTAATTCACTGAGGCTGGGACAATCAGGATTCCTTAATAATATAAATAATAATGCCCGATCAATCTTTCCTTATATTTCATTAAATTAAACTTTGAAATGAAAGATTTTTCCAAAAACCTAGTAGAATCACTTGCCAATATCCTTAAAACCAGTGATGAATCAAATATCATAATAAGAGCAGGGGAACCGCCAAACACCAAAGAATTTAAGGCTCATACTTTGATTCTTCGTAATCGTTCTCTGTATTTCCGAGCTGCCTTGTCACAAGAATGGGTGAAAAAAGAGGGAGAGTTGGTTGTGTTTAAGAAACCGAACATTTCACCATGTGTTTTCGAAATTATTTTAAGGTTTGTGTAGGAACGTGTAGTTTGATTGTGAATTTTCTTGAGAAAAAGTTCTAAATTGAAGCGACTCCTGGGAATTTCAATTCAAGATACATGTACACAGGAATTGTCGATTTAGACCAACATAATGGGGCTGACATCTTTCACCTACTACTAGCTTCTGATGAATTAGAAATTCCAGAACTAATAACATATGCACAGGAACATTTAATAGCCAAAAAAACCTGGATCTCAGAAAACATTGTGACAGTTTACCAAGCAGTAAATCTCCATGAAACTTTTAACTTGCTAAAATCACAAATAGATTCTCTGTGGAAAGAAGATGGCCATTTATTTTTTGAGTCTGTCGATTTTACTTTGTTAGATGAAGGGTCACTTTTGAAACTGCTTAACCGTCAAGATCTTGGATTACATGAGATTGAAATTTGGAACTTTTTGATTGAATGGGGAACTACGAACGCAAATATTGAAGAACAGGATACTACAAAGTGGACGGAATCGGATTTTGAGGCTCTTCAGAATTGTATTGGTAAATTTTTCCCGTTGATCAGGTTTTACGATATACTGCCGAAAGAATATACCGATTACGTTGCTCCATTTCAACATATTTTAACCAAAGAGATTCGGACAAAATTGCTATCATATTTCACCGAAGGAGGTCAGTCTAAAGATGTAGAACTTGATTGTTGGATGACAGAGTTACCCCCTAGATCAATTATTAAATCGGCAATAATCACATCTCAACAAGCTAATTGGATCACTTTAAGAATTGATAAAGAGGAATTGACTCCTCGCTCTGACAGAACAAATCCATACAACTTTCACCTTCTCTACCGAGCAACAAGAGATGGTTTCGGAGCAAAAGCGTTTAGAAAAGCATGCGCAAGTAAACAAAAGACAATAACTGTTGCAAAAATAGCCGGTTCTGACATAATTATCGGTGGCTATAATCCAAGTGATTGGGGTAGTGAGGTTGATCTTGAGAGAGACATTGCCAACTATCAACCATCAAGCAATCAAGAAGGCCATCGATTTGATCCAGATACTGCAATTTTCTCTTTCCCCAACGGCCAAGACATCACACAAGCCAAATTTGCGACAAGTTCAAACGAGAATAAAACTGTTGTTTTTCACCCGAATTACGGGCCTTGTTTTTATAATGACTTGTTCATAGGAAATCAATGTAATATCGTGGGTTCTAGCTGGTATAGGCGTTTTCATTTTGAAGACGATATTTTGGATACGTGGAATGTACAACAAAGGAAAAAGCTGAATTTTAAAATTGAAAATTATGAAGTTTTTCAAATTTTTCCAAAGAATTGAGTCGATTTTTTGAGTAGAATAAAGGCTTGACAATTTTTTATTTTTTCGAAAGATCTTAATTAATGTAATGTAATTTATTTGATAATAAAATTACATAGTAATTGGCTATTAGCTATAAAATTTGGTTCATTTTCTAGACTATGAAAACTTTTTAATTTTCATAAAGATTTATTAAAAATATTCGACCTCTAAGAATTTGTTGATTTAAATACGAAATTAAGGGTAAAAACTTTGAGTCATTTGTTCATGGATACAAGGGTTGCAAACCCAACTCTGTCTTACTCTCAATCGAAAATAGCCTATCTCACCAATAAAAATTCAACATATAGTTTATTTGTAGATAGTAGCAGAATTTTGTTTGCGCAGACATTTTTCCACCAAGAATCCATGAAGAATTTTGTGATAATTAATCCCGAAATCTACAATCGACAAAATGTGGAAATGAAATCTTTTAACTTACCCTAGTTTAAAGGGATCCAGAATAGCACCGACCATCAGATCTGGACCACTTGTCACGTATAAGGTCCATAGCTAAAGCAGCTTAAACCGAACTTGATTCAAATAATTTACTCACGATCAATGTAAAAAGTCCTGCCAGAAATTCCCTTTTTCGTTATGCTAATATCAATAATAAATTGTTGTCCAGCCAGCCAACATTCGATTCATTAATATTAACATAATTTTATCTCTGATCTGCCAAAAAGTTTTGGAATATATATATCTGATCTGTCCGGTAAAAAAGTGATCCATTAATCCCACCGAAAATGTATTCACCACCGTAATCAGATTTAATACGTTTTGTACAAAGAGAAATAATTTCGAGAAGTTATAAAGGCATTTATCATTTTAATAACCTCCTTTTGAGAAAATGAAAAATTAATAAACTTCATTCGTATGAAAATTCAGTTAGATAAATTAAAACAAATTCCTGATTCATACAATTATTTTTATTGCAGATACCCATAAATCTGTGAAGCCTAGTGTCCAAGCTGATTAGGAAATTTTTTCCAGGGAATACCCAAGTGAAATTTAGCCAAGTCCACTTAAAAATTGAATAAAGTAATTTCGAATCGATGAAACAATGCTAAATTACTCCACTCATTATCATTTTGAAGAGTTATAACCCTGAGGTTGTAAATCCGGATTTAAATATTTTTTATTTCAAATCCATTTACTGAAGAATCAATTTCTCCGAATTTTTTTTCCCACTTGGCCAACATCTGGAATCTTAAATGTCTGCTTTTCGATATTTTCGAGCTGAATCACAGTTTATTGTATTGCTGCGGTTCTGCCTATGAGATTGAAATACCTGATACGAATTTTAGAAGCCGAATAAAAAAAGTTTGATTGATTTTTATAATCTTTTGGTCTCATCTTAGTCGGATAGAGGTGCTGCAGGGAGGGGGTTGGGTAGAGACTAAAAAAGTGACCACTTTTTTTATTCACTTTTTCAATATTAATAGAAGCCCACCAAAAAACTCTTTTTTCTTTGAATGACTAAAGAAAGAAATGGGAGAAACGAGAATAAAATCCCTACCGAGAAAATAAATTCATTGTCACATTAAAATTTTTCGGATCCATTAGAAAAAAAGTATATAATAGTGTTGAAATATTTCAGATATTAAAAAAAAACGTTATCCCTGCATACAGATGGTATCTCAATAGGAAGTTCTAATTATAAATTCAGACAAATATTCGCCAGTATGCTTCTTTGATGTAGATAACGGATGATCTGTCAAACCTACACGAAACTCCAATGTTTGACGGCAGGTTATTACAATAATTAATCTCAAATTACAAATTAACATTTATATAAAATGATATTGGGTTGTGAAAGAAATTGAAGTTCTTTCGCATTTATTTTGAATTGAGCCAAGAAAATTTCATTAAAATGCAAGCTCAGAATAATGACTCTTTAACAATGCTACAGTCTCCAGGGCTGCAAAGTGGTTCAAAAGATAGCTCACAGTTGTATCAGCCACCAAAATCTTTCGATCCCCTAAGTGGGCCACCACCATCATCTTTGGGACCCCCAAGTGAACCCCCACCACCTCTCGGGTCACCACCACCCACTTACTCAATAAATGAAATATCCCAAAATGTCTCAAGTCAAGCCCCATATCAACAACAACAACTACAACAACAACTACTACTACAACAACAACAGCAACAACAACTACAACAACAACAACTACAACAACAACAACTACAACAACATCAGCAACAACAACAACAACAACAACAACTACAACAACAGCAACAACAACAGCAGGCATACCAACAACAGCAGCAAATGCAATACCAACAACAGCAGCAGATGCAATACCAACAACAGCAGCCGCAACAATACCAACAACAGCAGCCACAACAATACCAACAACAGCAGCCGCAACCATATACATTAGACCATCAACCAACTATTATTCATGTAGTAGAGGGGTTTCCAAACGGGCCTCCAACTTTGCCTAATTTTTGCTCAACTTGTCAAATACAAGTTTCCAATCCAATTAGTGAGCGACGTGTTACGGATCAAGGTGTAATGGTGGCTGCAC
The DNA here is from genome assembly GCA_016748015.1 of Geosiphon pyriformis. NCBI lineage: Eukaryota > Fungi > Glomeromycota > Glomeromycetes > Archaeosporales > Geosiphonaceae > Geosiphon > Geosiphon pyriformis. The sequence goes on along the minus strand of JAAOMT010000379.1, from coordinate 273,067 downwards.
TTTTATGTTTATTCTTTTTCCCATTGGCTTGGGTACCCTTTGTCATGGATGAATTCCATACTGTGGAGAAAAAATGTCCGACTTGTAAAAAGATTTTAACTTCTTAGAATTCAACTGAACTTTATTTAAATTTTGCAATATTTTAGTCATCAGAAAATATTTGTTCAAGTTGATCCAAATTTAAATGAGAAATCACTAAATATCGACCAACCAACAAGGTTACCTATAGATCTTCAACTCAAATTTGTATTTAATAGCGATTATTTTACATTCATGCTCGTTGATTATATGTATTAACTTAATATTAAATTCTTTTAAAACATCTTATTCAAAATCAAAACTTTTCATTGATAAATCATACAAATTATGAAATTCATTCTGTGTTTTGTGAAAAACTATTGATGTTTAACATTATCCAAAATGAATTCCCAATTTCTTTATAAAATTAAAAAAGCTTTGTAACAGGTCTCATCAATGACGCAATTGTTCAGGTTTATCGGGGAAAGATTGAAAAAATTTTCCTTTCTAAGGAATATCATTAATATATACATTTGAAATAAAAAAAATTGCGTTACTTTTATAAACCCAACTCATTGATATTAGAGTTAATTTTGGCTAGGAGGAAAAATATGTTTCCTCATGTATTAATATTGCTGGTGAAGAAATTTTATTTTCAAAACCTTCCACTATTGTACATCCTCTTTATGAGCCATATAAATGTTACAGTATTATGAAAAAAATTTAATGAGTTCTAAAATTGATTTGTATAATGAATTGTTGGAGATTTTGAAACTATGAGACATAATGTAAGACCCTTTTTGATTCATAATTTTCATTATTTTCATTACTAATTACTTGTAGGTTTTCAAGTTTTTTAATTATGATAAAAATCATTATAATAAGGCTAGTTATAAATATTTTAATAAATAATTTTGTTTCACAGTATGAAGATTTTTATTCTGGGTTTTTAAAAGGTAATAAAATTTTCAAGAGGAAGAATTCTACAAGAATAAATTTATTTATTGAATAAATAATCCTTGAATTTGATTTATAAATAAGATCCAAACAATTAGAGATAACCATTTTAAAATTTATTAATGAAATGACGAAAAATGTGAATGAATCAATAATAATAATAATAATAATAATAATAATAATAATAATAATAATAAATAATTTTTTAAAATTTATGTGTTCAGATATTTTTTTTTCATCAATTTGAGATAATAAGTTTTCATGAGATTTCTTTTTACAAGTTTTTTATTGTCAAACTTATAATAAAATTGTGTATTTTTTTTAAACAGGAAAAATATCAATTGTCTCTTAAAAAACTTTTATTTAAAATTGTATTTATTAAAGATAAGAAAACTTTCAATAAATTCAAGCAGAAGTTATTTCACCCTAATAAAAAAGATTAAAAAACATGCAAAGAATTACGGTTTCTAACTTCCTATTATATTTGTAAAATTTTTATCATCGGCTCAAAAGACCAACTAATTCAAGCCCAAGAAATATCTTGCATATGATAAGTTTTGGTATATTATACTTTTAAATTTTCCAATTGACTGTCTCCAAGATTCTTAGTAGCACGGGTTTGTTTACATATTTATGCATAAAAAAACTTTAATTCTTTCGTTGCCAATATTTAAAATTTTTGCCTTGGTTACAAGAAAATTGTAGTCTATTGTATTTATCTATCTATCTATCTATCTATCTATCTATCTATCTATCTATCTATCTATCTATCTATCTATCTATCTATCTATCTATTTAATACTACCGTCTTGTCGAAACCGATTATCAGTTGTTTTAAACGCCTATTTAGTTAAGGTTCCTCTCTTACAACTTAGAATCCAAACTATCTTCAATTAATTAAAGATCTCCATTACTTTTTTTCTTTTTCTACAAAAATGGCCCAATATCTTCCAATTGAAATTTTGGAAAATATTTTTGCCAGTTTTTGCCAGCATCTGACTTTGATCATGACAATCAACCACTTTTCGCCGTAATCCTCGTTAGTCGAAAATGGAATTCCAATACTTTAGCGAAGACCGTTCAATGGGAAAACCTAAGTTCACGACAAAAAATAATTGATGGTTTAATGACCCTCTTAACTGAGAAGGAAAAGCGAGATTTATTTAATAAAAAAGCTTCAACATTTCAAAAAAGTAGCTCAATTCACACGTACTCGATTGAACATTTATAGACGTCATAAAATATTATTCCAATATCCAAAGTTCATAGAAACAATCGATCTGACACAATTAAAACAAAAAAATCAAAAGATTGGTGCAGAAGCCAGACTGAAAAATATTTCGATTTATTTCGAATTAGATCGATAAACTTTGTAAATGGTCCCCATTTTTTAATGAGAATGAACTACTGGGAAATGGATTTCACAAGTTTAAATGGGTTCATCTTATTTGGCATCTTTCGTTTTTCGAAGAGTCAGCTTGGTATATGGCCCTGGCCCCAACTCAGACGTATCATTTGATCAAAAATTTTTATCAGCAATTGGTGGGTAGTGAGAACTAAATAAAATTTTTAAATCTAATAAAATCCTTATCTTTAACCATCTTAAAGAAATTTTGGAAATAGATCATTTGTCAACGCCCGAATAGTCTTAGAAAAATGCACAAAAATATCACGATTAAGAGTGTATCTGGGTTCAGGAGACTTAAACTATTTGCAAGTCGGCCTGAAATCAAGTGGAAAAATCCTCAAAGAAATTGAATTTGTGAAAATTTATTTTACAGTGTCCAAAGTTAACCTCATTATATAGATTTCCTAAAGTTTTAGTAATTTTTTGAAGATGTTGGCATTTGACTAAACATATTTTACGTCCAATTGTTGGTGGTGATGATACGATTGAAAAAAATCATGAAAGGTTACTTTTTATTGATTTCCAGAATACTTTTTGTTAGATACTTTTTTCTTTTTTACTGTATTTATATGTTCCAAGTTTTGAAGTATAAAATCAAAAATGTACAAAATTAAAACAATTTTCAAATTTTTTGTGGGGTACGACTGAAATTGAGACTTTTCTTAATGATCATTCTGGTTAAAATTAACAATTGAGATTTGATTCATTTTTTTGAAACTAAGGAGATGATTTTTTATCTCTCTAAGGTGGGTATTATTAGCTCCTCTCAAAAAAAAATTGAATGAAAAACCCAGAAAGACTCGGAATATTTTTGTGCATGTAATTGTAACTGAACAAATACAATTTATACATCAAATAAAAAATTATATCTAATTATTAATTTGTTAGTCCTTCATTTGAATTTAATATTGCTTCAATCCTCTTTGGAAAGATTTGATATTTTCTTCAACAACTTCCAAATGTTTTCAATTGGATTCAGATCTAACGAATTCGTCGGCCAGTTAATAAAATTTTAATTGCCTTTTTAAACAGTAACAAGTTGGTATTTAAAATTTCAAAATAAGCATTTCCATTTATTTTTTCACAATTTTTTTTTGTATTCATCACAAAATATTAACCGACCCCACGAAACACAAAACCATTAGTGATTTTCGTACACTTTTGAAAAGTAGACGCCAAACAATTAGCATTAAATTTCTTTCCGAGAAATTGGAATCTAAATATATATATCTTTCAAAAACGTTTAAAAATATTGAAAATTCTTAATTTTTCAACTTAACAAGAGGTATCAGAAAAGAAATATATAAATTCTTGGTAATACAATAATTTGGTAAATGTTTATTTTATTCACAATCTTATTGCATCCGGGTACAACCTCACTTTTTAATACCCTAATTTTGGTATTTATGATACTGTTCATAGTAAACCAAAATATAAAACTTAAAAGGTATATAATAATATAAAAGGAATATTGTATGAGTGTTTCGAAATACCAGTTTAATCTAAATTAAGATATCATATTTGTAATAATAAAAAAAAGCAAGCAACATAATAGGATAAGAAATAATGGTATCCTTTAAGCATCTGCTTGTTAATCTTGATAAAAAATGGTTAAATGAAAAAATAAAATTGGTAAATTCAATAGATGTTACGGCAGAAATTTGTGTCAGTTATTATGATTTTCATAGAATATTCCAAAATCACCTCAAAGTAATTTTTATCATGTGATAAGATCATATGCAATAATTGTTACACTTGCCTTTACCATTTATCATAAAAAAGTTCTAATAACCATTAGAACTGTAATTTTCTACTTTCTCCCTAATGGAACCTTCTAAAAGTAAAAGTAAAGAATGGCTTGATATTGCCACTAAAAATGGTTATATAAAATCAATTCCTTATACCGATTTTGAACAAGTTCAGTTTGTTGATGGAGGAGGGTACGGCCAGGTTTTCAAAGGGTTTTGGCCTAGCGCACAGCGCAATGTGGCTTTAAAGTACATAAACGAGGAACTACACTCCAATAATAATAATGGTTGGAAGGCATTTGTCCGGGAGGTTCGTTAAATACTTACCAATCGATTTCATCAAACATGGTTTTAACACCAAATTTCTTTATGGTTTGAAGCTTCAACATATGCATTCGGTGGATCATAATAAAAACATTATACGATTTTTTGGCATTAGCCATGGTATGTGGGCTTTCAATTTAGTCCCAGTTTTGATGAATTCATTTAAAAATTTGGTGATTGGTAAATTTATCAATCACTATCTTAAGATAAAAGATCAGACACAGATAGATATTACCTTATTATGGAATATGCGAATGATGGCACCCTAAGAAGATATTTAGCGAATAATCGCTCAATAACTTGGGACCAACGAATAAATATTGCCAAAGAGATCGCTTCCGGACTGTACTGTATTCATCATCACAATATATGGCATAGAGATCTTGTAAGTAAATTATCTAAATGTGAGCATTTTTTATTGTTATTCTATACAATGATTTCTCCTTTTTTCTCAAAGCATTCAAAAAATGTTTTAGTCCACCATGGGCATATGAAAATAGCTGATTACGGTCTTGGACAGTCATTAGATGATATAATGTCCAATTCAATGCAAGGTGGAATTGCAGCATACACCGATCCAAAATATCTTGAAGATGAAAAATTTATACGGAAGGAACCTTCAGATATTTATGCCTATGGTGTTCTCCTTTGGGAAATATCTAGCGGAAAGCCACCTTTTATGAATGAAAATGCGCATTATGTTAGCAATGCTGTTAAAAATGGAAAACGAGAAGAGCCAGTCCCTCTTACACCAGCGAAATATACTCATTTATACCAAAGTTGTTGGCAACAAGACCCTAATAAGAGGCCAACTATTCGTGAAGTGATGAATAAATTGAATGAAATTTTTTTTATCCCTGAAGTGATGAATAAATTGAATGAAATTTGTTTTATCCCTGAAGTGAAAATTCATCCAGCTCCAGATTTACACCAAGATCCGAATCATACAATTCAAATCTCAAATGGCTTTTTAAGACCGAATATAATTAGCACAGAACTGGTATGCAAAAAAACTTCAGATTGGGATTTTAAATTTTTAGAAACTTCGCACTAAATCTCCTTAAATTTAGACTGGAAATCTTTTTGAACCGGATAAATGTAAAAATATCTGCATAAAGTATAAACAGATATTTCGGAAAAGTTCTGTTCCCTCAACATGTTCTCCAACATATCATGCATCGCTCGGTGATCAACCAGGCCTGCGATGGCATTTAAATGAAGAGAAAGACCTGAAGCAATTCGAAAACTCACTTTTCCTGGTTGCCGCACAAAACTGTCCTCCACAAGATATTATCCCAATTTTTGAGGTTTTGATATCTTTTGGGATGAATATTCAAACGCAATTGGACGAGCGTGGAAATACTGCATTGCATTGGGTCATGGAAAACAAGGCTATTCTGGAAAGTTTTTCAGCCGAAAAAACTCAAGTTGAACTGGCTAAATCAACAGATGATTTTTCAAATCTGATAAAATGGTTAATCGCTCATGGAGTAAAAATTAATATTAAAAACAACCAGGGTCGAACAGCAATTTCTTGGCTGGTCAATCAGCACCAGCCGGAAGCGGTGAAAGTATTTTTAAAATTTAATCCGGATCTTGAGTTAGCGGACGAAACTGGATTTACAGTACTACAACGAGTCCTGAATTTCGAGTATAAGCAAACCAACAAATTATTCAACAAAAAAAACGTTAAAATTGTTAAGCTCTTACTCGAGAAAGACGCATATCCTAATTTGCCAACAAATCCACCACACAAGACTTCATCAAAAAGTTTTCCAAATTCGTTATTTCTTGCGATTTATCGAGGTTGGCCAGTTGAGATTCTGCAGCTATTGATAGATAATGGTGCTAGTCCCACGGAATTACATTTGGGAAAAAATGCGCTTGCATATGCAGTTAATCGGCGAAATTTTCAAGTGGTAAAATTTTTTTTAGAGAATATTGAACAGTTGCGAGATCCGAAAAGCATAGCAGCTGCTGTTGATGAAACTTTCACCATTGAAAAAACGCGGATTATTGAAGAATTTAGGAATCTTCTTCTAATTTTTAATAATTAGCGTCCAACATAAATTAGATGTAAAGATTTTAGTGGAGAGTCGAATTTTTCAATTTTTCTAAATATCAATTATGATACTTTATCTCTCAAATAATATTATATTTCTGCATTTAACTCCATCAAATCAAAATTAAAAATAATTGAATAAAGATGAATCTAATCTTTGGGTCAAAGAAGCCACGAATTTGTAAACTTTAAACTTTGACCGATAACTTATTATACAGCTCCCTACTAAAGATGAATGATTTTTCGAATATTCAATTCGTACCCGAACAATTATAGGGATTTAATGAAATGTCACAAAGCATAAGAGTTGTCAGAAAGAGGCAATTAGATTATTGGGAATCAGATTTCTCAAAAACTAGCGATTTTTGATTTCGTATTAAATATAGAGAGCAAATTTGTTCGCTTTCTTTACACGAACTGACATATGGGAATTTTTCTCAACTCCTAAATACTTTGTAAATATTTTTGCTATTGTATTCCTCAAAATTTCTAAGGGACTTCTAAGCTTTAAGCGGATATACTTGGATAAGAAATATTTATGTTTAAAAAGTTTGGGTTTCTGTTTTCAAAAAAATTATTAATTGAATAAAAGCTAATTGTAATATGTTAAAAATTCATAGTTTAATATTTTTGCATTATCAACCTACAAATTCCAGATGACAAAGATGCTAAATAAATCAAAGAAATAAAATAATTCATAAAATTCACGAATCCAAGATTATTTCTTTATTTCTGCGTATAGTTCAAGGACGACGATATGTTTTCTTCAAAATTCAAACAGAGAATTTTGAATAAATTTTTTTTGATAGTAAATATTTTTAAAGACCATTCTTCTTAATTTTTGTATTCTTTAAATCTAAATTTCCAAAAAGCAAATATTTAGTTGAGATGTAACCAAGAAACCGAAAATTTTTAGTAATTTTCAAGTCAAAGATTTTAGTTTCAAATATATCGAAAACTCAATTATTTTGGAATTCTTTATTTCCACTTCTGTCTCAGAACGGTTTAACGAGCAAATATCGATTAAATATAAGGATGATAAAGCTTGGAATTACTTTTTCAACATAAATTACACACAGGATTAAACCCTAAAAAAAAATCATTAAATTTCTCTTCAAATATAAGCTAAAAGGTTTTACAGTTCTACAATTTCAAGAAAAAATTTTAAGCTTTTAAAACAGATAAACCACTATTTCAAGTGATTAAAGAGATCAGAAATGAATAATTACAAGAAAGTACAAATCAAAGGTTTTATGACAAAATTATACCAATTCTTTTTTTGATTATATTCAAATTTATGCATATCTTAATAATACAACTTTTCTACTTATTAAATCAAATTTTTTATTGCCCAAAATTTTATGGTCTTTATTATTGTGTTGTTGTAGATTTTTTATCTGTAATCGTTATAGCAACCATTTTTTCTTCTTATTCCTCTTGATTATCATTTGTAATCTTAAAGTTTCATTAAAATATGGCCTTTTTTAGGAATTTTATTATATTAATTACCAATTAATAATTCATATTTTTTAAAAAAAGTTTTTAGACAATTTTATTAGTTTAAATAACTATGTATTATTATTATTAATTTATGTTATCTTGGTTATTATTACTAGTATATTAGGCTATATCAGTTTAATTAAGATATGCTGATAGTAATATCATAATACTATTAATTCAAAATATTTATCTGTTAAAAAAAAAAAGTAGATTGACTGTTTTGTAAGATAATCTCCAATCAAAAATAATCACTACTTTATTATATATTATGCTTCAAGTTTACCATGTGATTAATAAAACATTTTTTCATGTAGAACTTTAATATTATGAAAATTTTCATGTGAAAAAGGTAGAAGATGAAAGTTAAACTTTATTTGGTTGGCTAAAACTGAAATCCACCAATAAAATTTACCCAAAGTTTTTATAATCTGATTCTCTAAATTTTTGAATATAATACAATTGAACCCAGTTCAAAAATTTTGAAATTTAAATTTAATTATTAAATATTTAACTGGACATTAATTGACGGAATTGGTAATGCACAAATTAATTATCAAAATCTTTTAATATCATTATCATTAAGAATCAAGGTTTTCAAAGTTCCTTTCAAACTTTTAACAATAGTATCAAGATGTTCATCTTCAATGTCTTCTACTACCCGAAAAATCACCGTTGCCAACGGTGCCTCAGATCCAGTTAAAAATCTTGATAAGGCTTGCCATGAAAACTTGCAGCAGAAATTAACTTCAAAATGCCGTAAACTAGGGAGTGGTGACGATCCTAATCGTCGAAGGAAATGATTAATGTTCAAAACTTGCCCTGGTTGTTGTGGTGTATCAACAGTTATACTCTGCAATGAAAGACATGAATGCAACCAGTTATACATTGGATCCAGTTGTTGTAACCAAACAAAGTAGCATCGAAAATGGGTTAAATTAGGACAAATTGTAGGAAGATCCCGGAGTACGGGGGACGGATTTGTGCTGTTCAATAGATTAGAACCGTAGGCACGTTGGCTCATTCGAAGATCAAGTGAGGTGAGGCTTTGAGAATGACCTTTAACTATTTGTTTAATTTCTTTTTGCGAAATGTCCAAATCGGTAAAAGCTAAAGAATAAAGATTTGGTAAATTTGCCAGAGAAAGGCGACTCAAGTTTTGCCCGACAGATGCGAGTTGATCGAATTTTAATTGACGAACATTTTTTAGGCCACTTAGGTCTGCTACGTCATGCCAATGTTTCATATTTAAACCATGAAATGTCACGCTTTCCAGGGAATTAATTTGGGTACATAGAGCCTGTATCATGCTCTTTGATTGTTCCCATTGTAACCAGTGATGAAATTGAATTCCCGATGGTCCCAAAAATCCATTAATAGCTTTTAAAGAAAGTAAAGAATCTTCTTGACACCAAAGTTCAAAGTCACGTAGATTCTTTTGAGATCGAATAAGCTTCGTGAGACTTTGAAATTCTTGCTTTATTTCCAAAAAATCTTGTACAAGTGTTATACCAGTCAACTCTTGCTTAATATAGACGGCCAATCTTTGAAGGTTTTGACAAGTAGACGAAAGTTTTAAAAAGAGTTTTGTCTTTCGATGTGTCGAAGAACAAACGAATTCAACAAGGGTTGATATCGTGGTTTGGGCATTTGGGTAACTAGCCAAGTTGAATACATCCATTGGGATTATGTCAAAAAAGCCTTTATTATCTGGAATCAATTCGGTTGAAAAAGTATTTCTTCGTTTGGGATCAAAATGATAGCCACAATTAATAGATAGGTATTTAACCTCTGGACAACGAGAAAGAAAAATTTGATATAACGCTGCAGGTATATGAGCGTATTTATCTTTCACAAGATTGGAATTTGATGCAGATCCAGCTGAATCGATTTTACGTTCCTTCCGTTTAAGTTTATTCGATCTCGAGAAAATTCTGGAAATTCTTTTTCGGAAATTTAATTTCTCGTTTTTTGATGCTGGCTGTTTGGCTGGCTGAATCTGAACACTTATCATCTCTTGATTACATCTCAATGAAATCAATCTAGCATCCTTTGCCTTCCTAAATAAAATCCAATTCTCTACAGCTTTTTGTGTCTCGGCAAGATCAAGATTTTTTAAATAGCTCCAATAATCAAAAACCGGTCGCTTCTCAGAGCTTTCGATTGGCAGTTGATAGTGCAAAATTTCTTGTTCACTGAGACAAGAAAAATAAGTTTCTAAGATTCTAATACTTCTCCCTTTATTCACCTTTTCAACGTGTTTCGCTATAGATAAATTTTGATTATTGACAACATTATCAAAAAATTGAAAAGGGCGGCACCACAAATATTCTACGACGATACGACACCATTGACGATTTACTCGAAGGCAAGAATGTAACTGGCTGCGGTTGTGTTTAAAATTATCAAAAATCTCCACAAGGCAGTCGTGTGGTAGTTGAACCGAAGAGGACATTGATTAATTCGAAATTAGCGATAGTTTGCGGAAGTGTTAAACTCGTCAATAGGAAGGTTAATCCCTTTGAAAAATTTGTCCAATTTCATTTGTATTTATGATGCCAGCTGATTCTACTTGAATTGAGGCTGGGTCCCAAATCTCATTTTATCAAAATAAAAAACACGATTTTATCTTACTGTTTATATGTTTCAAAAGACTGAAGTTTGATCATAGTTTCAGAGTTAGATGATCCAAAGTTTGGCAAATCACATTTCAGCCCGGAATCGCTCTCTCAAACAATCAGAAGCTCACTTTAGGGATCTAATAGCTTTTAGGGTTACCATTTATATCGGAGTTACAGGTTATTATGGATGTTGAGGTGAAAAAAACCAATCTTATCACCGGATTATCCACAAATAAACTAATAAAAAAGGTATTGCTCAAAAGAAGTTAAAATGCCAGTCTTTTGACCCCATAAGCTTATGCTACTAGCTAGAAAACGGAAAAGAGCATCTTTAAATCACATATGCATTGTTTTTAAACCTCCTATTTTAGATGTGAAGTAATCTGCGTGCAACATAATCTTTTTACAGAAATTTTTATTTTAAAAAATTAGGCAGAATCTGTGAGGAGCTTAATTCTCACCTTAAATAAATTTGGCCCGAAATAATTTAAGTTACGATTGAATATTTTTGAAGATTACAGCTTTAACAGTAAATTTGACTTTGAAGATTCTATCTATCGGACAAGCGCCGTGTTTTCAAACAACTCAAAACTTCTTAATCACCATCGAACTGAAATTTTCAAGCATAACAATCATCTTGTGATTTGCTTTTTTGAAAAAACAAAAGGATCATTGAATCCAAATATTTATCATATTCGAAAGGTCAAAAGAAACACAAACATTCCAAAAACAAAACACAAAGCTCGAAATGATTTTCGGAAATTTACTCGAAATTTTTGACCAAAAATATTCATGTGAACCCTTGAAGAAGACTTGGTTTCATAGATGAATCGAATCTTGTCTATCAACGTAATCATGATGGGATTTCTTCATTCCAGCCAGCCCACCTATTTAAAAGATTTAAACTACCAAAAAAAGATTATTAGAACTTTAGGAAGCAAGGAATCTTTAAATTAAGCGCCAATAATATTTTTTTGGAACGCTTCCATTATTTTAACAATTTTTTTCCATGAAAATTGAAATTGAAAATTCGAAAGAAATACTAAATAACATTTTTGAAATTATATATGAACAAAAATGATTATCTTATTCCTTTTTTCCCTCTAAATTCTTATAACATAGGTTTGACTTGGAAGCCAGGCCAAAAATTGACTTTGAGGGCAATTATAAATTTTTCAACTTTTAAAAGTTCACACTTAGACTATTTATTGTTATAAATTAGAATATTATATGCTTTTATTTCAAATTTTATATAATATCTTGAAAACCCTTTTATAAAGTTGCAAATTTGTTGTTTTAGTAAAAACTGGTAAAAAAATAAAAATTCTGAATAATTGGTTTTTATTTAATACTAGTTTGATAATATAATAAAAGAATATTGAGATATTTTTTAGTTAAGTTTAATTTGTTTTTTCATTTTTTAAATTATAAATTTTTAACTTGATGTATGTTTTATAAAAATAATTTTTAGTAATTTTTTAATTTGACAATTATTTTATTTTTATAGATTAACAATATATAAATGATTCTTTTATTTATTTTGAATTTTGAAAACATCTAATAAAATTTAATGAGTTATTCGCATATTTTATATTTAAATATTTATTTTTGTTATATTTTCTTTTTCAAATTTTATATCAATTTTAATGATTTAAATTAAAAATTACTTTCAAAGTTTGAAATTTTTTTATTGCTGTAATACTGATTATATTAAAAAAAAATTATTTAAAAATTAATTTATATAATCTTAAAGGTCTTAATTCTTATGGTATTTCTAATTACCACTCTAAATTTTTATTATTGGAAAAATATAAAAATTATTTATTTAATGTTAGAAATATGATCATAATAAATAATTGTTAAGCAAATTTAAAATAACTCAATTTAAAATAAAAAATCTTTTTTGTTTAGTCTAAAAATAAAAATTTAAAAACAATGGAGTTAAATTGAAAAAGCAATCAAGTCAAAATTTGGAAGCTTTTAAAATAAATTTCCGATTTTTACAATTGTTTAATATTCTTAACATTTGAAATAAACTTTGAAAAAAAAATATCTCAGTTTTTTTAATTGTACATAAAAAGTTAGTACTGGGAAATCAACCAAGAAATATTAAATTATTTTTGACTGAACATTTAATTTAATAACTAATTTTCTTGATTTTATTTTTTACAAAATTAATTTGTTTATTTTAGTTTATTTCAATTTCTTTGCTATTATATTTGGATTTATAAATCTTTTTGCAAAGGTAATTAAAATTGATAAAAAATTATCTGAAATATTTTTATTCAGATCAAACAATTATTTTATATACAAAAATTTTAGCTTATAATTGTACAATATCAATCAACTTCGGATTTTTTATTTTTTAAATAGTACAATTATAGAATAAATTATATAGTTATTTTATAAATTTAAAAGAATAAATTAGGTCTTTATTAATTAATTTTTATCAATAAAAAATTTGAAGATGTATAATACAATTAATAAAAATTCTGTATAAAAATTAAACAAATTCAATTTTATTTTATATGTTTGATAGTTTTTTTGATTAAAATCGAGGGCTTTTTCATAATTTCAGGCCACAATTATTAAATGGGGTAAATAGATTTATCAAAGAATTTGTATTTTAGTTATTATCAATATTCTCAAAAGTATTTTTCAAGGTTATTATATATATATAAAGTTTTCTTTCAAGTTTTTTGTTCCTTTTTAATATTTACTGAAATAATACAAAGAAGTTTTGGCCTTCAAATTTGATTTTTATAAGTATTTTTTAGCTAAATAAGTTGAAACATAATTTTATTATGCATAGTCGAGAAACTGGCGATTTAAGAGTAATAATTCGTGGGAAACATCATATATTCTCAGCAACTGTAAAAGATTTCTAATTCTTTTGTTTGAAAATGGGAGTAAACATTGAATAAGTGAACCTTCCATAAACCCGTTATATACCTTTAAACAACAACTAACCTTAATTTGTGAGAAGTATTAGCGGCTTTCATGGATTAAGAAAAACGCGACTGATGTTGTAATAATTTTTTTTGAGGCTTGATCGTTTGGAAGTAATCATCCAAAATATCTGTAGAAAAATTAAGATTTAGAGTGGTTTTTATCCAAGATATCAGTAAGCATATTTAAATACCGTGCATTCCGTATTGATGGCATGATAACTCTATATTATCCCACTGCAAGAGGGTTCTCTCAGTGGCTGCAAAAGGGTTACCCAAATATAACCGCTCAAATTGATTCGGCGAATTTGTCAGGAAGTTCTGCAATATCTTAAGAGTGAAGAACGGTTTATAAATTCCAAGAGTATAACGATGTTTGATTTGAAATACACGCAGAGAAGAGGGAAAGGATGGCCAAAGAGTGTCAAATTGTGATCCTCGACTGACATAGCCTAGGATGTAAAGCCTCTCAAGTTTTGGAAGGCATTTTAGCAGAGTCAAAAGCTTGGTTTCATTTGTATCCCCAATTTCTAGAAATGTAAGATCAAGACTAAGTTCTTCCCATGAAATGTTCCCATTGCTCAAGCTCAAAAATTTCAAGCTTTTTTGTGCAGCTCGAATTACACTAGTAAAAAATGAAGAGACAAGCTCGAAAACTGCAGCGGGCAGTGAACAAAGACGTAAGCATTCCAAATTTTCCAAAGAAAATTCGGCTGTAATCAGATTAAGATTTAATTCCAATGTAGAGGCAATAACTTCCAAGTCCAAACAACGAAGGTTGGAAAAGGACGCCAAATTTGGGTATAATCTTTCAATTAGAGTTGGAAGTCTTATGTCACGAATACTGAGTGATCGGAGTGTTCCTTTGATAGTTGAAATAGTATTATTCAACAAGTCAACATTACCATTTTCGATGTTCTCAACAATACTAAATGAAAGGATCTGTTTCTGGAGTTTAATGAGTTGATGAAGTTCTCTAATTTGTTTGAAATCTGGAATCGTCCCACAGACGTAATAACCTCCAAATCTGAAATCAGCGTTCTTGAAATACAGATGCTGAATATTTCGACATGTTTCAGATAAGATACCGATTAGATAAGGAAAGCCTTGAAACGTGGATGATTCAAAATGAGTGAGATTTTTGAAGATTTCTTTGACCGGTGCACGAACTTCCATCCAAAAAGAGGTTTCCCCCACAAATGACTGTTCAATTGAGATCTTTGATAAGACTTTCGATTGACGGAAGAAAAGCTTGAGCAGAACTTGAAATAAAGCAGTTTGCTTTTGATTTTGTAACTTTGTTAATCGAGTAGGATCTTTGGCTTTGGGAAACATCCACATAGCAGCATCTAGCCATAGTGACTCTTCATTTAAAACTCTTAGATAGGAAGGATAATCAAAAGTAGCCACCTGTAATGTTCTTGGCTTGAAAATTTTTTTTTCACGAAGACAATTCCATTCTTCCGGGGAAAAGCATTGGGCAAATGTACCGATAGCATTATTCGGCTTTCCTACGCCAAGAGGTGAACTCCATAACAATGGAACTATTTCGCAACACCATTGACGTTCGACTAATAAACAATTGAACATCGATCCCGTATCTAGATCCTCGAAAATTTGTCCGCTCGTTTCGGGTGGTAGCAAGGAAAAATAATTTTTAGAGCCCATTTTTTATAAAATTTTCCTGAAACAGTTAGCCCACAAAAATAAAATAAATATTTTAATCTTTTATAATATTCCGCATGTCTTTGATTTCAGCTTCAGAAAATTTAATGAGTTAAATACCTCATTCATAAGATGAGGAATAACATCAAAAAGGTTTTTACCTACCGAGTCAAATGATCAATTTCTTAGTTCCTGCAGTGATTTAACAAAGTTTAATATCCATGTGTGCATGAGTGCTTCACATAAACAATTAGCAAATCTATATTACGTATCAAAACTGCGTATTTCAATGAATTGATCTTCAAGAATTTTTGGTAAAAAATCATAATACGTGTATCCTTATAATGTCTTAAAAATTTTTATTACGCATATAACTTTGACTGAAAAAGTTTTTGCCATTAGTAAATTAAATAATTTAGACTTTTTATTGATAAAATTTAAAATTTAACAAATACAAAATACAACTTTTTTCAATTTGAGTAAGCTTTAAATTTTGCAATTTTTTAATATTGAATATTATGAATATATTTTATGGTTTACAATTATAAGCAAAGATTCTAAATTAACAACACAAACTTTCTAACCTATTATCGAATAATATAACAAATATACCAAACAATAAAACAATCCATAATTTTATAATAAATTTGTTTTATTTAGTTAATTTTGAGCTCATATTAAAATACGATATTTTTTAGATTTTTTTTTCGGAATATTTTAATTATAATTAACCCAATTGTATTTGAAAATAATAATAGTAAATCTGTTTGAAATTATTATTGAGAATGCTGATTAGTTTTAATATTAAAAATAAGAAATTTTTATGGTATTAATAAATTAAAATGAATTTATATAAAATGTTAATTTCTTTAAAGAATATTCAAATTAAAAACATCAAATTTCTTATTTTGGATTCATGAACAAAAAAATTAAAAAATAAAACAAAGCATTGATTTCTCCTTATATGGGCGTGCTGCAACAAAACCAGACAATAGATTTGTCTTACTCCCATTTTTCTTTAAGTCAATTAATCGGGTTGACTAATGTTACCCTTCCTATTTTCGCCTCTACCTTTAATTGCAAAAATTAAAAGCGAAGATGCCAAATAATATTATTCCAAGAAATATTTTTTGACTCAACTGTGTTCGCATTAACCAAATCTAAACGTTAAATCAAAGAATCCGATAATTTTTTGATTTCCTAAGTAGTGGTAATAGCAATGAGAATAAACTTTGATAAATCTACTTCTCAATTAAATAGTTTATCGCTTTGCTCACTGTCAAATACTGGTAAAAAAGATTCTTCTAAGGCTTAATTCCTGACAATTTTTCTCAATATTTTTAAAGCAAATAACCCTTTTCAACAATTTCTTTGTTTTGCCGACTATTTTAAATTTCTATAAGTTCTCTTTCAATAAATTCTAGGTTTTCGCAATTATATTGATTAGGTTAATCTGGTCTTTTAATTGGCCTAATTCTTTATTGTGCTCTTCCTCAGCCAGTAAATTAACTTGAGAAAATTCTTTGACTTGAGATCTTTTTCTAGTTCTTCGACGACATTTCGACGATGTTTTTTTTTGCTATTATTGCTTTTCAATAGTTTCAATTGCTCTATTCATTTTTTCCTCCTTTAATTGGTTCCTTTTTTAATAAAAATTTTGTAAATATTCAAGTTATCAATAGAATTAAATCAAGCCTAAATGAAGTGAAAAGTAAATGATATCGTCAATTTAATTTATGGCTTTCCTGAAATAATAAAATATTTTTCTCTTCACCTTTGTTTGTCTCCTTGAAATGCTTACCGATAGTCTGCTTAGCGATTATGTATTCCTCTATAAATTTGTGTCTTTTTTCGGCACCATTTTTTCTTGAATTCAAGTATTAATCAAAAATTCCAAAACATCTTTTGCGAGCACTTTTCGATCTCGTCTTTTTCTAGATTATAGGCTTTTTGTATTTCTGTCCTTTTTTTTTGCAAAATTTGCATCTCTTTCTCATTAGTATAGCCTTCTAGTTCTTTAAATCAACAGTATCTTTCACTTTAGTGGCTAATTTTCTTTGTAATTTACAGCAGCAAAAAAAATAATGTGGGCTGGTCTTTCTCCGTTTTCAATATTAAAAATCTGATTGCATTTTTTCATCAACTACTTTTTCTGATTCATCCAGTAGAATAATAGAATTTTTGCAATGAGTTTCTTTAAATGCTCAAACTGCTAAATTTGATTAGCCTTTATCTCCAAAAATAAAACCAGCACAAGAGATTAATTATAGTAGCTGTTCATTGCATTAGGTAAAGTCTGCACAAAGGTTGTTTTGCCTATTCCTGACCATCATGACAAATTATTTGTTTCTGTGAACAAAAAAAGTATATGATTTTTGAGCTTTCTTTTCTTCAATATATTCAACATGCTTTTTAAGATTTTTTTCATTTATTTTCTGACTTTTCGTAAATTTTAAATTAGCCGAAGCATCTATTAATCATTTATATATTATTATTATTTTAACAGTGATCTAAAACATTAATTTCAAAAGTTAATTAATCATACATGTTTTTTCAATATACCTCTTTGAATAATTTTATTATTCTTTAAGTTTGCCAATAAGATAATTAACGAATCATATATGGAAGTTTTAAAGAAAATGATTAGGAAAAAGACAATTCCTTAAATAAATATAAAAATAAGAAAGAAATAAGAAAAATACCCAGTAGACCAAATACTTCTGCATTTTTGGTTATTTTGTTAAACATTCTTAAATAAATTACAATTTTTTCGATATAACCATAAGTTTATAACTAATAACAACAAGAATACTTGCTTTTGTTTATTTAATCAAAGTTAAAAATATATTTAATTTCCTTAATAAACAAATAATTATTTCTTTAATAATAAACTAGCAAATTATCCCAATCTCTGAGTTTTTTCTTCCTTGGCTACTGTAAACTTGCTCTTTTTTTAAAAGTAATTGCTTCTAAGACTTTATATCTTTTACTTATGGCTTTTTTCTCTTCTGTTATATAAACTGGAAATTTGTAAACGCTTCTTTTGTTAATATTTTGTTTGATCTTTTTAATTTCCAATTTTTGGCAAATAAACCAACTTAGCTTAAAATGCTTCCAATTACAAAAAAATTTTTGAACACAGGAAAGATTAGATTTTTTACTTGTTTTAATATTATTATTTGTTTTTTATTTCTTTCTTTAATCACTTGATAATAAATTTTATTACAATAACTGAAAGATTAATTAAGAAATTATTCAAAACCCTATTTTACTCATTTCATTAAATTTTTTGCTAAATAATTAATATCTGTCATTTTAGGAATAATAAATATAGGCGAAATTACTTTCAAAAGACCTCTAATAAACCTACCAGAAAGCAAAGTAAGCAGTAAAAGTATCAAGTTCTATGCTTAAAACTAAAAAAAACTATTTGTGGATAAAAATAAATAAATTTATTAGATTAGATTAAAGTAAAATTTAAAAATAAAGCAATAATGTCAAATTAAATTAAAACTTGATTTTAAGCAAAGCTAAAAATTGTGGAAATAATATAATTAATTTGGCTGTTCAAGTAAGATTGTTAAGTTAAGTAGACATGCATATCTTTTTACACGTTTATGTTAAAATTTAACAGTAATTAAAAATTATATATAAAACTTATTATATTAGATCCAAAAAATTACAGTACTATTTGAAGCATTTAAAAAAAGACATAATAAAAAAGTTATATTTTCAAATTATTTGACACCAAAGTTATGAGATAAAAAAATTATTATTAAAAAAAACAAAAATTCTAATAAAGAAAATTTTTTTAATAAAAAACTGCAAGCAAAAGTATCAGAAATAACAAATAAATCTTTAAAAGAGAAAATAATCCAATAAAGTTTTTATTTTTAAAAATAATATATATATATATAATGAAGCAAAAAATTCTAAATCAAATACTAAAAAAAATCGACTCAATGTTATACTTTTATTTTTTCTGAAAATTACTTTTAATTTATTAATTTTTGTTATCTTGCCAGATTCAACTTTGACAAAATCAAGATAGATTATTCATCAATGATTTTTTACTGTTTTGAATATGTTATAATCTTAACAGTAAAAAGTTCTTTTATGAATATGATTTTTCTTTTTAAAAATGTTAACTGGTATTTATTCAACTAGATTATTAAAAATGTTTTTTGTTTTAGTTTGGTAAAAGCTTAAAACACCTTATATAACAAAACAATTTTTTTTAGAAATAAAACTATTAATAAAAATCCAAATATCTTATTATAAATATTTTTTGATTTTATTTCAGGTCATTTAAATTGTTATTAAAAAAAGCACTAAATAAATTAATAATGATTATATAAGTTTACTAAAACACAGCACCATTTTTTGCAAGAGAATACCCAGTCACTTTGTTTTCTAATTGTATTAGCATGTAGAAGCAACAAAATTATGTACTTATCTCCATTTGCAATAGACAACAGATTCAAAATGTATAGATTCAGCCAAATGAAGGAGCGTAGGCATGTAAATAGCATTGGTTTGTTTGGCCAAAGAGTTGAGAAACAGGGTAAATGCATGTGCATATTGATTTCAATTGTTTAACAGATACATACCCTTCGTGTAACACAAAAAAACCATGTTATTACATGCAAGTATTTTTCACTTCAAGCAATAAGCGTTTCATCACGGTTACTCGCGAGAAAACTTTGACAGATTCTTTCAGTTTACAGAGCGAGTCAAACGCAAACAAAATTCTATTCATGTGCAATAATTTCGTTATTGATAGTGGGCTAGAATGATTACCTGATAGTATATAAAACTTTTACTATCAAATTTACCTGATTTAAAGAACAGTTAAACCATTTTGATTATGACATTAAAGATCGATAATTACCAACAAAAAATATTTCGACCTAAATAAACAAAGAAAAGAATTGTTAAATAAAATGAACAGGAATTAGAGGGAAAGCAGGAAAGCAAATAGAATTTAGAAAAATTGAACTGAATTGAAGAGTTTATTGGAGGGAGAAAAAATTGGTATCTTACATGGAAGATTATTAAGTAATTAAAAGATTACTGAAACCGAGCTATTATTGTGGCTTACTAAATTTTGAACTCTGAAAATACTCTGTGACGTTATGTTCACTTTATCTGGTTTTGTTGCAGCATGCCCATATAAAGCTTGCTAGAATATATGAAAAACAAAAACAAATTACTTTTGATTGAAATTAATTACGTCTTAATAAATTTTTTTTCCAACTTTCTCTGTTTTTCAATATAAATCACAAATGGCTAATAATGATTTTCTAAAAGGAACTATTTATTTATTTATTTTAAATGAATTTTTTTCTAAATTGTAAATTTGTGGTTTGGAAAATCTATTTATTATAAATTCTTTAACAAGCAGAACTTGGTTAAAGCAGAAATCAAAACTACTTTATTGACTTCTTAAAATAATAAGCTTGTTTCCAGATCAGCTGTCTGCTTTCTTTTTAAAAGCTTCCAATTTGAATTGTAAATTTAAGAATTGATTTTTACCCTAAACAGATTTGGATAATCCTAATTTTTGAAATTTCTCCAAAGGCGTGGACATTTTCTTAATTTTTAACCTAAATCTTAAAACGTCAGATCACACCTATGATGGTATGGTAAGATGCATTGTGTACAAGCCATATAAATAAAACTTGCAGAAATCTTCTAGATCTTCACGCTGGTCTTCCTCCATAGAACATTTTCACTGTAAGCCCAAGTTTTGATCACAACGTAGTCTTCTTTCTTACCCCCCCCTTTCACGTGAACTAATAAATTACAATAGAACCCGAAATGCCTATTTACCTCGGAAACTTATTATAGGTTGCAAGAGATTAACGGAGATTTGTGATTTACCATGACAAAGCGATGGTGTCATAGAATCATTAAAGTCCAAAATTTTTTATTTTAAGGTTTTCCATGGCGAGGAATCAGAAATCTCATTATCCAAAAAAGGAAGAAATTTCTCCTTAAATATAAACTTTTTAGGAAATTTTATCGGATATTAGCCTAATTATACATTAGAATGCTTTTTAAGAAAAATATCTTCAGGTGTATAGGCTTTGATTCAACCTTTTTGCACAGCATTTCCCTAGTCGTATGTTCTGTTTGAAAGATCGAGATCTTCTTTCTAGAATATTATAAAACATGGCATCAAGTCAAATGTTAATGATCAAATAGCGATGGAGGTACAAAGAGATCTAAACAAAATAAATCGCCCTTTTTGAAAAAACCGTTTGAAAAGGGAAAGTGGATGTTTCACTTTGTGACTTGATTTTTAGAATAAAATAGAAGTCTTAAGATCTCAAGGAATTTTGAAAAAAAAAAAACTTTAGAAAACTTTCAAACTCGCGTTTTAGACCTCAAAAGAGTCATTTTTACTATAAAATATATTTCTAAAAATGAATGTCAAAAAATCATCTTTACCGAAATCGAGAACTCAGCCTGAAACTTATTTTCAAAAGGGTATAGAAAAAGTTTGCAAACAAATAAATTCAACAAAAACATGGCGAGGTAATTATAAGCGTTAAGACTTTGTTTGAAATTTTCTGTCACCTTTGGTCTTGACCTTTGCACGAGGTATTCATTCAAGATTTGGTTTTTTTTATTTCAGAATTAAATTGTGAAATGCCCTCAGGCAAAACCTATAATATTGTATTATTCCAAGACAAAAACGAAAAACAATTGCGCGAATATTTTCAACAGATAGAATACGACGTTTTTAGAACGCCGAGTGGCTTTAAGTTTGGAAAATCAGAAAGGTGTCCTCTAAGTACGGACCAACTGTTCGAGCATGTAAAAGATGGTGATAAAATTTGGGTAATCTATGGTAAGTCGTTTCAAGTAAATGAATTATTGCCAAAAGTTTATACCACTAAAAAGCTAAGAACAAGAACCTAAGACTGATCTTGATGTTTTTAGAGAAAAAGCCATTACGAATTCGTATGAAGGCTGCTGTTACAGCATCTTGGGTAAAATTCAGTAAATTTTTGTCTTCGTCTTAGTATTTGGTTGTGGCAAATTGTCTAAATTGGTGTTGTTTCTTATCATTAGATTGCCTGTCCATGTAGGGGAATGCGGGAGTAAAAACATCAATCGAAAAATTTTTTGTCTGAAAAGTTTTCTCTCACTACCAGTGAGGTTAACAAAACGTCAAGTTCCATCACCACATGATCGCTTACACAATTCTTTGACTATTTCAATTTATTAAGAGAAGGATGAATTATTTCATGAAAACTTACTTTCCAAATAATTCACAAGTAAAAATCGCTATCTGTAAAAATCTAATTCACTTCCCTTATAGCAAACCTGCATCTACAAGAAAAGGAGTTTGTGGTTCGTGGGAAATCGAAAGGATATATAGAAAATCTGTATAGATTTTCTTAGAATACTTAATTCCAATCCTTTTTTCAGGCATCAAACGTTATACATACTTGGTTGATAATTAGCCCCTGTGATTTCTACATGGAAAGGTAAACAGGAGTATTTTCGAATTTTCCATCAGGAAATACAAAAAAAGGTAGCCGTGGGGGGATGCATATTTGATATTTATATCAAATTTAAATAATATTTTCAAAAGAGAAATGGCAATTCTTAAAAAGCAGGTTAGAGCTATTTATGGAAAAATGGCAAAAATAGAAACTTACTAAAAACTATAATAAAAAGTGATTACGAAAATCATTTGTGCTATCATTGAAATCTAAAAGCGAACAGTTAACGTCACCATTAAAAATTGTCACATAAAAATTTTCGACCATATAATAAAGTTCCTTTACTGGTATTTTGCTATGGATTTCTTTAAAAGTTTCGGTGGTTTTTCCCAACGAGAAGGTAAATACTCTCAACTTGGTAACCTGCTCTGTTCAAAACCTCCTGGGCAATTTGTTGAATCTTTTGGTAATTTAAAGACTTGGAACGAATGATAATAAGTTCAAACTTTTGATTTTAAAAAATCATCAGCAAAAAGAAAAGCAAACATTATTGGTGCCGGTGTGTCTGGACTTACCACGGCTCTTTTACTTCAAAGAAATGGATTTCAAGTTACGATCTTTGCTGACCATTTTCCGGATGATTTGAGTATTCAGTATACAAGCCCTTGGGCTGGAGCTGATTGGCGTGCGCATTACGAAACAAATGATTTTTTTTTAAAAAGTACACCAAATTTTGGATCATATTGCTATTTAAGTCAGGTTTTTTAGCTAAAATTTAATTATGTAGAGTATGAAACGATTGGTTTTAACACATTATGGAGGTTATCTGAAATCGCTCCCAAAGCTGGAATTAAAAAAGTATTAAATTTTGACTATATGCAAGTTAAGCCTACAATGGAAAATGATGATCCATTTTATAGGGATTTTTTACCCGAGGTATGCAATATTCGATTTGAATCGGTTTGATGAAATTTTTTAATATAAAACTGGAATTATTTCCATTCAATAAAATTAAAGTACAAAGAAATCCCAAAAGAAGATCTCCCCCAAAATTGTGACTTTGGTATCTCTTATATGACCGGTAAAACCTTTTCTGGGCAACATAGTTTTCTGTTAAAGATCATCTACTAATTTCGATTTTATATATTCAGTGACAATTAACGTACCTAAATACCTTCGTTGGTTACTTGAAGAATTCACAAAGAGTGGCGGTCAAACCGTTCGTATTCACCTCTCACACATCAATGAGACCTTTTCTGAAGACGTTGAAGTGATTGTGAATTGTCCGGGGATTAATGCAAAAACTTTAGGTGGTGTAGAGGATGAGGAAGTATTTCCGACGCGTGGACAAGTCGTAATTGTTCGGGCACCTCATATTAAATCTGCTTATAGTTACCAAGGTAAATTGGATATTAAAAAGGCATGAAAATTTTATTAATCTCGATTAAAGAATTTTGATTTTAGGAGTGAATAATGAAATTACTTATTTGATACCCAGGGAGGATGGTCTAGTTGTTCTAGGGGGCACATTGCAACCCAATAATGAGTATAGTTGAATTAGATTTTCTCATGTGTTATCTTTTCGTTTGAATAGATTTGTTATTTAATTAACTTCATTTTTTTTAGCGATAGTGAGCCTGACATGGCCATTGCAGAATCAATTATCAAAAGATGCAGTGAACTCTGTGCTGATCTTTGCCAGGGAAAAGGAATTGAGAGCCTCGAGGTTCTGAGACACGTTGTTGGATTGCGACCTTCTCGAACCAGTGGTATACGTGTTGAAACGGAAATTCAGAGTAATGCTGGATATAAATTTATTATCACAGCATTTTGCAAAAGAATTACTCAAATGTTTCTCAAATTCATAGAAACAAAGGAAGGAAAGGATATTGTTGTATGTCATAATTATGGGCACCATTCTTACGGTAAGTGTTTTATACTGCATTTTAACTTTCACCTGTATAAATTGAACTTCAATCCTCAAAGAATTCTGCTCTTGAATTTTTTTTAGGATACTCGGCAAGCTGGGGTACTAGTTATGGGGCTTTTTGTCTAATTGAGAAGGCCTTGGATAAAAAAAGCTCCACAGAAAATAGTGAATTTCAAAGCAAAATTTAAAAGATAACTCATTTTACCAGATAAATAGTCGTTGATGCTCAGTTGTATCTCCCGTCTCTGCAGCTTTTGCAAAATTGTAAGAAAGTAATTGGAAATCCTAACTGCTGCTTATTTTACTTTTTTCTAACCAATCGACTTTAAACTTTGATTTGAAAAGTGAAAAGAATTTCAAGGTGGGTAAGTGATTTGGAATTTTATTTCTCTTTGTATTTAAAATGATCTAAAAAAAGCTGAACTGTTAAGATTTGCAACCCATAATCTTTCGATATCCCTAAATTTTTATTTAAATTCAACTCCATCTCAATATAAACTAAAAGCACAAATACCCTACGACAATTGATCACCTTTTCAAAGCAATTAAGTCTATAAATTTGTGCAGAGTGATTTTTGTTGAAATGTTCATTGTTGTCTACGATTTTCAGTGCCAGTACTCTGAAAGACATGGTGGCACTGTTGGTTTGGATGAATATATTTTCATTTATTAGATCGGTGGTTGTTAATATTACTTTCCCGTTTCATCTGTTGAGAATTTAGGGTATTTGATATTATTATGTAGATTAGCCACTATCCAGAATATCCTAGGTCTTCATCGTAATCGAATTTGCAGAAAAATATTTCAGATTAATCTCAATTTGTTGACAAATCTAAAGTAAAGCTAATGATAACGCAAAATATTAATGTAAAGTTTGAAAGGATTGAAAAAACTTTTTCCGTACCATCAAACCCTTTAAGCATCATTTAGTCCATCAAAATGGAAACTTCTTTGCCTTAAACGGGATTTCTGCATCATTCGAGAGAATTTTCACGTAATGTTTTCGAAATCAGAAACGCTTAAAGGGCAAATTTTTTGAATCGGTTTCGGGAATCGAAAAGCCTATAGCTCTATGAAATATTTTCCATCTCTAATGAAATGCTTTGATCTGAATAAATTGACTATTATTTAATATAAATATTCTGCTGAAATTAAGAGATTTTTTAGAACTTATCTTTTTATTAGAAAAATTTATATTCAAGAGTATAATTATTGGAAAAAAAGAAACCAATTTTTAATACCTCAATTTCATACAATATTGTATAAAGAGATTATAATAGTAAATTTCTTTACAATTTAAATCATAATTTCATTTCAATTGATGTTTTTATAAAAAACTATATTCAAAAAATTTACATAATATTGTAAAATATATGTGATTTATAATAATCTTATGGCATATTTACTTTAAAATTAAAATTATAAAGAATATTAACATTTATATTAATAAGATATCAATTCATATAAAAATTCTATGACAATATAATGACAACTTCTTATTCCAATTCGAGTTTAAAAGTGTAATTGAAATTTTATACAGATCCAAGTGATCAAAGAATGACCAAAACAAAATTAAACAGGGAACGTTGTGCTGGTTTTGGAACTTGAATAAACTTTCATAGTTGTTACATTTAAAAGACTCGAGATTATGTGGTCAATATGAAGCTAATCAACATTCTGTGGAGACTCGGAATTTCAAATTCTGATTACACTTGGTTTTAAAATAATTTTTTAACTCATATACATTATTTGTGTTAATAATAAACAAAGCAAACCATCTAAAAACAATTATTCCTATTGTCGTTTAGTTTAGCCTGACTAGCCTCTTTTGGTATCACTATTGGGCGGTGATATTAAATTCGACTGCGGCAAACGCTTTACGTTAATGGCTAAATATGAATCGAAAAAGATTTTTCGGCGACAGTGAACTTCTCATCAAGAGCTTTAATAATATTCATAGAAAAAGCTTCATAATTTTTGACTGCGACCAAATTTTCTTTCCATAAAAATATTCTAGAACCTAACGCTGTTTCTCGTAATTCCTATTATAGACTCATTCTCTGGTGTTTTACTACAAGGATTATCTTATTTCAAAAAGAATTTTCGATATTTTATCAATGGTACAAAGCTTTAATGTAAAAGGAATTACATCTATCCAATGAATTCCTATCATATTTGAAATTTTCGATATGTGTTGTAAGGATTTTTTAGAAACGAGAATGATTTTAAAGAGGTGAATTTGGTTAGTGTCCCATAATAAACTTTACAAAAATAATTAAATAATAATAGAACTTATTTGGTGGCTCACAGAAAAAATCGAACAAAAAATTCAAGAATACAAAATATTATATATATAAAAAGTGGGCATTGGGAAAGATTACTTTATTTTTATATTAATTTACTTGCTAATAATTTATAAAATTATTGATTTTAATTATAAGTTTTTTTTACTAGATATTATGCTCTTTTTCATTGATTTTGCAAAATTTAGCGGGTGTAAAAATTTATGATAAATGTAGTTAAGTTCATTTATTATTTCATATATCTTTTATCCTTTCAGCCATAATATTAATGAGTTGAATACAAAAATTAATTTCAATATATTTCATATTCAAGAAAATTGTGCAAATATTATATATTTTCAAACCAAGTAACTTATCTTTAATCTTCATTAATCCAATTTTAGTATTTTTGGCCCAATTCAAATAGTTTTTTATGTAATGTCAAAAGAATTGTTTTTCTTGGTTTGTTTATGCAAATAATTAAACCTATAACACTTTTAACAGAAGCATTTATTCCTTTATGATTTTGGAATTTTTGACATGATTGAATTAATAACCTATTTGTTAATATTGACCTGACTTTGATTTAAAATTAAGCTTCTAGCATCTTTTTTTATTTTTCAACATTTGTATAACTGAAGGTATGCTTCCATTTTGTTGCACCGTCGAATATCCCTCTTTGTAAAGAGGATCTATCGGATGACAATCCAGTTCTGACTTGTTTATTTTAAATCGCATAAGATATAAATAATTTGTAGTCTCACTTTTAATCTACTTTCCATTAATTCTATCTAACTATTAAGTTTTATGCTGACATATCTTTAACTGGTTTGAATTCACTCAAGTTACAAACACTTATTAGTATGTTAATAAATTTTGATATTTGATTGTTCTTAAAATAGATACAAGCCAAAAAACTTTTGACAAGGAATTTAATTTTAAAATGGATTGCAAAAATGCCTTCAGTTTTCCAATGACAGAAGCATCTAATGAGGTATTAAAAGGGGAACCCCTTAAAATAGACCTCAAGAATTCGTTCAATTTACTACCATCAGAGAAATTTTTGAAAATTTAAACATGGCATCAATGCTTAACTGTCTACAAGTCGAACGTCAACGGTATCGTTATAGCGCTCACCCCTGGGTCTTGAGAAATCAAAGAATTCTATTAGGGCCTATTTAGGAAGTTTATCTCATAAATAATTGAAATGTCTTCGTAAAAAATCTTTACTCAGGCCAGTAAATAAAACAACGCCCAGTTTTAATTACCCTTCTTATCTTCAGGCTTTCTTTATAGATTGATATTGAGATGTGGTTGTTTTCCGAGGCACGAGATTATTTTCGGCTCACAGCTGCAAACAAAAAACAGATGGCTATTTTTGACATCTTGATTCAGCATTTTTTCCGTCAAGCTCAAAATTTAAAAGTCTCAATTGACAAATACATAGGAGTTGAAATATTTTGGGGGAAATATCCAGCTTCATCCTGGTGAAATCTTCAAGAATATTACTCATTTTGAAATCTCCTCTTCTCAAAACCATTCTTATTTATTAGAGACCTTGCCTAATGGTTGCCACGAAATTAAGCATCTTCGATTCAAGAGCGCAGCTAGTGATATTAGAATTACTGACTATCACCAATCGGAAGAATATTGGTCAGATATCGAACAAATTACAAATTTTATTCGAGCTCAAAAGCGCCTCACTTCAATAGCCTTGGAAACTTGGATAAAATCTGACCCTAAAGTGCTCATTGCTAACTTGATCGGTACTCAATATCAATTGCAAGCACTCAGGATACGCTTCGTTAGATTATCCAATTTAACCTCCAAAGTATGCCGAGCATTAATATCTTTTACCAATCTCCGTCATTTAGACCAGTCGAGAACTTATCTTCGACTGAATTAAATTTAACTTTTGAAAAGCTCGAATGCTTATACAAATTAAAAAAAAAAAGAAAAAAAATAGTAAAAAAATATAAAAGTTAATATTATTGTATTAATTTAAATATAAATTTTTGTTTAAATTTTATTTTTTATAGTTTTAAAAAATTTTTCTTATATATTGTTAAAAAAGAATCAATAATTATATTAATAATTATATTAATAACTTATTTTAAAAATAAAATAACCAATAATAACATTAATAATTAATATATGTAATTATATATATGTATATAATAAATAAAATTAAAAATTAAAAATTTTTATTATAATAATATAAATATTTAATAATATTATTATTTTAATAATTTTTTATTTAAGTAATAATATTAATAAATTAAATTTTAATAAATAAATTTAATTATAAATTTGGTATTAATTATTTTAATGGTTTTGGTTTTTAATTATTTGGTAAAATAATTAATTACGACTACAATATATTTATTATTATTAGTAATATTAATAATAATAAATTTAATTAAATTAATTTGATTAATTGTTTTATTTAAATTAGTTTTAATGATTTTATTGTTAATTATATATATATATATATATATATTAAATAATATTTTAATATAATTTTATTATTTGTTAAATTATTGTTTTTTGTAAAATAGTTTAGTAATTAAATCTAAGTATATATTAAATAATAATATTTTTTTAGTTTAAATAGATTATTTTATTTAAATAATATTTTAATACAATATTATTATAATTTATTTATTTAATAAATATAGTTTAATTATTACTTATTATAATACAATAATAAAAAATTTTAAATAAGTATGACTTATATTTTTTTATATTTAATTAGTTATTTAAGTTAATCAAAATTATGTTATATATTTACAAATATTTACAAAAAATATTAAAACTAATTACAAATTTGCTATAAACCAAAACCAATAAATTTATTTTAAATAAAATTTTTTGTAAACAATAAAATTTTACTAAAATTAATTTTAACAATATTTTTAAACAAATAATATCTTAGTAATAATTTTTAAAAATAATTTTTTTGGCAATTATTATATAAATATAATTATTAACAATAATATTATATAATAATTAAAACAAATAAGTTTATAAATAATCTATAAATTAAAGTAATTTAATTATTAAAACAGTTATTAATAATAGTTTTTTTATAATATAATTAAAAATACACAAAAATATGTAGTTAAAGTTTTTTTTAAATTATAATAAATATAATAGCAATTTTTGTTAAAAGTTTTTATAAAATATATATGAAAATTAGCAAAACTATAATTTAATAACCAATTTTTAAATATTTATTAAGATACTATACTAAAATAGTTTTTATCAAGTTGAAATTTTTTGTTAAAGATTTATTAATAAATTTAGTATATTTAACTTTTTAACTAGTATTATAATTAGTTATATAGTATATTAATCTATAAGTTAATATTGTAAATTTTAATAAATTTGAAAATTTTAACAGTTGAATTTTTTGTATAATAAACAAAAATTCAAATAATTATAATTAATAATATAATAACTAATTTATTCTGGTATTTTTATTTTTTTGATAAGTAATTCAATTTTTACTAAGTTAATTTTATGCCTATTTTTGTATTTTTTATTAGACAATTTTTGATTTATAATTTTAGCATTTTTTCTTAATTAATTAATTTAAACAATAAAACAAACAAACAAAAAAAAAGAAAATAAATGAAATAATAAAGTAAAGAATTAGTATTTTATTAATAGCTATAATTAAGAGCTATTATTATAATATTGTTAGATTTTTTATTATTGTTAGTTTAAAAATAAGTAATTTTAATATGATAAATATGAATTAATAGAATTTGAATAGTAGATATTTGTTTAATTATTAAAATTATTTAAAAAATATTTGATAAAAAAATTATTATTTTTCTGTTTTTAATATATAAATTTTTGTAATACAGAATTTCTGGAATTTTTAATAATTTTTGCACTTTTTTTGAGTTATTGTTTGGATTTCTGACTTTTTTGATATTTTTGAAATTTTTGTTATTATATTATTTAATAATTTCTAAGATGTGATTGGCTAATTTATGCTATATTTAATTATTAATTATTTTTTTTATATTACTTTATAGTAATATTTTTTTTCTTTTTTAATATTAAGCTTTAGTGAAATCCAATTAATTTTTTTCTTGAATAAACTTAATTATTTTTTTCATTATGATATTAGAAATTTTTATTTTAGTTTTTTAAACTGCAAATTGATTATTTTTTTCAGTTGTTTATAGTTAATAATTCTATGACTAAATGTAATAGTATTTCATGATAGTCTTAAAATATAGAGTATAGTCAGTATATGGCTTTTAAATGAATTATTAAATTGTTTTTTCCAATAAAATATTCTATTTGTTACACTATTGTTTTGTCAAATATCTGTTTGAACTTATTGATATACAAAATTTAAAATATTCGGTTATTTTAAATAATAATAACAATATATTATTGGAAATTATTTCTTCTAAATTTCTTAATTATTTTGTGTTAATTTTTTGGATTAAATTATTGTTGGAGGATTTTTAAAAGTTTTTTTTTTACTTTTTTAACAATTTTTTTCACATAACTGTTCGGTTGTATCTGTGTTTTATTGTATAATATTATTCTGTAGTTAAACTCAAAATAACAAAAAAAACAAGATTAATTATTTTCAAAACAAGTTAATATAAAACAAAACCCAAACAAATTTATGCAAATTTAAGATATATTGAAAATACAAAATAAAGTATACTTGGCTTTTGCATATTTTGCAGTTATAAAACCATTAATCTTATTTTTCTAAAATAATTTTTTGAACTTTTGTTTGTTACTATCTATGTAGCTATTTATATATGTTTTTACTATAAATTCTTTTTATTCAAAAAAAACTATTTTGGGAATTTCTAAGCTCATAAATTTAATATCTTTACAAGCAAGCAATTTTAAAAACAAACAACCAAATTTAATTGTATTTATGTAAATAAACAAATAATAACAAGAATTTTTTTTTAATATTAACAATCACATGAAAATGCTATCTATCATCCAAATTTTATATTTTAATGAAATTTCAAAAAATACAAATGTATAGCTCTTTTTTGATTCATAAATAATCCGTCTTATTCTAAACTAAACAAAAGTTAAACATTTAAAATGATTTTTGTCAGTATTTTTCAAGGTTGTTTTTTCTTTGTAAGTTAGTCAAGATTTATCTTTTTCAATTGTATAAATTTGATTAGCAAAATTTCTTAAAATCTAAATTTTGTTTAACCAAAAAAGCCAACAGATTATTAGTATGTTTTATAAATTAACATTATCCCAAAGAACATTTTCAATCAAATATTCTTTTTAATAACCAATTTTAAAGTGTTTATTTTTCTCAATTTTGGATTTTAATAACACATATATATTAAGTATATTATTAATACTTTTATTCTACATCAAAATTTTAATTATTAAATTGGCAATTTAAATCTTTAATATATATTAATAAATTAATATTTTTTTAAAAAAAATTAAACATACAATACCAATTGGATGTTAATGAAAAAATGGATGTTATTGATACAAGCAAATTTTTGCATTCGATTAAGGTAGATAGACTTTTTCTCAAACTTTAAAAGTTTTGATTCCGTTTATATGTAATAATTTAGCCAAAAAATATATGTTAAAAGTTCATGTTTAATAACAAAAAGAAGTTATTAAATTATGTAATAAGAGTAAACCAGCAATTAACACATTTGGTTACCAACTATTTTTAAAGAATATACGAATTCAAAAAAATTATTTTGAAAACATTATTTTTTAGATTAAACAAAAAGCGTGTTTTATTTGATAATTGTTTTAAAGAACCAAACCATTTTTTAACACAAGCTTTATAGTAAAAATGAGTTTATTTCTCATATTTTTTATTTGATTGTAAATAAGCATACAATAATGATAATTTTTGGTTGAAATTAAAAATTTATATATCTTTTTTATAATTTGAATTGTTTTTGATAAGATATATTCTATTGACGCCTATAATTAGTGTTGATAATTGATTTTAATCTATGTTGCTCAAATTAAAAATAAATAAGAAATTGTAAAAAACGATTACTTAGTTAAATAATTTTTTAAAATCTAGTTTGGTAGAATTTTTTTTAAAATATTATTTCAAGTTCAAATGTGTTTGAATTATTACTATCTAATTGATTTAATATTTTTTCTATAAATGTATAGTAATAAATGAAATTTAAATTAAAAAATTTATCATAGATTAAGTTAATTGGATACTTAATATTTATGTAAATTATTTTCACAGGACTTTTGATTTATTTAAATACATAAAGTAACCTCTCATTTCAATGAAAATCTTAAATCGGAAAATTTACACTTGATATGACAATAAAAAGCTACAAAAACTGAGTTTTGGTAAATTTTCTCTTTCCAAAAAATTGATTGTTTTATTATTTCTATATAGATTTATTTTTATTTTGAAAAATTTTTGAATAATTTCTTCCAATTAATCAATTAAATCAAGACCTTTGAAAAAATCAGATGCACTAAGCTAATTCTATAATTTTTAATTCTTTTATAAAAAAAAATTTTTTTTTTACTTTTTGTTCGGTTTTTTCCAGAATTTGAATGTTTTATTAACTTTGAAATTACTTTTACATATTTATTAATTACTTTTCTTGGATTTGTTATTTTAATTCAATGTGCTATTTTGATATTAAAATTGAAGTTCTAAACTTTTTCTCAAATCAAATTGTAAAGAATATAAAACTTAAAGTTATTATTGCATTGATTAACTGTTGTTGTTCTTTTAAAATTTTCTAATTATTTAATTTGATTTTGTGCATTTTTTTAAAATTGATATAAAAAATTATATTTTATTAATTAAGAGCCGTTTGAATTTTTTAAAGACTAATAAAATATTTTTGCCATTAAATTAAATTTTGGTCTGGAATAAGTTTATATTACTTAAAAAAAGTTCAAAAATAAAAGCAGTTTATAACTTTTTTTATTTTCAATTTTTAAAGAATTTTTAACTAATTAATAGGTAACTATATAATTGTGAATGCAATAATTTCAAACTTTAAACTCAAGATATAATTGATTAAAAATATTATTTGGTTAATGTAATTTTTTCTGTTTTAAAAATCTTTTTCAAAATAAACTTGATCAAAAAAGTAAACAGTAAAAGCTAAATAGGTTTTGATTAAATAAATAATTAAAAACCAATTCTAAAAATCTTGAAACTGTCAAAATAAACTGGGTTTTAAATAAAAAAAGAGGATAAAAAATTAAGTTTGATGTAATCTAAATTATTTCAATTGTAAGCAATAAAATAATTTTGTTTTTTTGTACTCAAGAGAAATAGTTATTTATATAATAATAAATAAATTAAAAATTAAATAACTTCACAAAAAACATTACTTTTATTTTATAGATTAAAATAATATATTAATGAATAGAAAAAAAACAAATATTTTATAGTGAAAAAACAATTAAAGAGTAAATTCAAATAAATAAATAAATTAATTAAATTTTTTGAAATTTAATGTGTAAGATCAGTTTTATAAATGTTTTATTGTTATTTTATCTAAAAAGTAACTAAAGAATTTATACTGTCAATAAAAATTAATACAACTGCTATAGTTATATGTTTTATATTAACATTCTTATAATTCAATAACAGATTTTTTTTAATAAATATTTTTTATTCAACATATTTTACAAAAAGTTAACAATATACAAATCAAAAAAAAAATTAAATAATAAAAAAGAATTTAAAATTATTGTAATTAGCTTGTTAAGAAATTTAAGTAAGAATAATTCTAGTTTTGAATAAATTTCTACGTTTTTAAAAAGTTTTACTTATATATTTTTGAAAAGAAATTAATAAATTGGTCAATAATTAAGTTAATAATAAGTTAATAATTAAATTATTAATAAGGTTAATAATTTTATCAATAACTAATTCTAAAAATAAGATGGTATTACCAACATAAAAAATCAATAATATAATAATAGTATTAATTAGCCAATTAAATATTAATAATATAAATAATATAATAATTAAAAATACTAAAAATACTAAAATATTAAGAAAAAATTAAAAATAATTAAAAATAACAAAATTATTACAAAAATTTTGTATTCCTAAAAATAAATAAAAAAATACCAAAAATTATTAAATCGTATCAAAAAATTGAAAGATTATTACTATTTTTAATGATAAATATTTATTAAAACACATAAATTCAAACCAATATTATTACATTTCCAAATTTTTAGGTATTTTAATTTACTAAAAAATTGCTAAAACATATAATTTTTGATTATAACTATTAACAAAATTCTATTTTTATTTTATTTTATTTTTATTTTTGTGTTTTTTGTGTTTTAAATGTAATTTAATTATTTCTTTTTAAAATATATAAATCTAAGTTGATTTTTGTTCAAAAACAAATATTAAATATTTTTTTTTACTTTTTTAAATATTTTTTAAAGTTCTCTTCTTTTTTCTAAATTCTCTGCTTTTAAATAAAGTGAATTTATATACTATGCTTATATTATTATTTATAATAATGTATTATATATTAGTAAAATTATTGTCATTATAAAAAGTTTGCAAAATCCAGAAACATAAAATAATATATATAGAGAAATAACAATTTTATATTATCTAGATATTATAATAACTCTCTTACTAAATATTAGGTAATATTGAAAAGATTAGTTATTATAATAATATTTTACCAAATATTAAATAATCTTAAAAGTGATAAGTATTATAGAAGAAAAAAAATTTAAAAAAAACAAAAAAATAAGTAAAAAAAACAAAAAAATAAGTAAAAAAATATAAAAAAACAAATAGAATATAGAAAATTTGGAATAGAAAAGAACAAATAAAAAGTGAAGATACAAAATAATGTGTTCAGCAACAATTCTAATAGGTAATAATTTTATATTGTTTAGTTGTTATAATGGCATAAGTTTTAAAAATTTTATTTAATAATAAAGTAAAGAAAAAAAGATTTAAAAAAGTGAAAAATTAAACTTGAAATAGAAAAAGACAAATAAAAAGTAGAGATTCAAAATAATATATGCAGCAGCAACTCAGATAAGTAATGATTTTATATTGTTTAGTCATTATAATAGGATAAATTTTGAAAATAAAAATAATTGGTTAATATAAAATGATGATGCAGTTTTTTATAATTTTAAGCATTATTTGTACATAATTCCAAAAATATATTTGAATACCATTTAAACAATATGCTAAGAAACTTTTGTTTTCTTAGCATTTTTTTAATCTATTTAAAAAATAACCTTTT
Organism: Geosiphon pyriformis; assembly: GCA_016748015.1. Lineage (NCBI taxonomy): Eukaryota > Fungi > Glomeromycota > Glomeromycetes > Archaeosporales > Geosiphonaceae > Geosiphon > Geosiphon pyriformis. Next base: position 236,881 of record JAAOMT010000379.1, on the reverse strand, counting down.
ATTTTTGGATTGTTTGTATAATATATTACAAATAAAATTTTTCTTGTAAAATTTCATCTGACTTTTTACATAATTGATTTCAAATTCTGCTAAAAATAACATTTATTTTATTCCCAAAAAATAGCAAACATTAAAAAAAGAATATAAAATTTATCATTGAGCTTAAATAAAATTGTCTTGCAAAAAAAAATCAAAAATTATGGGATTTAGAAATTAGAAATATGAATTTAATAATAAAAATTAAACTTTGAATTTATGCCATAATTTTTAACCACCTATTATTTATCTCTTTAATCAATTTTATTACATTGTTTCTTCTCATAAGATTAAATGTAAACCTGAAAATTCAAGTAACAAACGAGCAGCTATAGTTAAAGGCTCTCTATCCAATTTTGTGAATAAATACCAAAATCTCCAGTATTCATTTGTGAATGGCAATTTTTAAAAATAGTTATCCTTGCATTGTCTTCAAATTTTTAATTTTAAAGAGGTCACATTTTAATTATTATATGACCATTTTCAAACTCATTCTTACCACTTGGATATTGTTAACCTGATTAAATCAAGTGGGAAAATCACTCGATTATTTAGTCCAAGATCTTATTTATGGGAAAAATAAATAATTTATTCAAGAATTTAAGCAAACTTCCTTTACATCATTTTATAAAAATTTAAAATGCGAAATGATAAATAAGATATTTTCTAATTTTAAGAAAAAAAAAGTATCGCTAATTTGTACAAATGATAATTTAATGGTATTCGACACCGTTTGCGTTACCGTTGTAGTTTCCATTGTAGAAACCATAGTTTTTGTTACCGTTCAAGTTTCCATTGAAGGAACCATAGTTTTTGTTACCGTTCAAGTTTCCATTGTAGGAACCATAGTTTTTGTTACCGTTCAAGTTTCCATTGTAGGAACCATGGTTTTTGTTACCGTTCAAGTTTCCATTGTAGGAACCATGGTTTTTGTTACCGTTCAAATTTCCATTGTAGGAACCATTATTTTTGTTACCGTTCAAGTTTCCATTGTAGGAACCATTATTTTTGTTACCGTTCAAGTTTCCGTTATAACTACCAGTGTTGTTGTTACCGTTCAAGTTTCCGTTATAACTACCAGTGTTGTTGTTACCGTTCAAGTTTCCGTTATAACTACCAGTGTTGTTGTTACCGTTCAAGTTTCCGTTATAACTACCAGTGTTGTTGTTACCGTTCAAGTTTCCGTTATAACTACCAGTGTTGTTGTTACCGTTCAAGTTTCCGTTATAACTACCAGTGTTGTTGTTACCGTTCAAGTTTCCGTTATAACTACCAGTGTTGTTGTTACCGTTCAAGTTTCCGTTATAACTACCACTGTTGTTGTTACCGTTCAAGTTTCCGTTGTTGCTTCCAACGTTGTTGTTACCGTTGTTGTTTCCGTTCCCACTACCACTGTTGTTGTTACCGTTGTTGTTTCCGTTGTTGTTTCCAACATTTCCATTGCCGTTTCCGTTTCCATTTCCGTCACTACCATATCCATTTGGAATAGCCGAGACGAAGAGGTAGGTGAGAAGAAGAGTTATCAAAAAGATTGTGGGCAAGGGAGCAAAAGATTGGTGAGACATTTTATATAAAGTAAAGCTTTTTGAGAGACGTTAAACGTTATTTTAATTGCAATCTTTTGTTTTCAAAGAATTTATTATTCGTTGAATAAACTTCAGAAGGGTATTGTTCTTTGAAGTTTCAAGCTTTAGTTTTTATAAAAAATTTTACTGATTCAATTCTAGCCCAGAAGATATTAGATCTAACATTTCACCGTTCTTCTGATTAATTATAAATAATAGTTTTTTCAAAGAATTTTTTTTTAATGTGAATGAGATATTAGTCTCATTACAAAGAAATTAGTCTCATTACAAAGAAATTCCAAAGAATGTTTAATGGATCTTTGAGATAGTCTCTGTATGTTTTTGATGATAGATCAATATTATTAGTTGGGAAATGAACTGAGGACATCAACGGGTTTTCTCTTCATAGAAAATCTTAAAATGTCTAAGTTTAAATTTGAAAATGAAACAACCATTGAAAAAAATATAAACAATTCAGAATTAGTTTTTTTTTGCTCTTTTGGAATTCTTTCTATTACCCAAATGTATGATAAACAAAAAAATTTGATTTAAAGATTTTATTGAATAATTTCCTTTTCTTTATTTCCTCCAGCCTTTTAACGAGAAAAATCAACACCAAAAAGTATATGATAAACCAGCAAAAAAACTTGAGTGTCCCTTTTAATTTTTAGTAACACAAAATATTTTTTTGAAATATTTCTCACGGTAGTTTTAATATTTTACATTTGATCAAAGGGAATATAATGAAAGGAATGATTGAAATCAATATTTTCTTAAATTTTTTACCCAAAAACAAATTAGAATTGATGAAAATTGATAAAATTGTTTCTTTTTAAAAGTTTAACCTTTTTCTAAGCTGGGATATTTAATTCAATACTTTTTTCACATTTTAACCATTATAACAATTAAATCTATTTTGTTTTGTCTTGAATGGGACATTAAACATTCACCCACCCAAAAATGGTTTCGATTATCTATCTCGTTTTAGATCAATTGACCAAATCCAATTCTCAACGTTTTGTTATGAACGAAAAGGGCACTCTAAAGTGTACGAAATAAAATTAATGTCAAATTTTAATTATTTCTTTATAAAAATGCACTATAGCTATTCCGATTAAGACGAAAATTTAAAAATACAATGCCCTTTTGAAAGGTAAATTTTAGCTGGATCAAAATTATTAAAAAGGAAAATAAACAAATATTTTTGAAACTATAACGTGTAAAAGGCTGAAATTTAATCAATTCTATTCGTTTGTAAAAAAAATTTCTTGTAAAATATACATCTTATTATTGAGATTCCTAACCAAATTAACTTAACCTTAATTCTATATAGGACAATTTTTATTTGCTAAAATCGAGTGTAAAAGAGATAATTCTTGGAATGTTCTTATTTTCATAGATATTTGATATAAATAGATTTTTACTACATTTGGAACTCCCTCTCCCCCCCCCCACCCCACCCCACCCCACCCCACCCCACCCCACCCCACCCCACCCCCCGAAATGGATAAATATACTTTCCACATTTGATGGGTTTGACTTTCGAAGATCAAAATGAAAAGATCTGATTTTCAAATTGCGATAAATAATGTCCTTTTAAATCGTTCAAAATGAGAAGATCTGATTTTCAAAATGATATTAAAAACGCTGAATAATGTTCATATACGTTTAAGATCTGAGATTGAAAATGCTGAATAATGTCCTGTTATATTGTCCAAAAGAAGGATCTTTCCAAAGTTGACTTTGAACTTAAAAGGATAACGTGACTCTAATTTTTGGAAATACTCTTTCTTTCAAAGTTTCCCTTAGTTACGATTTTTTGTTTATAATTAAGAAACGTTTTAGTATATATATACAATATATATTAGGTTTAAAAAGTTGGATAAAAATTTGACCTTAGAGTAAACTCTAAAGTTAACAAAAAAAAATTAAAATTTTGGAATTTATACGACCATCTTCCTATCACTCTAAAGAGAATGGATCAATATTGGGTAAGCATAATGGTAAAAGAAGCCTATGATTTTTTAATATTATCAAAATAAAATTCATTAACCATCCCCTTCCCTTTCCCCTTTAACTCCATGTCAAGTTAACACTTAGAAGGAAGCCTAAACTTTTTTTTTCTCGTGGGCCAACGATATTAAAACCTTAAGGGTCTATTGAGAGAGTTAACCTCCTACCACCCACCAAACACCAACAAGAAAGGTAACCAATAACTCGGTTTTCTTTATGATGTTTCGTTATTCGTCTTGAAGGTATCTAATAACGTTGAAAACCAAAATTTGTTGAAAATTTCAAATTTCATCAAGAAAAATATTTTTTAACTATGTAACTTTTGAAAGAGGTATTTTCCCAATAATATAATAATGTTCCTAACGAATGAATCGCTAATTTAATGCGATCAATACAACAAGAGCCGTTCGCAATTTTTCAGGCGTTCAATTTCAAATGGGAGCTTTTGAAAAAATTTTCTCTTAGCATTAGATTTTTCCATTACTCTTCTCTTATCCCTTTTTGCAGGCGTTTTATAGGAGAAAGTAATTTTGAAAGAGTTTTTTTGCTACATTTTTTCAGAGGTTTTTGCATCAAAAAAAACCAAGACCCCCGTGATGATGCCCAAGAATCTCTGATAAAAAATTAGGGAAATTTATTTTGAAAGCAAAAAGATATAAAATTTATGAATTTCAAAATATCGTTCCCACACACACACACACACACACACACACACACAGTGTCAACAAAAAAATAACCACCCATTAACCAAGTGGTTTCTTACTCGCATACGTATGTAGATAAAAGCTTTCTTAGACCTTTTTTTAATAATCGTTGGGGTATACGACTCTTGAATAAGAATATTTTGAATCTTGAATTATGTTTAATGTGTTCGATATCTTTTGGAATAAAAGAGGATGTGCATGATTAAAAAAATCTAGTTTCTCTATAAACTCTGAATTATTATGAGAGCAGGGTATCAAAAAGTTGAGCAAAGCCGAAAGTCACGCCTAATTTTTGGTTGGCATCATGACTTTCCATTCGGAAACATCTGGTTTGTTTCTTTGGGATAAGGTTAACTTTTTGGAATTTTCCCTTTTTGGCTTTAATGTATGAGAGCTAGATAATTTTTCTGAATGTGAAATCATTAGGTAATAATTGGATATAGAAATGGATGATTTTATTTTCCAAAAAATCTTTTTCCATTCTTTCCTAGTAGGGAATTTTAACAAAGGAAATTAAATTAAAGAATTTTTATGAATTCTTCCAATTGCCAATTTATGAGTTGAGTTCAAAATATTGTCACACTATTTTCTTAGTTGCGGTAGGAATAATTTTGTACAGCCAGTTACGTTATCAATATACATGTATCTATATCATCCGAATTAAGCTCTTTGAATTTTCCAGAACTCATAAATTTACGGAGCCTTCCCAAATAACAACAACATACATGTTTTTAACATTTTACGGTTATGAGGAATAATAAATATGAATTTATATATTTACTTTTAATAAAAATATATTGATATATATTTTTTTAAGGATAATTTATATTGATAATTTTTTTAATAATAATAATAATAATAATAATAATAATAATAATAATAATAATAATATATATTTATATATATATATATAGAAAATATTGATTTCCCATCACTATCATGATGGCGTAATTCATTATAATATTGCCTAAAAGCGACGGGACTTCTGCTATCGAGATATGACAAATAGTAAGCCTTTCATTTATAATATTTAATATATAAGAAACTTTGGTTTAAAAACACCTTTTTTTGGATTTAGGATTTCGCGATTGATTAAATTACCAATGATGGATTAATGCGTAGTATATATATACAATAGATGTATTCAAGTTTTGATGAAAATCTACGAAATCAGTAAACACTTTAATACTTATATTAGTATAAGTCGATTTGATGAATTATATTAACTATTTTAGGTTTAAGTGATTGAAATAACTTTACAGTCGATAACGCTTACACATTAAAAAGGAGGTAAAATCCTTTTAAAAAAGATATAAAGATGAAAGTTTATATATAAAAAGTTTCTAATTGTATTTTTAACCATAAAAAAACCAGGTGCTTATTTTAATAAAAAAAGATATTCATTATTTAGTTAAAGAGCGATTTGAAAATTCAAAATGTATACACAAATGGATTGCCAAAAAGATCCTAATAGAAATGAATGTTATACAGTAAAAATGTTCAAGAAAGAGGTCATGTCCGACACCAAAGTCTCGCGCATTATTGGACTCTGCTACTTGTGTTAAAAATTGTCTTATACGATTAGAATTATCAAAAAATATTGGTCAAAATTCTTTTATTCTTAAACGCTCTGAACGTCGAATTCTACGGGGAAATTAAAAAAAATCCTACAATAAGAAAGATGTCAAAATATCTGCTTACTGCTGAAATCTTGTGTAAAAATCCTAATTCACATGCCCGTTAGAACTTTAATGAAAATTTTAATATAAAATGTATAAGAAAACCTATTATTAATGAAGTAAACCGAATTAAACGACTAAATCTCCAAAGCATTGGACCAAAGAGGATTGGCGACGTGTTCTTTGGACAGACAAATTATTTATAAGCACTAATTCATATTTAAATTTCGTATATATTTTACAGTCTTTACCGCATGGAATGCTATTCCATTAGAGACAATTCTTCAATTTATTGACTCGATACCCAAAACATGTATAGTGAAAAAGTTACCATATTACATGATGCATGTGATTTGAGGTATGTGGCTGATCTTAATTGAAATTAAAGTATAAATTATAAAAATTTGCAAATCTTTTATGAAAGAAGCAGCGTAGCGCAGAGGAAGCGCGCGGGGCTCATAACCCCGAGGCCGGAGGATCGAAACCTCCCGCTGCTATTTTACTGTAACTTAAAAATTAAAATGTTCATATCATTGTTGATTAATTTCTTTTTATGGTGGGAGATCATTAATTAATATCTAAAATTTTTCAATCAATAAAAAACAAAGATTTTTGAAAACTATTATGAATAAATTTACAATTATTATCAATTTTTTATATTTTTAAAATTAATCGATTTAAATATTTCATTTTAAAGTATTGGTTTTCAAATTATTATTGTTGTTGTTGTTATAAATGTTTTTTTTTTATTTTAATGGAATTGTTTAATATTAAAAATGAATTTGATAATTCATAATTTTTTCAATAAATTTATTTATTTTAGCATATTTTTACGACCAAATAATTTTTATTTTAAAATTTTTTTTTTTTATATTTATGAAATATATATTTTTACATAAAAGTTATTAATCATTTTTTTATGATATGATTATTATTGTAGTATTCCTTGGTGGAGAATTGTTGATTTGCAACCAGAAAAAAACTTTTCCATGTCCAGATTTGTCTTGAACTAAAGATACTTTATAATATAATTATCATGAAGAGTTTTAATGTTTTGTCTTTAAAGTCATTAAAGAGGAATATATTATTAATCCATCAGCTAATTCAATTATAAAAGTCCTTTTATTTTCTGAAATTGCAAGTCTTTGAATATTTGAAAAAAAAATCTTACAAGAGGCATTACAGAAGTTTCTGAATTATTAAATATATTAGAGTTAGTTATAATTAAAATTTTTGTCGATAATACTATATAAGTAATGTATATTCATGCTGCTGTTTAAAAAAAATATTCAATATAAACAATATTTTTATTAAAATTAATAAAACTGTAAAAATTCTAATTAATCTTTGATTAATTTATTATAATTTTTAATAATTCGAAATATAAACTTTTTTAATTTTAATATATTAATATAGTAGATTTTGTAATTTAAAAAATGATTTGGATAAAAATAAAAATAAAATTTATTCATTTGTTATTAAAACTTGATTGTCAATTTTTTAATTTGATATAATTCATAACTGAAATTTTAAATTCTAAATAAAAAAGTTATTTCCAAGTTAAAATTTAGAAATAAATAACGAAAATTTTGTGTTAAATGATTTATTATTGTTATAATTAAAAGTGGGTGGGGGGTGGGGGGTGGGGGGGGGGGGGAGGTTTTCTTTGACAATGATAGGTAGGGATATTAAATAAAAATATCCATAGAATCAAAACTATATAGAAATATTTATTTCTATTACTTTGTCATTATTCATTCATCACATTTTCCCATTGTAACCCCGAAATATGGACCATCATTAGTCCATGATTCTAAATCATCAATTGTCCCCTGATTGCATTCCTTTTAATTAAAATAAACTTTTTAAGTATATCAAACAAAATATTCCTGTTGAAAGTAAACTAAAATCAAATTAAATCAGCTAAAGTGACTTTTTTTTTTTTTTTACCTGATTCTCACCGTGAGTTGCATTCCAATTTCTTCGATAGCCTGGGCATTCGAAAAAAAAATAACCATTAGAAAAAGGTGACTTTTTATTAGTGCAATTACAATCATCACGTGCAATCCAAAATTCTCTGTCGTGATGCTGAAATTGTGGTGGAGGATGAAACGAACGAGGGACGTAATCATTTGAATGTGTAATTCTTTGGACAAGGAGAAATTTATTAATGAGACTAGCAAATAAACTGGAACCGATTCGCGGTTGGCCAAACGTTGTAACTCGTATTGTCTTCTTATGTAAGGCACTTTGTTTCAAAAGATGAAGGCGATAATAGAGAGCGGCAAGAACAGCATAAGCTTTATATTTTTTAAAAATATAATATTAGATTATTATTTTTTTATTGATTAGATAGTTTATAAAAATAATAAATTTAAAATTCATAGATAAAAAGAAAATTCTTTACCCCCTCCAACTCCATGTCCCACAAATTGAATGAATAACGGAAATGAGGAAAAATGATCAAGTTTTTCAAAAATTTCTGGCAACATTTTTTTTACATCCTTGTTCCATATTGAATCTATAAACATTTTATAATATTCTGGTCGTTCTTGTTGTGGTAAAGTTATGTTTACACTTTCCAATGCGACTTTCCGAGTCTCCCATTCGATTCGTGATAATTTTTTTCCAATGAAACAAATAATCATACGATCGTGTGTTTTATCATAGATCATTTTAAAACCTGGAGCTTTTTTTTTTTTTTTTTTTTTTTTTGAATAAATTAATAATACTCTTGAAATTAATATATAATTTTTAAATTTTAACATGCTTCAATTAAGATTTTATATGAATATACGTTCTGGTTTTGGCCTAATAACTTCTACCTCATTAGGATAACTCTCCTTTTCCGGGCAGTAGGCAATATTAGCGTATTGTGCAATATGATGCATTAAAACTATAAACTTAGGGTTCAAAGATTTATTAGATTTAGGTCGATAAGATGGAATCCTTATAGGTTTAGGAAATTTTGATTTGGGATTATTATTTCTTTTAAAAATTTTCGAATGAAGTTGAAAACTTGATAAAAATTTCGATTTTTGAATAGGTGAAAGTATTAAAGTTTTATTGAATAATGAAAAATTATCTTTTAAAAATATTTCATATTGAATTGAATAAAAATGTAAAAATAAAAATAAGATCAAAAAAATTTGACCACTTGATAGAATGAGGGTTATCACAGGTATTTGAAAAAACATTTTTTGTGAACACTAAATTATTCTTTATTTTAATGGAATATTTATAAATTTTTTATCATAAAGAGTTGTTTTGATTAATGAAATCCCATTGAATTTTTTTGGGGGTTTCACCATTTTGTCTCGAATCTTTATTGAAAAAATATTTTGAATCGATATAATCTGATCGGGAAATGATAAATAATTAAATAGTATTAAAAAAAAAGTTTTGTTTTATCTCCGTTGTATGCAAATGAAATCTTATCAAGATTCGAAATAAGCCTGTAGATTTTTATTATGATTAAAAATCAAGAATTCTTCAAAGCATTAGAACGGGTAAATTCGGTTAACTGTCCAGATTTATGAGAATTCAATCTGATAGGGGAGAATACGAGAATGTTTCTAGGTAAAAATTTATTTTTTTAATAAAGATTTTCAGACGGAAGATCTGTGAATTTCGATTTTTTCATTCGAGTTAAATCAAATTTGTCAATTCTAACCCAAGATTTTAAGAAAACCTGTATTTTTTTTTTTTAGGGGTTGTGACGAGTAAGTTGATCACAAAGTGAAAAAAAAATTTTATTTGTCTATAAGATTGTGAAAATGTTTGCCAACAATAATTTTGATTTGGGTTGAATTGAATTGAAAAAAATTTCTTGCAATTTAAAAACATGGCAAATGTGATTGGATGTTTTGATTTTTCATTTTTATTCATTTATTAGTATTAAAAACATTTATATTGTTTTATTTATTTGCAAAAATAAAAGCTTTATTTATTTTTTAAAAGTTTATTTAATTTTAAACTTGAATTTACTAAAATTAACAAAAACTTTGTATCACCAATTTATTCAAATTTATTGTGTGATAATGTGAAAAATATTTAAATAATTAATTTAACTTATTAAATTAATTTTTATTATAAAAATTACCTATATATTTTTTTATAATATTTAACAAATTATTTGTATTAAGATTTCTGAGATTTCTTTTTGGGTCAATAAAGTTATCTAATATGAAATTTATAACTGAATTATTCTTTTATTTTCAAAAAAAATCTTAAATTATTCCATAAAATAAAAGATTTTTTTTATTACTTTTTTTTATGAACTAAAAAGAGATTAAAAAAAATGTGATCAGCTTTAACCAGGAATGTTATGAGTCAATCAGCCGATTTTTGACCATGTTTCAAATGTTTCATTTTAATAAAAAATTACGACAGTAAATCTTTCCTCCAAAATTCGAGTAAAAGAATTAAAAATTCTTGCTTTCGATCAGTCGTTAAACATAATGATATGACTCAAAAAGAATTGAAAGCTTCTACCAATAATAATAATAATAATAATAATAATAATAATAATAATTTAAAATAATAATAATAATTTAAAATACATTAGATTACATTACAATATTATGCTTAGAATGTGATAATACATAATTTTTCTAAATCCAAGTGATATTTATAGTCAATTAATAAGTAAAATAATATAATTCTGGTGATAAAAGTAAATAATACCATATGAAAGAAATAGAAAGTATATTTACAAGAATGAAGGGTGGGTTTTTATTTTGAATATGAAAATTTATAGGGGATTCATGAATTAAAAAAATGTATTAGCAAATTTATATTTGGCCGAGACCGTGAAAAAGATAATGACTTGTCAATTAACAAAAGCTAGATATAAAAAAATTTCGAAAAGATGTTAGCCTCAAATGACTTTTATAATAAATGATCATTTGATCAACCAAAAAGTAAATAAGGGCCAATAATTTACTAATTACTTACTCAAGAATTACTTTCTTCCATATTTGAAATACAAATGTCCAATACTTTAATTGCTTTTTTGGTTGATTGCAGCCGAGGACGTGATAAAGGTGCAGTTGATACCGGAACCCTACATTCGGACTAAAAAAGGTACAATAAAGAATAATAAAGAGAAAGAGATTAATAAAAATAGAATAGATTTTTTGATTCTTACTAAAAATCTAATTTTAGCCCAAAATAAATCAAACCATACCAAACAATGGATCTTTTGGATCTTACTAATTCTAGAGCTTTTTCGTATTCCATCATCTGCGATTTCATTATATATGCTGTCAAAACTAGGGTTATTTGTTTCCCAAAGAAAAGTAAAATTGATTGGTGTGTGTTTATTTGAAAAAAATGAATAGAAACAAAAATAGATCTAGCTGATACCTGAAGCACTTCTTGAAATTCCCGCTTGACTAATATTTTTTAAAGAAAAATTTTCAATCAAGTCTTAAACCTTTTCATATAAGAGATACCAGTTCATTATATTCAAAAATCAGCTCGTAAAATGACGCTTACCAATGAATTAAGAGGTTCCCTTTTTCTTGTGACAATGTTTTGTCGATAAACCGATGACACGAATCGAAATGTTCAAGGAGATTTTGATTTTGACTATCTCTTACTTGTATTACTTTATAGGTATATTCCTAGGATATAAAAATTTGAGATATTAAAATAGAAATATTTTAAAATTTCGAATTCTAGGGGAAAAAATATCCTATTTTAAAAGTATCATACCTTTGGAAACGCTGGTCTTAAACCATCAGCAACAGTAAGAATATGAGTGATATTATGTTCTTCCAACCAGTCTTTATCAGTTGCCGCCAAACGACTACCCAGAAGATTGTTGGAAAAACAAATTTTAATTAGCTTCATCGGTCATTTAAGTGTCATGTTGCAGAATTAAAATTCAAAAAATCACATTTTTAAAATAGTTGTCAGGATATATATGTTATTAATAATTTCCCTAAAGGTAATAACTTAAAAGAAAATAGAATCAACGCTTACCTCCCAAGATACACCTTGGGCAAAACTAAACTTCCATATAAATTTGATAAATAATTTTTTTGTTGTTCGGCCCTTCCTTGTCTTATTACCATGTCCACTGGTATACCCTCGCTTTTTTGCCACTGACTTAGAGATTTCCAAGAAAGAGGAATATTTAATGGTAAACTTGAATTGTTTTTATCCAATTTTTGTGAATTTTTTTTTTGGAGTTTTTTATGTGTCCCGTGTTTCTTTTGATTAAATGAAAATCGGTGAGCGGAAGTTCCTAATTGACTCAAATCATTCGAAGCTAGTGGTTGAGTTATTGTGGGAGGAGAATTTTTTGATATATTCTCAATAGCAGGGATTATTTCGATTCGAGGAGGTATAATCTTTTTTGGGGTTTCAATTAAAGAATTTTCATCAATAATTTTTTTTTGAGCTGAATCAATCATTTTCGAGTTTAATGAAAAATTAGATTTAAAAAAAAATGAAAATGGCAAAATTTTTTAAAGTTTTAACGAGGAAAGAGCTTAAATTTGAAAATAATTATTTATGAAAAATAGAAATATAGGCTTTCTTTTAAATTTCGTTAATTTTATCTCACTTGTAAAAACTCAAATTTTTTCAGTGTCTCTTGAACCTGAACAAATATTTATCATACCAAATCTTAAATAAAGACACGGAACTAAGGCCTCATTAAATTCATGATTTAGCCTGTTGTTGGACACACAAACAAACACAGCCATAATAAGTTAATATAATACAATGTGTATCAATCCGAATAATTATTTGATAAAAAATTTGATATCCTTTCACATATAAAATATTTAGATAAATAATATTTTGAATAATTGATTTTTAAAATGAAATGATTTATATATGCTATGATCATGATCATCACTAACACATATTACTGATAGAAATGATTCACATAAAAAAAAACTAATAATTGTGATTGTAAGAGTCCAATTTAATGAACCCAAACTACTATTTGTCGCCCATAAATAGATGTTCAAAGTAGGAGTAGGCTAGGGACTCATAAAAAAAAAAGCCTTTGATATCATTACAAGTTAAAAATTTTGTGATCGTTTTTCCGGTTTTAAATTTGGCCATTGAAACATTTTTAATGATATATATTGGGCATTTGTGAAACGGTAGTCTTACAAAGCTCATAAAGCATTCAGGGTACGGTAGAATGCATCGTTTGCGCATGCATAATGACCAATTTTTTTTTCATTCTGTGAAGGTAGTAAGTAATAGTAGTTTGTTTGAATTCGAAAAAGAAATTCTTAAAAGTAGTTTCAAAAAAGTGTTGTTCAAAACTCTTTTGAATTTGATTGGCAGGTTATTTTGGATCAAATTTGGATTTAAAGGAACTTTTATCAATCTGAAAAGGAAATGATGTCAAAAATTTAAACATATTTTTGATTTCTAATCTTAGTTTTATTAATAATTAAAAGTTGGTTTAAAAGAAAAAAAATTAATATCTTTCCGATTGTTTCGTTTCATCATCTCCTAATACATGGAAAATCCTTAAAAAAATGGAGGATGTAACAATGGTGATCCAGAAATGATTTTTTATTTTTGTGAAAAAGGCAACGATTACTGTTCATGAGAATCGGATAGCAGTTTCATCGGTTTGTGATCGAACTTTAGATAGTGGTCAAATGATCTTTCAAAATTTTCAGAGAATCCATTGAATGGAAGAAAACACATTATCCTTCTTGAAAAATAATAATAATTTTTATGAAAAGATTACAATTATTAATGTTAAGTTTAACACGATTTTTGTTTATTCTTTAAAGTAAATAACTTTCTTTTTTGAAAATTCTCATTCTTTTAAAGAGTATACCTTTTTACTATAAGCGATTTATGATAAATTTAACTTAATCCAAAAAGATAATAGAAGTCAGTCATTCTTCTTAATTAACTGATTAAAAAATTACTTTATTAGGCTAAATATACTGTATTTACAAATCCTAACTGTTACTAGTCAAATGACCCAAATTTTAATACAGTTAAATTTAGATTGATAATTTTTTTAGAATAACTATTTTTGAAATTTCATTTTTGAATCTTTCAGTTTTAAAAGTAAAATGGATTTATACTGGATTCCTTTTTTCTTTTTAGAAAACATAAATCCCATTTCTTATGTTAAAACATGTTGCATTTCAAATGAATCAATCAATCAATCAATCAAGTCCAAAAACGTGCCTTTGATATCTTGATTGGTTTTCAATACACATTTTTTGCCAAATTGAATCCATATCCTTTTGATTTTTGAATAGATACTTTAAATAAAGTGTTTAATTTTGTCAAAAGAACATCAAATAATAATTTTGGTTCGGTTGATGTTGGATGTTCACTTTCTTGGATTTAGTTTTTATTTTTAGATGAATGCGCTGTGATTGAATTTAAAAGAAGAAGAAGAAGAAGAATGAACAAAAAATTTAATAGAAAATTGGTTGATTTTGGCGGAAAAACGGTTTTAATTTTCATTAGGGAAAATTTTAATTTCAAAAACTGGGAATAAATCAGTTAAAACAATTTTCAATTTCAGAACTTTGAACTTTTTAATATAAAAACAAATTTAAAATATTAAGATTTTATAGAGTAGAATGATACATGATTAATATTAATAAAATTAATTGATATAATCAATTTACTTATTTATACTTTTGATATTGAGCAATTTAAAAAATAAAATCATTAAATATTTATAAAATGAATCAAAAGATTAGATATCTTTAAATTTGATGATTTGATTGATGTATTTAAAAGTTAAGGAAATTAAAAATAGAAGGTAGGTTTAATACTATAGCAAAACCAGAAAATTAAATTTTTAACGAGTTATCATTATCATGTCTTGTCAAAAAAATTTATTCCGTCGTACAGTAAAAATTTTAAATGTTAATGTGCAAAATGGGCTATTTTTTATACACAAAAAAGCTTGATATGTGTTTTAAAGAAAAGTTTTTTTAACTTGTGATAAGTCATGAAATTGAAACTCGTAATTTTCAATAACCAATTTTCTTCCTAAAATGAAAGACGAATAAGACATTTCTCCTGAAAATTCGACATAATTAATACATAGTCATACAGAGTGCCTCAAAGTTATCATTTTAGAAGTTCTTTGTACATGTATACGGACAGTATGCATAATAAAATGTAATATCCGGTCTTACCGATGATGTTATGCTGCATCTAACCAGTTTGAATGAGATAGAACCGTCAACTTTGTGAAACACAAAATCGTCAAAGAAAATTTCAAAAAAAAAACCCATTTTGTTCTAATTTTAAGGTGGTGAATGAATAACTCAAATCATGGTTTATAATTTTAGTAATATGAGAATGACAAGGATATTTTGCAAAGAACAGTATCCAAAGTTTGAGAGAGTAGAATAGAAAGAAATGTAAAAGCAATTTCAAAATTTGGTGGTGAATATTCAGCTATGAATAAGAAAAATGATAACAAGTGCTCATATTTTCCTAACAAATTAACTTTTTTTTTTTTTTTGGAAATGAACCATCTTTTTCTATTCACAATTAATTCATTATAAATTAATCTCCCCATTTTCTGTATGAATTTTAAATTCTGATTGAGAAAATTGGGTATTCATTATACATGTACTTTATTATCACAAGAGATAAACGTCTCGAAAGTGAGTTTAGCTATTTAAGGTAAAAAATAATTTAAAAAATAATTTTATACTCTACATTTACTTACCGAGAATTCATGCTTCTTGAAAAGATAAAATTAATATATATTTGAATTAAAACTGGGCATTATTAAATTTAACATTACAATGCATGAAAAAGGTTTAATTTAAATTCGTTAAAGAAAATTGAAATCTATACACACACACACACACGCACACAAACATAATTATACATGTATAGTACTCCCAAAAAGTAATGTTCGATCTGCATATGTAACCCACTTTTAAAGAATCAAGTTATCAAGTTTTTTCTCGATTTTTTAAAAAAATAAATTTGACATTTGTTACTTTTTATAACTCTCAAACATAATAAATATTTTTGTGTAAAAAAATGTTATCCACTTTTGAACACATTTAAACGAAATTGACAAACGAATACATGGAAAATATAAATCTCGTTAAAATCGCAAAATGCTTGGACGTGACCCCACACTTTATTGACAAGTAGCAAAAGAATTTAAAAAATTTGAAAACATTTGAAAGCTATTGAAGAACAATATCCAAAAACATGTAATATTTCCGAGTTTTATAGTCAAAATTTTAATTTTGTTAAAGGAGAAATGAGAAAAATTAGATTTCTCTCTGTTCTCGAAGAAGTTATTAACTCAATGCCAAGGAAGATTTAAGCAGTATTATTAAAAGGCTGAAAAAGTATTAATTAGATATAATTTTTTATTTGGTGTATAAATTGTAAAAAATTAAATAAATTAGAATAGTATTAAAATTTTTGTGTTCAATTTTGAATTAGGCGTTAAATAAAATTTTTTTGTTCTACTAAAAAGAAAACATATTTTTGAATTTATTTCAAAGGTTTAATAGTAAAAAATTTGTATGAAATTTTTGTTTGAACATTATATATTATAATTATTATTATTATTATTATTATTATTATTATATAAAAATTAATAAATGAAATAGTTTTTCAGTTTAATGAGTAATGAAAGGCTGAACTCTGAACCCAAACATTAGACTTTTAAATTTTCTACCCAATCAATAAAGAAAACTTCATAAAAGTCTTTAGAAACGGAATAGATTTAAACGTTTTAGTTTAACTGAAATCATTTTGAAAATTTAAAATGCAAGATATCGTAAGGATGATGTCCCCATTATTAAAATATGTTCAGATACAATTTCCTTCAAAGTTTAATAAAGTATCGTACGCCAGTATTTTGAGAAGGTATCAAAGGAAAATTGTGTAGAATTTCGAACAGAACCTATTAAACTTTTTGAGAATTGATCAGCGATAGCTAATAAAATAATGAGGTATTACAAATAAAGGATTCATTCAAACAAAATGATAGCTGATATGTGAGAAACATAATAATGTTTGGGCGACAATGTACCACCCTGAATACTAGTTACTCTACACTATTAAATCTTGCAATTACACGTGAAAATTACAGAAAAAATCATAAATGAAATTCTTTTTTCGCTGGAATAAAGTAGTTTTGGTTAAAATAGGTACCGACAATGTCTTTTTGACAAAATTTCATAGTAAATACATGTATTGGACAAGAAATTGAGGATATTTTTTTTAAAGGATCAAGATAAATATGGTAAAAAGGCACAATTTTCATACTTTTAACGCCATTGACAATTTTTTGATGCCTTAAAATAATGGCTGATAAAATAATCAATTGTTAGAGAAACCGCCCTCCCCTCCCCCCTCCCCTTTTTTTAAAAGGTTATAAACTAAATTTGGGGAATAATTTCTTCAATCATAGACTAGTGTGCTTTTAGATTTGTATGATTTTTGATTTTAGCTAATCTAATTTCGAACATTATACAGTTTAAACTCTACCCAATTTGAATTCCACAAGTGATTGTCCAAAATCTAACCCAATAAATTTTCCCCTTAATTTGTTTCAAGTTTCAGCTCACTCACGGGAAGAAATTGAACACGAAAAAGAAAATTTGTGTTCGATTTTTTTATTTTTAAGAGTTATACACGGGAAAGATAAACTTATTTAAATATTATTGTTTCTAATACCAATTGTAACTTTGTCTTTGTTATCTTTTAACTGATAAAAGTAATTCTTCTTATTAAAATACACACATAGAAAGCATCGTTCTAATATAACTTGGTACTAATGATATATTCTTAAATTTCAAATGACTTGAATTTCATTTGAAAAAAAATTTTCGTATACATATTGTTTACAAAGAAGAATATTCTAATATAGAAAATGATGGCATATCTTTGCTTGTACAAATAATTAAGAATAAAAAAATTAATATGAACTTTAATTATAAATGAAATTCAAGTCTATTTTAACAATATATATTATTTAAAAAATATTAAATTACTTTTCAAAAAAAAAAAATTTGAAATTGAAATTACACGCTTTTGCGTTTAAAAGAAAAAAATTTGCAAGGAAAAAACAACTAAAAACCGATTTAACTGTTCAAAAATATTAAAATAGCACTTCTAAAGCTTTAAAAACGAACTATTTGGTTTCATAAAAATAAAACTTTATTAGTTAGTTTGAATTTTATAAAAAGTGTACTATCTGTTTGAATTTTGATTTAACAGATTCATTACTTAAGAAATATTGTTAGAAAAATTTATTAAACCTTTAACGAGCTAATAAATTATATCCAACGCTAAATTATATAAGAAAATTAACACTTAAATATCTTTTGCTTGAATCTATTTCAATGCATAAAATATTATTCAAACAAAAAATTCAGTTATCCCCTTATATTTTATTAACATATATTAATTATTTGATTTCATAATTGTATTTTTATAAAAATATTATTTGAAAATACAATCCAAGAAAAATGATTTGAATTTTTAAATAAAAAGTTTTTTTATTATATTCTATTTTACTTAAAAATTTTGTTTCATAAAAAGTATTAATATTAAAAAAATTAGCAAAAAATTGATGACACTAAAAAATTCTAAATGTGAAATTGTAAATTAAAAAATAACAAAGATATTTATTATTTTATTTTCTGAATTTGATATCAAGATAACATCTTTTTCAAAAAAAATAATTATTCCTCTGTTTATTATTCATATATCATATTTATAATTATTATTAAAACATTTATTTAATTCAAGATCATAATAAAATTATCATAATTACAGACAAATTAACTACAAATCTGATAAAAGTTGTTTAATTAAGACTTGTCAGAAAAAGTTCTTTTAACAATACATTTTTAAAGTTAATTGGTATTATTAATTTAATATCTTTATTTTATATACTGCATATCTACATATATTAATTTGATTATCATGATTTTGAAATTAGCATTAAAATATATGGTATTTTTGCTCAAACTTGTTATTCACTATGCTCAGGAACTATCACCAACATTCTAGTATTTGTTTGCTAAAAATCAAGTTTATTAAGACACAAACTTTTATTTGGATCTTTCCTGGAGGTTAGTTCCATTGGTAGTCGACTTATATACTTTAAATGTGATCCATTAATATCAAATCATTTAACTATTAGTTGACGTTTTCCAACATACAATCCAAATTTTCATGATTGGCTTGGTGATTTGCCATTCAGATTGAAATGAATGGGATAATTAAAAGAAATTCATGAAGATAAGTTTGATCAAAGATCTTTTTTGTTCCACAAAACCTCTGTAAGATTCCCCATGGTTGTAATAGTTTAATGCCTAATTATTCAAATGTAGAAATTCAAAAATAATACAATTGAAAATACCCAAAAAATGGTCTTTTAAAATCCCATTGCTAATGTCCAAAATCCATCAATTAGGCCAAAGACATTCAAGAGCTTTAAAAAAATTGGAATTTGAATAAATTGAAATTTTTTTAAATATTTAACTGTCTAAAGATTTTAAAAAGAAAATACTTAGTTTTCTGTATTTTGTCTTTTGATTTTGATTTGGGAAATAATATCGTTCTCATCAATCAAAAGTTAATTTTCATAGTTGAAAGAAACCGTTTAGTATTCAGGTCAAGGATTTTATTATCGTTAAAATCTGGCAATATTTATCATAAATTCAGTTTAATACTAGCGCTCCATTGCTAGCTAACTTGTCTTAAAACATTTTTCAAATGCCTGAATCTACCACTTTCATCATTATCATCTTGATAATATTATTTTTATTATAAATCGGTTTTTTGATATATTGAGGACATTCCTTAGGCTCGTTGACTGAGTTTCAAAGTTCATGAAATATCAAAGATTGGACCCTTTTTCAGAAAAATTTTTATCTTACCATTTGAGTGGCTTGCTTCGCGGATTAATGTAAAAGAAAATATAGCATAAAAATTGATAACTAAATATGCAGTAAAATTTAAAATGGATCAAGTTTCAAATTGTGTTTTACGCATATATTAAAATTTTCATGAAATCTCTTATTATATATACATGAGATGAATAGACTAGTTTCTTTCATGTAGGACATTTTCAATAAAAGAAGTTGATTGATAATTCTCAAGATTAAAAAAATAATAAGAGTCAAAATTCTCATGATAAAAATATCATTGAGACAATTTTTTACGCTTCAACAAAAAATGACCAATTAAATTTGTCTTGGTTTATGGCTTAGAAATTTTAGATTTTGTTTCCATTATAAGTTAGCTATTAGATTGAATCTGAATTCACGAAAAAATTTTGCAAATAAAATGTATAATAATTTTGACCTAGCTTTAAAGAAAAAATTAGCCAGATAAAATTAAGTTTAGTACCTCTCTTTGTCGATTTCCTTTTTTTGAAACTAATAAAATACAAACTGTTTTAAAAATTCTATATTGTTCTAAATAAATCTTCAAAATCTGGATTTATTTTTAATTTGTTTTTATCTAACTTTTTCGCATTGTAAAAAAAAAATTTTCTATTTATGATAATAATTTTAAACATGTATTATATTTTTTAGTAAAGTTGAAAAACCATGGGAATTTTAAATATGAAAACCTGGTAAAAAAAAACAAATAACATTTTTGCTGGCTTACTGCATCTCAAATCTGTATAATCAATTAGAAGTTAAATGTTACCAGGCATTGTTTTAAGAATGTAGTCAAATTGATTATACTTTTTTTTTATACTTTTAATACCTTTTAATTGTATACTAATGTTCACTCATTTTCATGAGGATTATTATCAAATTCAACCTTCATATAAAAAATTGTTCTGAAGACATTTCTTTTAAAACATTTTGACGTTTAAGAAGGCTAATTAAAGTTTTTGTTGATGTTAGTTACCAAATAAGTTATGAAAATAAAAATCAAAATAAATTATTAAAAGATTTTTATTTGATTATTTTAAATGAAACATTTAATTGATTCTATTATAAATTATTTTCATAGAATACATAATAATTTTATTTATTTATTAAAAATTATACTTAGCAAACGACATTAAAATAAGTGTAAAATACAAAAAAAATTTTTTTTTAAAAAAAAAAATAACATTAAAGCATATTTTATGTTTTTAATAACAAACATTATTCGTATATATTAATATTTAATTAGCAAACTTTTAAATTATTTCCGTTAAATAATATGGTCCTTTTTTTATAATTAAATTTATACCTGATTTTTAAATTTGGCAAATGCTTTTAAAAAATATCTAATAATAGTTGTCATTGCATCTTGAATAATTAAGGTTAAAACTTTAAAAGGGTAAATAGTTTATTCTTCAGAATGATAAAAATTCAAATTTAATTTTTATATAAAAGCTTGCTCCTAAACTTTGACAACAATTATTTAATAAAAAATACTTTCTTAATGATTTAAAAAGTAAAATTAATTTAAATCTTGTATTCTTTATATACATGTGTGCTATGATGAATAAAATAAACCAATTAAAATCTTAAAACAATTATTTTTTCGCTTTATAACTTGTCGAAGCACAACAAAATAATTCAAAAAATTGCTTATATTTTTTGTATTTTTATATATTATTTATAATTTTAATATATGTATGGCTAATTTGTATTTTTATTATTTTGATTAATTGTTCTATTAAGATAATAATATATATAATAAATCTAAAGATTTTGTTTAATTAAAGATCTAATAATAAACTTTTTTGTATAAAAAACAGAGATTTAACTATTGTTTTTGTTTTTAATAATTATATGTTTAACTTTTTCTGCTTTTTTGAACAATTTTTTTTAGTGTTTTATTACTTTTCAAAATAAGTTATTTTAAATAAGTTAATTCTATATTTATAGTTTGTGTTTGTTATTAAGTTATTTATTATAACATATTTAATACTTTATTTTTTCAAATAGTTAGTTTTAACAATAAAAAATAGAAATAAAAAATAAAATAAAATAAAAGTTAGATTAATTATATTTGTTGGTTTATAATTTTAACATTTTTTAATAAATAAAGATAACCAAAAATATTTAAACATAATAACCAAAATTTGAATTTATGGATTATAATTGAATATTTTTTATTAAACTAAAAATAAGTCTAATTAAAAGTAAAAATAGTTTTTAATTCTTTAATTTTTTAATTATTAAATACTTTTTTTGCTAACTAATACTATTTATATATATATATATATATTTATAAAAAATATGAAATATTTATTATATTTAATTATTTCTAATTATTTTTAATATTTGAATATTTTTAATATTTTTATTTAAGTAATACTAATAAATACTTTTATTATAAGTTAATATTTGTTGTTATTATAAACTGTTATTTATTGTTATTATAAGTTGTTGTTTATTGTTATATACTTTTTTTATTTTTAAATTGTTACTTTGTTATTTGTATAATTAAATCAAATTTAAAATATTTATAACTTGCTATTTTTTAATTAGTAATAATGTATATTAATATAAAAATATTAAACTTATTAATTTAATTGATCTTTTAATATAAATTTTATAAAACAAAATTTATATTTGAAAGTATATATTCAAAATTCATAATTATAAAACATGTAAATAAACAATTATTACAACTAATAAGTAAACTTTTTAGAAAAGGTTTCTGTTTTTTATATACATTACAAAAACTCAAACTCTTTTTAATTTTTTTAGATTACATAATAAATATCGTTTTCTTTTTTTAAATTTTTAAATTTATAAAAAAACTATAATAATTGTTAATATTGATTTGGTTGGCTGTATTCGTTAAACAATAATAATTATAAAATACTATTGACAATTTAAGTATTCTGAAAATTAAATTTGTTAAACTATTAAAAACAATGCTTTATAATTTAAAGAACAATTTTAAAAATAGTTAATAACTTAAAAATTAAATATGAAATTTTATTAATAGTTTTAGCTATTTTTTGGTTCACAATTATAAATTGTTATTTCGAAATTTGGTGGTAAAATCAGAAATAATTTTAAAAATAAGAATTTATATTTTCTAAAAAAAATATTAAAGTAGCTGCGTGTTTAAAATGGTTTGAATTTTAATAATAATACTTTTTTTAAGAAAATTTAAATTTGATTATTAAATAAAAAATAATACAATTTTTTTAAAAATAAGTAAATACATTGTTTTTTTAAAACAAAAATTGTTGTTTGGTTTTTTGTAGTGTTTAAAACATGTATTTTTAACTTTTAATTCTAATTTTTTTGATTTTTTACTGCTTTTTTTTTTAATTATTAAAATTATTTATATTTAATAAATATTATTTATATATATATTTTGGCTTTTTAAATAAAGTTAATTTAATATTAAATATGGTAAAAAAAATTTTAATAATAAAATCAAAATCTGTTTTATTGTTATGATTAAAATTTATGAATGCTATATGTATTAATTACTTGATATATATTATTAATTATTGACTTAATTATTAATTTAATTATAAATCTAATTATTAACTCTTTCAATAACAAAAGAAACAATTTTTTAACTAAAATAATTTATAAAAATTGCAAAAAGGTAGCACACCATATATTCATAAAAAAAATTATCTTTTGAGCAACCTTTGTTTTTATTTTACAATTGATCATAATTTATCATTTCTATTCAAGTTATCTAGGTTATATTTTCACTTTTATTTTCAGAATAATTAAGGGTCAGTTGAGTAAATGAGATGGGGTTTTTTAATAATTGAAATAAGTTTTCAATTGGTCAAATTTATTGCCACATCTTTCATACTTTTAGCTTTGTTTCATTCTTATCTATTCGAGAAAAACATTGAAATATCATTATAATCATTATTTAACACATAAAAGATCAGTTGAGTCACGATGACTTGATTAAAGAAAAAGCCAAACAACTAGGCTTATAAGTTAAAACTGATTCGTCTGCCCAAAGAATGCATTGCTAATCCTTTTTGGTCCAATGCTTGTAGGTTTTAGCCCACTTTAACTAATCATTGATTTTCATGCATAATATTTAATATTAGAGTTCTCTTATGGACATAGGAGTTTATATTTTAGATGAGATCTTGGCAGTAAGCAAATGTTTTGGCATCTTATAATTGAATTTTTTCATTTCCCGGAGAATTGAAAACTCCGTCCTCTTTACCATACAATAAAAATTGGCAGAATTTTCAGATATTATCAGTTTCTATTTCGTTTCGAGGAAAAAAAAGGAACCATAACACCAGCCACCTTTAGAAGCACTGCCTATAGTATCTCCCTACTATAATACCCTCCATACTTACAAACATTGACACATGAGTTCTGTAATTAAGATTCATAAAAATAATAATGATAACAGGGATATGGCAGGGAGATGATGAAAAAAATTCCTCGCCTAGGAAAATTTTAAGGGGTCCGGAGTTAGATCTTGATAGACATTTTCTATCTTCCACTTTATCTTTGCTCTTAAAAAAGATTAGCGATTAATAATATTAATAATTAAAGACCCTGCAATCAGTCAAAAAAAATTTTAATCAAAACAACGCGATATTATAAATCCTTTTTTGATTAAGATGAGCTGCTGTTCTAAAATTACATCATTTCACTTCTTTATTGGTTTTCTTCCTTTATCGCTTCCTTTCCTTTATTCTTTCCCTTCCATTTTTTCGTCCCCCTTTCTTCCTTTCTCTCTTCTTTTCTTTTTCGTTCTCCCTTCCTGTCCTTCCTCTCTCTCAAATTTTGCATACTTCAACGAATCACCAAAGCCTTGGTCCATTCATGAATATTACGAATTTCGGAAAAGCCAAACAGACTTTAGTGGTATTTTCCATAAAAGAGTAGCTGGCTGAAAATAAATCTGGAAAGAATTATAAATAACAACGAGAAGTGTTTTAAAGAGGAACAAGAAGAACAAGCCAAGTTATTGCTTCCTACCTTGAAGGCAAGTGTATTTGCCATGACCTAGATACACCTGCATGATGATTTTCTAGATTGTCATGGTTAAAGGGTGCTTTTGTTGATGCATCGTCATGACTAGACAGAGTACTTTCTAGGTACTCTAGATTGTTATGACTAAAAATGCATCAACATAACTAGGCAGGGCATCTAGATCATCATGGAATACTTCTTGCTTTATATTTTTAATAACTTTTTTGAAATTTCTCTTTTGTCAGGATCAATTGTCAAATCCAAATGTTAACATTTTTTGGAAAGAAGTTCATCTCCAAAGGGAACTAAAAAGAATGGAACTTGAGAAGCAAATCGAAATGACACGTGTATGTAAATGGCATTAGTGTGTTTTATCGTGATAATCTTAATGATTAACACGAATTTTTTACAAGGTTAATGGCATCTTGCATATGTTCGAAGCAACGAATTTCAGCCAAAAACACGTTATTAATATCCAACATCAAGACCTCCTCAGTATATACCAACCCCACGGTGTTGAACAGGTAATTGTCATATGTTTTCCTTATTTTACTGCTTAATTATTTTTACAACTTTAGAAATTGATTTCATTTCTATCTATTTAGATAAATGCACTTGTAATAAACCTCCCAAATATCCTAAATAGTCCCAAAAAGCGAAAAACTGAAGACAACTTTCAGGAAAGTTGGAGTAAGGGCATGAATCCTAATGGAAAAAAATCAACCGATCCGATTGGACAATGCGAAACAGATGAGGAAGGCGAGGTATGATATCAATTTAATAATTGGTTTTGACAGTTATTGAAATTATAACTAAACAGAGAATTGTATTGACAAATTTTTTTTATAAAATAGCTTAATGAATATGTACAAGAGGAATTCTTGTTCCTCGTTAAAACACTTCTCTTTGTTATTTATAATTCTTTCCAGATTTATTTTCAGCCAGTTACTCTCTTTATAGAAAATACCACTAAAGTCTCTTTGTCTTTTCCGAAATTCGGAATATCCATGAATGGACCAAGGTTTTGGTGATTCGTTGAAGTATGCAAAATTTGACAGTTTAAAAAATGGTAGAGTATAAGAAATTAACGGTGGAGAATTTTAGTCAAAATTAGACTTATGGAAAAAGAAAATCGCGTCAATTAAGTATAAATAGTGTGATAAACGCGTGTACGTGTTGATTTCACAAAATCTATCAATTTAATACCAAACTGTAAACCCAGTGATTGTATCAAGTATGCAATTATATTAAGGGCAGCCCCTCGATACTTGCGTTATTTAAGTCTGAATAATGTCCAAATCAATTCATTTGAAAACATTCCTCTACGATGATGAACTCTTTAGGCTACTTGCAGGCCTTTAAAGTCTTCAGAAATTATTTACATTTCGTTATATTTTCGGAACGGTACAGTTCGATATTCTCTCATCATACTTTCCCACTTCATTGCGAACTCTCCAAATATCGAATCTTTTCTTTTATCAACAATTTCCTTTTATAAGCCAAGAAATTTTGCAGAAATATCTGCAAAATCCAGTGTCGCATTTAGTACGGATTAGTTTTTACAATAATTTAAGCTTTTCCGAGGAAAAACATTTAGAGGAGCACAATATTGATTTATCAATGGATGGATACGGAATGACAGGTGGGATTTTTTTAAACCTTTTCAAAGAAATATTTTTTAAACTGTTTTAAGTGATATAGATATCGTGGATCAGTATTTCATATAATTGGAAAAGCTCGTAGATTAACACGCCAGACTACTATTTAATCTAAGAAAGATAAGCAATTGCCGGATTATAGTTCCATTGATTATCCCAAAATCTGAAATTGAATAAATTAATAAAAAAATCACTTTGATTTGGTGAAAACATAAAATCACAATTTGAAAATTATATTCACCCAGCACCAAGCAATCCACCCGCCCCTTTCCAAGAAATTTCTGGCCCAACAATAATCCAGTCAGGGATTGGAACGCCAGTACGTTTTGGGAATAACTTTGCTGCGATATCCAAACCTTTTGAATCTATTCCAGCAATTATCAAGGCGAGCTGACCGTTGAATGGATGCAAGAATAGAATTCCTGATGTGATGAAATGAAATGAAAATTTAAATCTCTTGTTGCCTAATTATTTATAATTAACATGTAAATAATAATTCTTTCATACCTGTTCCTTTTTCCTGATAATGCTTGTTTGAAATTTTATATGATCCATCTTTCTCGAATTTAACTAAAAATATCCACTTAATAAAATTGAAGCTTGCCATAAATTTGGAGTTTTCTAAATTTACCTTCACTTGGTCGATTTTCCAAAACCTCTCCTGTTACCAAGTTTTCTTTCGGACCACCCAATAGCACCAAGTTATACCGATCTTTTGATATGTCGTTTTTAAACTCGGAATCAGTTAAAATCAAGGAATCGCCGTTACCATAAAGATGCCATGAATTAGCAATTTCTTGCGCGATTTCCAAAAATTGTGTCAACAGCTTTGGAGAGCATCTTGTACCAAATACAATTTGCAATGGACCTGGCGATTCAAGTATTTGGGAGGCAGGTCCATAGTCCTTCGAATTTCTTTCCGTCAATTTCCATGTTTCATCTGTTGATATCTTGATAATTTTATTTTAAAAAAGTATGAATTCAATAAAAATTTATTTTTAATTGTGTAATTAAGAACTTAGTACCTCCCATTCATTATTTATCTTGAAAAAATTCAGATGACTGCTTTCGTCGGAGAAAAACGATTTTCCATCAATAATAAAAAACGGCCAGGAATTCGTTTTTTCTTGCACAAGGCTGAACCGACGAATATTGGACGTGTGAAGATTCCAAACAGATTTTACGGGTCCATCCTTAATTTCGACTTTTATTTTCCCCAAACTAGCAATATAAAATTGTAAACACTCTTTTGGTAGAGAAATTTTGTAATTTTTATGGAGCTTGACCCAAATTACCGATAAGGAATCTCGAGTTGCTCAATTTTGATTCCATTTTTTGTTCCAAATGACGCGGGGTTAATCAGTGTCAGTGTAAACTCTTGAATATTTTTGCGAAAAGTAGGCTCGGTGAGTAAATGTTCGTCATAAAATGATTGCATTGTTTCATCCCCAAGTATTTCATCGAACCAATGGCCTTTTCCTTGGTCTTCCTTGATTCTGTAAGAACCAAAAAAGTGATAAACATGTACATGCAATTAGAAAGAAAGAATGACAAACCTAAAAAGTTACTTACTTTGCAGCATGTGGGTTATGTGAGTGTTCATTAATTAGCCGAATCATAGTTCTAGAATGTATTGGAGGAACATTATCATCGTCACTACCAGTCCTTGCCAATATCGGAATTCCAACCTTCAAAACCAATTTCGTGTTAGACCCAATAAAATTGAAATTAGGGTTAGAAGATATACCTACAAGATTAGACGCATACAAATCATTATTTTTTTCAGAAATTGACGCTTCCAAGATCTGAAAATCGAAAATTAAAATGAGCCAATTTAATATTACATTTATAATAAATTTTTAAAATGATTGAATTTTGATAAAGGATACTCACCCCTTTTAGAATAGGATCAATATGGAATTCACTATTCCAATAGTATGGTACATAATGCTGGATCTTGGTATACCCAGCAGCAGGAGCTCCTAAATACAATCAGGCCAAATGAAATTAATCAAAATTCATCAAAATTTCGAAACAAAATATTTAAAGATTGAAATTAACCTGCGATAAAAAGGTCAGGATGATGTGATAAAATGAACCAAGCTCCCTGTCCCCCATTTGAATGACCTAAAATAGAAATGGAATGAGTACATTCAAAGACTAAACCGAGGATACTACGATAAAACGAGCCAGTTGAGAAATTGAAGAATCAGACCAGCCAAAAGTTTCACATTATTGTCGGAAATATAAACAAATGGAACGCGCTTCAAGTGTTCAATAGCCGAAAAGACATTCTTTGTACTTGGTCCCTGCCAATCGTATCCCCATGGTGTTCTACCAGTTGGCAATAAAACCTAAAAGAACTTAAATTTTAATAAGAAATTTCTTAATTCTAATGTTTATCCGGATATTACTTGCCCAAGCATTTTGCTGTGGTTTGATTGCATTAACCCAAAATGGCATATCAGCTTCGACTCCAGCACCATGTAAACCAATCAAAAGAGCTTTCGATTGATTCATTGTCGGATCATTTGGAGGAATTAACATAGCTATTTCGAAGAAAATTTTATTTAAATTCATTTCAATTTCGAAGAAATTTCAAGGCAGCTAAAATTGAAGATTCTGATACCATATTGTATTGTGCCATCGAAATCCTCAAAAGTAAACTTGAAAGGCTGTCTCTGTTTTTTCAATTTTAAATTAATTCTATCGATATTTTGAGAGATTATATCATCTCCTGCTTTAAGAGTGATTCGAAGCGTGAAAAAGATAGAATGACAGCTGGCGATTTCATCATTTACTCGAATTGGGGTGGTGATATTTATTTTTATTTTAATGTTTCTTTGTTGAGATGGTGCTATTCTGTCAACTAAGCCAGAATTACGTTCCAATTTCCAGTCTTCGCTAATGCTAGCTGAAATCTAAATGATTTAGACTTAGAAATTTTAGTTAATTTGACAAAGAGCAAATATATATTTCGATATAATAACCATTTCATTATTCTCTACTATTTCTACCCGTAAAACGGTAACCCAATCCTGAGTCGTATTCAATACTCCCAAACTCATCCACTCGCCCGCTAATCTCCCATCCACTATGTCTGGGACAATTGCTGTATTTTTCAAGACCAAGATTTTTGTCTCCTGATCCAATAGATGAGCAGCAACTTTAAATCCAATCACGGGTGGAACTTGGCCTCCAAAAATCCGAATTTCGTTAACAACTCGCACACGAATTGTATGTTCACCTGGAGAAAGATGTAGTATATTCCAGGATTTTTGGTAATTGTACCAATCACCAAAGAGTCTTCGGTCATTAACATAAAAGTCGCCAATGTTGTAGCATTGAATCTTAATAGGAATTAAAAAACTGTTATCTCCATGGTGGTCGGATCTAATGGAGGGAATTTGAAATTTTCCAACCGCCCAAAGCTGGAATTGATTGAAAGCCCAGCCAAATGGTCGTTGATTAAAGCTCCAGCTAGTAAATAATGATTTAAATTTGGAAATTTTCAAAACTACAAGAAAATATTTTTATATTATATTACCGAACATTGGGAAAATCGAATGGTCCAATCGAACCATCATCATTTGTTGATATTGTCGACCATCCAACCACACCGTTATCTCCAAGTTCTGAAGGATAGGTATCTGTCAAGCAAAAATTTAAATGTCCTATACCGCCTATGAATTTTTGAAGTGTTTCATATTTAAATCTTAGAAATAAATCCCAGATTAATTTGTCATCTTAAAATGTACCATACGCCTCTAAAGGATCTGCACCAAAATCTTGCTCACGAGTTCCAGTTGGAAATGGGCCAAGAATCTTGCAATTTAAAGATAATTTTTCGACATTAAATAAAATTGGGGAATTCTAAATTTTCCAGCGATTCTATGTCACCTGCCAATCCTGTGGAGCCAAATTGATATCATTCATATCAAAAAGAAGCAATATCAATAAAAAGAATTTTTTATCTCAAATTATGTAAATGTAAGCGATAGCCAGTTTCACGAAAATCTATTGCCAACTTGGGTCATAAATAGTGTGATTTATGAGATATGACATCTCTAATTCAAAGACGAAAATTATCATTTTCACATTTTGCTTGAATCTTCGATTATTAGCATAAGGGCAAAGGGATCAATTTAAAATCAAGAACAAAGACTATTGTGATTTAATATACTATGAACAAATGTATTTGAATAATTCACAATCGCAGAAAACTTTTTCAAGATAGTCACTTGGGTAATATAAAGAAAAGAAAAATCCCATTCAAAACTCTTTTTGACTTTTATTTTTACCGTTATTAAAGAATTATAAATTGTATCAAACAATTAATACTTTATTAAAATTTTTTAAACTGCTATTGCTGCTTAAATAAACCATTTACCAAATTTTCGAGTATATTTATTTTGTTTTTTGAACATATTAAATCAAGTTAAAAAGATGTTTTTAGTTTTATATCTTTAGCCCATAAGTTTTGAACACATGTGCTAGCAATTTTTAATTTGTCACATAATAAGAAATTTTAAATATGAAAAAATTAAAATAACATATTTTAATTTATCACCATTTAAATGAAGCTATTATATATATATATATATAATTACATATATTTTAATCTATAAAATTTACATTTAAAAAAAGCATTTAAAAACTTTTTGGTGAGCTTTTGTAAAACAAAACATATTATGAGCTTTTTTTATTATAAAAAATTTTCTTTTTTTTCTTTTTTTCAAATGGGCATTTCCTAATTGGAATTGGTTTTATTATTATCTTTTCCTTTTTGGCGTTTTTCTGCTTTTTAACCAACTTTTCTCATATTTTGTCAACTTTTTTATAGAATCCTTTATAAGCACCGATTCTTATGAAAAATTTCATGCCCGCCAAAGAAGTGATATTCCAGGAAGATAACGCTCCAATTTGCAAGTACAAATTTGTGAAAGAACTTCAAGTTAATTACGGAATTGTGATTTTGTCTTCAAAAACGCTAGATCTTAATCCAATAGAAAATATGTGGAGAAAATTTAAAAATTGGACTCACCAAAACCGAAAGCCACGAACAGAAGCTGACTTGGGGGAGGCAGTCTTTACTTTTTGGAATGGGTATTCCATTAGAAACAATTCTTCAATTTATTTATTCGATGCCATAACGTGTTAAAAAAGAAAGTATTTGTGTTTCAATAATAAAGTTATTTTTATTTGCATTTTATCTTGAAAAATCGTCCTAATTTTGTGTTACCCATCTGAAAAAAAAGTTACTTTCTTTTCAAAATTTTATCGATGAGTTGACTACAATCCCCCATTCTAATGCCGAAATAAGGTCCATTATGGAACAAATCATCCGGAACGTTGATGATTGATTGTCCTCCATTACACTCCTAAAGAGAAGATTTTTTCAAATTTCATCGGCTTAAAAGATTTTCTTTAAATGAAACTTACCATATTCTCACTAGACCATTTCTCAAGCCATATTCGTCTTTGTGTCTCTTGAAGGAATTTATTATTACAATCCCAATAGGAATATGGATGAAAATTAACATCATCGGGACAATTGCAATTTTCTAATGGCTCAATCCAGATTTCAAACCCAAAATGGTTCCACTTTAAACGATCCAAAGGAAATTGTGGTGCATGGTCATTTCCATGAGTTATGCGATGATGTGCAATCACGTCATTTGCAAATCTACTGAATCGGCTATTTCCAATTCTCGGAGCTCCAAATGTGATAACCTGTTGTCCCATATCCTTCATATCTATTTCAGGCCATAAATTCGATTCAGTAATCAAATATCTTTGCATAGCCCATCGAATACCAGCAATTGAGGCGTATGCTGGTATTTCAGAAATATAAAAGTATTTCAGGTTTTTACTATCAACACTAAAAAAAAATTCCTAATTTCCCAAACCTCCACCAATAGCATGCCCAACGAAAAAAATTTGCGTCGCCTTGGGACTTTTTTTTAAACATTCCCGAATATTTTCTAAAATTCTGGGAAACAGGGATTCAATAATTTCCAAGAATGGTTTACTAACACGGGCATCATCGTCAAATGTTGGGAAGCCTTTCACCTGAAATAAAAGTTGTCTCTGAATCACATTGGGCCATTTTTTTTTCTCTATTTTCTAAGAAAGAAATAAAGAAATTTCTATTTAGCGAATTTTGATTCTGACATGCTATTTTAGGATAAAAAAATAATTACTTGTCCTGCAAAGTACACAACTAAAGCCATTTCATCTTTATTTGGGAGAAATCCGAATTTGACTAAAGAATAAAATTTAAAATAAATAGCAAAAAATAATATTTGATATGAAATTGACCTAAATCAGTTGTTTTATTCTAAAATAACCACACCGTCTATGATTCCACTTGTTGCATTGCAATAGGCATCACTTGCAAGCAATGCCACACCTTCATAAAGCGGTAATATACCGTTTTCAGGATCCATTAAAATTTTAGGAATCGATTGAGATCGTTTTGTAATTCGATTGAATTGGAAAGGAACTTTAATTTGATTTTTCCCATCAACTACGATGGGAAAAGTGAGATATCCATCCTGTTTGTAGATATTTTGAATTTTTAGAGCCTGATGTGAAACTATCCAGCCTTTAGAAATTTCATGTGACCAAAAGTGAAATACAAAGTATATGAATATTGAAACGATAATTTTTTTTCTCCACAAATTCTTGAAATTCTTTATAGCAAAAACGTTAAAAGAATTCATTATTATCTTCAAACACTATAAGTTGGGTTCCTAGTTTATAAATTTGTTTGCCGGCGATTCATTTTGATTCGAGATAAAATAAACATATCAAAAAATTCGCATTGGCCAATCATTTTCGTTCGGAATTAGTCAAAACCAATGCTTATTTATTTGTGCATTATCACGCAAACTGCTATTTTTAAATTATATACTAAAATCTTTAACAACCAATAAGAACATTTTTTAAATATGAATATATATTATACAAAACCCTCTAAACATAATAAAATGCCATGGGAATCTCGCTGAATTTCTGATGAAGCTATCAGAGACTATAATGATATTTCAAATTTTTTCTCGAATAGATAAAAATAAAACAAAGCTAAAAGTATGAAAGATGTGGCAGTAAATTTGACCAATTGAAAACTTATTTCAATTATTAAAAAACCCCATCTCATTTACTCAACTGACCCTTAATTATTCTGAAAATAAAAGTGAAAATATAACCTAGATAACCTGAATAGAAATGATAAATTATGATCAATTGTAAAATAAAAACAAAGGTTGCTTAAAAGATAATTTTTTTATGAATATATTGTGTGCTACCTTTTTACAATCTTTATAAATTACTTTAGTTAAAAAATTGTTTATTTTGTTATTGAAAGATAATATCACAGAAACACTAACATCAGCAAATTTTTTGACCTTTGGAAGTAGGATTGATGATTACATGTACAGTCAGACCTCTATAAAAGAACACAGTTGGGACATGCAAATTATGTTCCATTTTAGAGGTGTTCTATTATAGAGTTTTATAATTATTATCAAATAAACTATATTTATTTATTAAATCAATCAATTATTATTATTATTATTATTATTAAAATATTGATTAATTGTTAACTGTTTTTTAGAATTTCCTTCATTTTTTTGTATTCATATAATTTTTTTCTAAGTAAAATTTGGTTTTCTATACAAAAATTTTCTTCTGTTAATTGCTCCTCAAATCTAATTACCTTTTTTAATGCTTCATATGCTTCTGTAATTGTAATTATAGCAGGTGGAGATTCTTCTAATTCTTCTTCCGAGTCATTAATTGTATTGGTTTCAATTTGAGCATCGGCTAAAACCATATCTACAATATCATTATCATCAAGAATATTTTCAGTTGCCAATAATTTATCAACTGCTACAGTAAAATCTTCGAGATTTTTGACCAATTTTTGTGCATTTGATGGTAAATTGTTGAATATATCCATAGTAATTGATGTTTCGGATTCCTGAATTTCTAATTCTTGATTATAGAAAAGAATATCCGTTTTTTGCCAACAGTTTTGAATTGTAACAGATGTTACTTGAAACCATGATTGAACAACATAATCAATTGCTTGTTTTATGTTTAATTTATTTCTAAAAAATAAATTAATATTAGATAAAATTATATATTATATTACTTAACTATTCAATATTAATTTTTTGTTCAAATTGATGTAAAATATGTTGACAATATAAGTGCTTATATTTGCCTTTAAAAGATTTGATAATGCCAGCATCCATTGGTTGAAGATGTGATGTAGTATTTGGAGGAAAATAGTATTGGTTAATTGGAATGAATCTTCTCCGATTTAAGTATGATGAGAAGTTGCATTATCAACCAAAAGTAATATATGCCGATTTTGAATTCGAAAGTCTTCATTTATATATTTGAGCCATGCTTTCCATATATCTGAGTGCATCCATGCTTTGGAATTGAATTTGTAAATCACAGGTAGGTTGGAAGTATTAATTCCTTCAAAGCATCTTGAATTTTTTTCATGTCCAATTACTAAAGGCTGCAATTTGTGAGATCCAGTTGAATTTGTAGCAAGAAGAATTGTAATCCAAGATTTATCCTATAAAAAACCCAATTAATTTAATATAACAATAATATATAACAATAACAATTAGTAAATATAATATACCAATTTTTTTCATGCATTTCGACATTTT